>BLBF01000067.1:3969473-3998751 GCA_015471245.1 Laticauda colubrina
TATCTATCTATCTATCTATCTATCTATCTATCTATCTATCTATCTATTATCGATCTATTAGTATCTATCTATCTACCATCTCTCTCTCTCTCTTCTCCTCTCTCTCGATATTGCTATCTAATATATCTATCTATCTATCTATCTATCTATCTATCTATCTATCTATCTATCTATCTATCATCTATCTATCCAAATATTATCTATTCTTGCCATTTCTGCACCTGAGTGACAGCAGAATTCTGGTCCTCTATTTACGACCATTCATTCAGCAACCATTCACAGGCATGACAGTGCTGAAACCAGTCACTTGCACTTATGACTGGTCTTCGCCCTTGCAACTGTTGCATCACGTCACGGTCAAGGGATCACAATTCAGACCCTTGGCAACCAGCTCACCTTTATAACCAGTTGCAATGATTTGATTTGGGACTGGTTTTTTGGCTCATTTCCGACAAAAAAATGCCCATTCAGAAAAATCAGTTTGCACTTATGACCAGGGCATTCTCTTAACAATCCTGGATGATGGCAATGTACTTAACAAATATTGTAAAAAGGGTCACAAAATCGAGTCTGACTCAACCTACAACTGCAACAACTGTCCAAAATTCCAGTCTCAATTGTGGCCAAAGGTCGAGGATTATTTGTACCGTAATCTTCTATATAGCCTCAATTTACGATCACAGTTGATCCCAAAATTTCTTTTGTTAAGACAGTTATGAAATGAGTTCACCCCTTTTGTCTCAGCTGCTCTTGCCTTCTAGCAGCTCTGCGCACATGCACGCTGGGAACAGGCTTCCCTTGTTCCTCTGCCTCGCTGCTGCCAGGCTCCGGAAGCTCTGGAGTCAGCACCCCACTCCCAAATGGTCCTGGACCCATCTCTGCATCAGATGCAGGACCCTCGTCCGAGTCCTCTCCAGACTCCTTGACTGGTCCCTGTTCTTCCCCACTGTCCGATTTGGCTGCGGGCGAACCATAACTCTGGAGTAGAAGCTGTCGAAAGAACAATTGTAATGTGCATGAGACATAATGCGCCTTCCTCAATCCTGTGAAATTAACACTAATCCTAATTAAATGCAAGTTAACCTCTCTACTTCTTGTGAGTGAAGGGAATAAGCCATTAGCTTACCTTGCAAAGCTGGAAGCTTTTGGAAAAAAATCACAGTGAAATAAGATGTTGCTTTGTTACACAGCTTGAATTTTTAATTCAGTCACTGTTCAGGTTTCCATAAATTACGTTGAGGCTCTAGTTCTGGGTGATAGCAGGGTTTTTCTTGAAAAATTAAAACCGGCCTTCCTTGCCCTTTAAAAAACTTTTTTTTTTTTAAAAAAAAAGAATGTTGCAATTACATTCTGCTGAAAGCAATGGAGTTTTGCCTTCTGTAGAATTGTTCTTTTTATTTGCTTGTAATGAAAAGCTGGGAATTTGATCAGCCTTAAAAGCACAGAGGTACAGCTAATGGAGTAATACATGATGGGAACAGCTCTTAGTTATTTTACTGAGGGTCTGATTCCATGTTTGTGTTCTTAGCCTATTTAGGTTGGCAGTTTCTTAAAAGAAAAAATATGGAGAAGTATTTAGGGTCTAATGGACTGTTAAGGGATCCAGGTTTCTAATCTATAAATGTAGGGAAGTTAACCATGATTTACTGAACAAGGCAAAAATGTTATGGCTTGATAACCAAGTCCTAGACTGCAGTTTACATACCATAATTCTGAGTTCTTGATCCAGATTTATAAACTACATCCAGCTCTCTCAAAAAATGTTCCCTCTGCTGTTCATTCATTCATTCATTCATTCATTCCCTTAATTATTTTAATAAATAACTGAAGGTGGTGAGCATACAGTGTTGTCCTTCTTCCTCCTATTCTGTCTACAACAACAGTCCTGTAAAGTGGTTCGGCTGAGAGAGAGGGGTTGGTGGTAACCTTCCCTCTATTCATGTCTGAGATGGGACTAGAATTCACCATCTCCTGGTCATTGACCCAAAGTCACCCAACTGTCTTACGTGTCTAAAGTGGGACTAGAACTCACCATCTCCTCATCATTGGCCAAAAGTCACCCAGCCAGCTTTCATGCCTAAGGAGGAGCTAGAAGTCTCAGTTTCCTGGTGATTGGCCCGAAACAACCCAGCCCTCTTTCATGCCTAAAGTGGGACTCGAACTCATTGTTTCCCAGTTTCTTGCCTGATCCCTTTGCCCCTGAATCAAAATCTCTTTGGAGTATTCTCTTGGATATGAGGGACATCAAGCTTGGTGGTAATTCCTCCTAGGTTGGCTTAAACTCTACACTAAATGTGGTTTGTTTAGGTTTTCCTAAGGTTTCCATCAGCATGCTATGTAAACCCACTGTTGTGGCTCAAACACAAATTTATGACTTAAACAATTCTAAGAGGAAACCATGGCTTGTTGAAATGGCTGAGTCTGCTTTCCATAGTCTAGCACAGCCATATGGAAGGTTGAGGATTCTTACAGTATTAAAAATTTCAGACTGGTTCTTGCAACACGGACACTGAGTAATCGCGTGCTGTGCTTGGGTTCAGTTTGTGTATTACGACAATCTGATGTAGTACTTTGTGAACCATGTTTTATGGTGTGTGAATCTAGCCAAGTATGATTTATTCAATAAGGAAGGATTAAGTCCTCATTTAGTATGAAGTGTTGCTGAGTCATACTAAAGAATTAATTGTACTATACAGATCCGTGATGGCGAACCTATGCCATGCTTGCTGGAAGTGGCACGCATAGCCATTTCCCCCGGCATGCAAGAGCTCACCCAGAAGAACCCCACTGCACATGTGTGGACGCCGATGCCACCCGACAGCTGATTGTTCGGTATCTGGCGCCCATGCTCAGGGGGAGCTGTGCGGGAGATGCACACATGTGCAGAGATGTACAGCATGCACTGGGGGTCACGGGTGCATGCACAGAGATGCACAGCGATGGAGGGGTTGCACGTGCATGTGCAAATGGATGGTGCATGGGAGTGATTGTGCATGCATGTGCAGAGGCGAGCAGTGTGTGGTGGGGTGATTGTACACACATGCGCAGGTGTATGGCATGCAGCAAGGGGAGTTGTGTACGCATGCGCAGACACATGGCGTGCAGCAAGGGGAATCTCACACACTGTCAGCTTTGAAATTCAGCTGCCACATTTAATTGGAAAGGGGGTGGAGGGGTTGAAAAGTTCAAGGTTATTCTGCATGTTGTATTAAGAAATTCCAGTTGCAGTTAATTGGTTCTCGTGATTTATGAAGTGTAGAAGTGGGAGAAGAGAAGGTGGATTTTGTGAAAGGCATGAAAATACAGTACTTTCACTTTGGGAAATTGCCTTAGATGTGCCAGATCTGTTTCTAAATAAATCAGTTGGAGAGAAAATGTCTCGGAGTATTGATATCATGGATACTTTCTGGATGCTTTACACACGCATGTGCAGATGCGCAGTGCACTGAGAGGGGATCACGTGGGCAGGCATAGGGCATGTGTGTGTGTGGGGGGGCAGCATGCATTGCCTTCTGGGTGCTGGCACGCGATTATCGGCACAGGAGCCGAAAAAGGTTTGCCACCACTGATATAGATTGTACTATATAATTTAGTATTCTGTTTCCCCCAATATTTGGCTAGATGCCTTTATAAACAGAATGTGAATCTGTAGACTTTTCTAACTGTTGCCATCAAAAAGCAAAACTGAGAGAAAATAAAATAAAACACTAAGTGGGTATTTCATTTGCTTTCTGCAAATTGTAGCTTGTCTTCTTTCTAAGACTCCAAAGCCATCACTTGTTTTAACTGGTTTATTGAATTAGCTGTTAATTGCCAGGTTTATGTATGTAACTCTAAGCCTGAAATTATCTTCTAAAACTCGAATGGTTGAATGCACACTGTCCGATGAGCCCAATTAGTAACTGTTTGTGGAGTCCTTTTACTGTGAATTTCTGTATCTTCTAAGACAGCAGCTACTCCCATGCAGTTATGTTTGCCTTGATTTTTCATCTTGCCCTAGATTTGAAATGTTTTTATCCCTCGGATCTCTGAAGTAATGGAGGGGAAAAAAGTAGACTTGAAGATTTTGAGATTCAGTGTTTGCTTGGTGAAGGTTATACAGCTGTTTCTAGACTTACAAACATCTGGTTAGCAATGGTTGGAACTATTGGAAGAAATATCCATTTAGTTCAGTTTCAAGCTGGGAGAAAGACACTAGAAACATGGAGGCTGATTGGAAAGAGGGTTTAATGATGAAAGAGAACCACTAAGCACATGCTTCTCTGGTGCAGCTGAACACATGGAATTTGAGAATGGGGGCTATTTTTTGGGCTTTGAACTTGAGCTTCCTGTTCCTGTGCAAGAACATGTAGGTTTAGGGTTAGGCAATGATGGAATTCAAAATGTTTTTGCTACCAGTTCTGTGGGCATGGCTTGGGGGTGTGGTGTGGTTTGTGGGCATATCTTGGGGGGCATGGCAAGGGAAGGATACTGCAAAATCTCTATTCTCACCCCACTCCAGGGGAAGGTTACCACAAAATCCCCATTCCCTCCACACCCCACTAACCTGCTTTCCAGCTCCATTCTTCTGTGCAGGGCAACCAAAGGAGACCCAGCCAATCAGCTGGGACTCGATGGGAGATGGAGAATAGATGGGGCAGGGCCAGTCAGAGCCGGTATTTGCTGAATACCACCTCTGGGGTTAGGGTTAGGGCAAAATCTCTAGCAGTTAGACCTCTCCCTTGGTCCTTCCTGCAGGATGTTCATCTTCTTAGTGAATCCTCTTTTAACAATGGAGTTTTGTATCTTTCACGCCACAGTAGTTGGAAGTCTTGTTTTGGTGTTTTCACCCATAAGTCATCCCTTTTGTCTCCTGAGATCCCAAAGCAGAATGCTATTTGTTTAGCACTGACCATCCATGATTAAAGCTGATAGTTTTACACTGTTGTTGTTTTTCCGCCCCATATATGCCAGATTGGGCATGGGTGGTATGTCAGGGATTAGAGACCAGATAGAGAAGAAACCCAGTTAGATCATTGCTGGAGAAGAGAGACCACACCTGATTCACCACAGTCAATAAAAACCAACGCACGTTATTCTTTTCCAATTACAACAATCAACAACAAGAAGAGTAGAACAAAAACTCATTCTTCTTTGCACAATGAAACTGTCTGTTCCTCATTAGGATGGTTGACAAATGGGCCCTGATGAAAGCATGGAAATAATCAAGAAAGGCATTCAGTTAGGCCCTGACAGCTTGTTATGTTTTCATTAATATCCCATTATTTCCTAGGCGTGCTGAAGAGCGATCTGAAACGGCTTGTCTTGATCTGTAATGTTACAAAACAAAGCGTGACTGCTTTCAAAAAACAAAACAAAACAAAACTCCGGACTGTGTTTGTCTGCTTGATTGGCAGGTCTGGCTTTCTTTCTCCGTGGGAAGGAGCTCTTGGTAGTTATCTTTGCGGGCTTCAGGACTTGAAGGAACATCTTCCCCAAGCCAACCTCTGTTTATTTTAAATACCCAGCTGTTCAGTTCTTCTGTTGATCTTGTCCTTCTTGGACCTTCACATGTGCAGCCAGAGATGGTTGCTTTATAATTCAGATGATGAGGGATGAATACCCTACAAACGTGTGTGGGTATCTATGTGGCAATCCATGTTTGGATGTTTTGGTCGCTCTGTTATAAAAAAGATGTAGGGACTCTGGAAAGAGTGCAGAGAAGAGCAACAAAGATGATTAAGGGATTGAAAGCTAAAACATATGAAGAATGGTTGCAGAAATTGGGTATGTCTACTTTAATGAAAAGAAGAACTGGGCGGGACATGATAGCAGTATTCCAATATTTGAAGTGCTATCACAAAGAAGAGGGAATCAACCTATTTTCCACAGCAGCAGAAGGCAGGACAGAAGCAATGGATGGAAACTGATCGAGGAGAGAAGCAACCTAGAACTAAGGAGAAATCCTCATAGTGAGAATAATTAACCAGTGGAACAGCTTGGATGTGGTAATTCAAGGTGCCAGGTTAGAAATCAGTTATATATTCAATATAAAATTCATTCAGGAAATGAGATAACAGTGATTATATTTTCTTAATTTCCAGAGCTGATGACTTACATTCAAAATACTATGGCTACATAAATAGTTTAGTGGTGGATAAAAACTGATAATAACTGGTGGTTAATAACTGATAAAACTCTTGGATAATAACTGATAAATATAAAAGCATATGCTAGTTTGACAATGTGAAAAATTATATAAACTGTGAGTAATGACTACAAAAGGATAGCACAAAAGATTTTTAACCAACTGACACACTGTATGTATATAAAATGGAGGATGGTTTTATGTTTTGTTTGAATATGTTTGTCTTAAAAAATAAAAACTTTTGGGAAAAAAAATACTATGGCTATCATATTATGTGTCCTATTTTTAGGGACACGTAGAATGGTTACTACGATTGGTTGAGTTCCACGTTTTATGTAATCTTGCATCACTGGCCCTTGGTGAATAAGCTCAAAAAGTTTTTTTTACAAAAGCCTTTTGATTAGTCTTATTTTTACTCTGGTTTCCGATGAATTCATTCTCCAACAAATTGGTCCATATCGATTAAAAACCCAAGTCATAGCACTTACTTTCAGACTTGCAAACTGAAAATAGAAAACCAAGAGAAATCAGAGTGATTGATATACCCTGGCCCAAAGGAAGTGGTAATCAATAATATTTTTCTTGTGCTTATTGACAGGGAAGTCTTCACTCACTTTAAGGTTGAAAAATGAAAACCAAAGAAAGGAACTTGCATTTGTTCCATTGAGAGCTGAAACTGTGCAGTCGGCCCAATGCTTAGAGATAAAGCAAGACACTTATTTACTTATTCAATGTACTTGCTGCCCATCTGATTAGAAGCGACCATGGGTGGCTTACAGCATTAAAAGCATTGACATATAAGTGTCGATTAAGCAGGATCTGCAGGTTATTTTTCTGGGACACCACACATCCTCTTGGTGACCTGTTTTCCTTGTTACCTTCTGGGAGGGGGCTTTGTGGTACCCAAATGGTACCACAGGTACCCAAAAGGTGCTCCAGATTCAGTCAGAGTTTTTGTTCCATATAGCATCAACCTTGCAAATTCTCAAGCTTCCTCTTTCTGCCATGTATTCAAGATTCACGGTCTGTATATGTATTTATATGTAAGGATGTAGGTATGTGCATATGAATGTATTTAGAATGTCTATACAGTATGTGTCTTATGTATGTGTGCACTTTTGAAAGCAGGCAGAATTTCATTTTTAATGTGTGCCCCTGTGCCCACAGTAAAAAAATGACAATAAAGGTTGTCTTCCCTTCCCTTCCTTTATCTTATAGCAATAGCCCTTAGGCTTATATACCGCTTCACAGTGCTTTACAGCCCTCCCTATGCAGTTTACAGAGTCAGCCTTTTGCCCCCAACAATCTGGGTCCCCGTTTTACCCACTTCGAAAGGAGGGAAGGCAGAGTCAACCTTGAGCCAGTCAGGATCGAACTGGTGGCAATCAGCAGAGTTAGCCTGCAATATTGCATTCTAACCACTGCGCACCCTGAAGGAAGAAAGGAAGGAAGGAAGGGCAATAGCACTTAGACTTACATGCTATTTTACAGTGTTTTACAGCCCTGTCTAAGCAGTTTACAGAGTCAGCCTATTGCCCCCAATAATCTGTGTCCTTATTTTACTCACCCCGGAAGGATGGAAGGCAGAGTCAATCTTGAGCCAGTCAGGATCGAATTGCTGACAGTCAGCAGTTAGCCTGCAATATGCATTCTAACCACTGCGCACACCAAGGGAGGAAGGAAGGGAGGGAGGGAGGGGGGGAGGGCAATAGCCCTCATATACTGCTTCACAGTGCTTTACAGCCCTCTCTAAGCGGCTTACAGAGTCAACCTATTGCCCCCCAACAATCTGGGTCCTTATCTGAACATCATAGAAGATAAATATTTCTAAAACAATGAAAATGGAAATTACAGTTTAAAAAAATGGAATGATAGAGGATGGAGAGGAATGGAACAGAGGAGGGGTGGGATATCCCCTTTATTCATCAACTAATATATTGGATGGAGACCTTTTACTGAGAATGCATAGGAGATGATCAGGCTGAGCCTGAAGGTGTGTGTGTTAAACACGTCATTAGTCTCAAGTCCCTTCATGCCCACAAGAGATCTAAGTCTAACCCACCTTGAATTCCATTGATTTATCTACCACCAATTTCCTTTGGCTGTTAGTAGTTCAGATTCTTGCAGAGAGCACACACTTGCAATAAACCTTGATAATCCTTTGAACTTGCTGCACTTCCTGATTTTCCCATGCTTGACAGCCTAGTAAACAAATACTGAGAAGTAGGAAGACCAAATTAAAGATGTAGGAGATAAGATTAAGGCAGCAACAATTCAAAAGCATCTTTTGATGTTTGACTTGGATGCTGTTTGAGTCAATGGGAGCATCACGATCAAAGTGATTTTTTTTTTTTGTCAGTTCGAGAATGTTAATGGGAAATGCTTAAAACACCCACAAAATTATGACACAGAAATGTCAGGTTAATGAAGTCCTTTAAGGTTGTCTGTATGTGTCTCTGACTAAATTGGGATGCGTTATTAAGCTGTAGATTATTTTAATTAGTGAGGTGGCTGCATTGCCTCTGATGATGATAACTCCTCTGCATGCATTTGGCAACTGTCGAATGGTTCTTTTTTGAATTGTTAGTTTTTTTAGGGTGGGCTTTTATTTTATTTTATACCATGTTTGGCGAGAAGGGCAGCCATACGCATGCGAAATATAAAATAAAATATAGATATATAAACAGGGTTTATTGGATACCCCAGAACTGCCCAACATTGCCTAGCAATGCTAACTTTGCTATGCCAAAGTTACAAGAATTGCAGTTTGGCTGAGCACAATGTGGAAATGGTAGTCCTGGTTTAGTGACAGTTACAATGGTCATGAAAAGGTAACTTTAGAACCAGTGCTCACCTTTACAACCTTTCTAGATCTGTAAACTATAGGAAGGCTGAAGTAAGGTTGTACGTGTAGTCATGGTTTCATTTAACAACCACTTTGCTTAACGACTGAGTTATTGGTCCCAACTGCAGTTGCTAAACAAGGAACTGTATTACGTTGCTTTCCAAAACCCTAGAACTTTAAGGCCCTGTCACACTGCCCAACGGATGCAAAACATTTCTAAAAAGGACACAGCGGGCGAGAAAAATGTTCCATCCGTTGTTATCCGCTCTCAAAAGGGGCAAAAATTTGCATAACCGGAGCGGATAACATGGAAAGGAACGGACGGGGGGAGGACGCAGAGCGGATGGAAAGCGGACGCGGAACGGAAGCCTAGCGGATGGAAGCGGATGAGAGCGGATGGCACATCCGCAGGGCTTCCGGGGGGCCTCAGCAAAGTGGACGCGGAACGGATGAAGTGGATGCACAGCGGATGCATAGCGGATGCACAGCGGAAGCCTAATGGATGCCTAGCGTTAATTGCGCATGCAGGGAGGATGCATTGCATAAGCCCCGCGGCTATAAGGGAAGCAGCTCGGAGCAGGTCACCATTCAGAGGAAAGACCTGCTGCCAGACGGATTGACAGCCTTGCCTGCCCTGCCTGCATGCCTGCCTGCCAGCCTTGCTGCCAGCCTCCCTGCCAGCCTTGCTGTCTGCCTGCCTGCCAGCCTTGCTGCCTGCCTGCCTGCCAGCCTTGGTTCATGCCTGCCTGCCAGCCTTGGTTCATGCCTGCCTGCCAGCCTTGGTGCCTGCTTGCCTGCCAGCCTTCCTGCCAGCCTTGGTGCCTGCCTTCCTGCCAGCCTTCCTGCCAGCCTTGGTTCCTGCCAGCCTCCCTGCCAGCCAGCAACCCCACAACCATGGGGAAGAAGAGAAAGCCTTAGCCATCTGCTGACAGCCCTGGCAAGAGGGTCAGGGCCACCATCCCACCCCCTGGCCCTCACTCTGGTTCTGCTGGGGCTTCTGTAGCATGGGCTCACTCTTCTGGGGCTGGAGCTTCTGCTGCTTCTGCTTCTGGAGGAGCTGATGATGCGGGGGATCAGACAAGCACTCCAGCACCAGCCACCTCCACAGCACCTGGACCCTTCACCCCTGAGACTGAACGACCAAGAGGAGTGCCAGAGACTCATTTTTGTTTTATAGCTTGTTGTTAATAAAGTCTATTTATGATTCACACACTTGCTTCATTTCTTTTTTTTAATAAAGTCTTGGTGGAAAATTTTAGAAATGGTTTAAGCCTTTGCATGCTTGAGGGATGGGTTAAGATAGCAGTGGGGTGGGCAGGGATACCTGTGGGATCGGTTAAGATAGCTGTGGGATAGATAAACCTCCAGTGCAAGCATAGTGGGACTGGATGGTCCACCCTCCCAAGTGCCACACCTATGGCCCTTTATTATCAATAATAATGTAATCAATCATCCACACATGTCAACATAAACACAACTCTTTATTAATGCCCTCTTCATTGTAGGGCCACTCAACATACATGGCACAACCTCATCAGTGTTATGCCACAGGCTGAAGGAAGCATCCATTAAGCATCTATCATCCTGTCTTGCCACTCCACTGCTCCAGCTGGGGAGTTGCACCAGTGTCTCAGGAGGTTGCGCTGCTTCTTCCCTTCACATGAGGCTCTGTTGGGGCCCTGCACATCCTCAGTGTCTATCAGGTTTCGCCCTTGCCTCCATTCCCCAGGCTCCATGTCCCCATTGCCTTGTTGGAGGTCCACGAGCCTGTTCTGCAAGACTGGGTAGCCGGTGCGCATGAGATTGTGCAGGATGCAGCAAGCTTCCATGATCCTCCTCACGGTCTCTGGGCAATGCTGCATGGTGGTGAGAAGTACCTGGAACCTGTTGGCCAGGATGCCAAAGGCGTTCTCCACCACCCGCCGTGCCCTGGACAGCCTGTAGTTGAAGATCCTCTCTTCACGGGTGAGGAGTCTGGAGGTGTAGGGCTTCATGAGGTAGGTTGTGAGGGAGAAGGCATCATCCCCCACGATGAAGTAGGGCACATCTTGCGTGTCGTTGGGCAGGGGTTCTGGATCTGGGAAGCCCACCATGAGGTTGCCTTCCAGCCCCTCCTTGAGGTGACTGGCGTTGTATACCTGGGCATCTGAAGATGAGCCGGTGCCTGAAGCATCGATGTACATGAACTTGTAGTCAGCATCGACCATGGCGAAGAGGATGATGCTGAAGAAGCCCTTGTAGTTGAAATAAGTGGACCCCGACTTGGCTGGCACTTTGCAGGCCACGTGCTTCCCATCGATGGCTCCAACGGTGTGTGGGAAGTTCCACCTATGATACCACTGCTCTGCAACTTTCTTCCATCCTTCATCAGTGGAGGGGCACTGGAGGAGCTCCTCCTTGTATTCTTCGATGATGGGCCTGCACCACTTCTCCGACCACAATGCTGATGGTGTTGGGTGGCACCCTCCAGCCGTACTGCATGCTCCTGTAGGTGGTCCCTGAGGCCAGGTGGCGCAGAGTGAGTGCCACCTTGAGCCCAGGTTCCAGGCTGGGCCGGAAGTTGGTGCTCTGCTTGGTCAACCTGGGTGTCAGCCGCTGCACAACTTCGTCAAACATGGCTGGAGGCATCCTCATGAAGTTCTGGATGCCCGAGTGTCTTCGCTCCTGAGCTCCACCATCAGCTTGTTGTACAGTCCGTCCTCTGCTCTTCTGGTGAACCATCTTTGGACCCAGACTTTTTTTGTGTGCCTCCTTTTCTTCCTGTAGTGGAGTTCACAGAGCCTGTAGATGGTTTCGCACTGTTGCAGAAGGATGGTGGCTGCCAAAAGGACTGTGTTACGATCCATGGTGGACATGACTGGATGCTGTGGAAGAGGAAGAGGCAGATGAAGGCTGCAGAGGTCTGCACCGTAGGGCTGCTGTTCTGAAAGTGAGATCCAGGTGAGTTGGTCCCCATTTTTATAGACAGTATAGGTTTTCCCCTAGGTGTCCCTTTGCATCCTCTAGGCATCCTCTAGACATCCTTAATATCCGAGATAGGTCCCCTCTGTGAACGTTTTTTCCGTTTTAAATGCTTTGTTTCCATTCTGCATCCACTAGGCATCCGTTCTGCATCCGTTCTGCATCTGTTCCGCTTGATCCCTGCGTCCGGGCAGATGCGAGTTACGCGGATGCTCAGCGGATGCCTAGCGGATGCAGAACGGATGCCTAGTGGATGCAGAACGGACGCATTGGATACATTTTCCGCTCAAAAGTTTTGAGCAGTTCAAAACTTTTTGAGCGGGATGAAACGTCAATAAACGGATACTGGACGGATAGAGAGGATGAAAACGGAGGCAGTGAGTACAGAACGAATGCATCGCGTTAATCAACGGATGACAAGTGTTTTTCTCCGTTTTACATCCTCTTTCCATCCGTTGGTGCAGTGTGACAGGGGCTTTAGATTTAGATTTTCCTTCGAAACAGTGTGTGAGTTCTCTAACTACAATGATTTACATTCAGATCTCCATTATTTTTCATCCTGTTTCACAATGCTGCATTAATAACAGAATAACAGAGTTGGAAGGGACCTTGGAGGTCTTCTAGTCCAATCCCCAGCTCAGGCAGGAAACCCTATATACCATTTCAGACAGATGGTTGTCCAATTTCTTTTTTAAAACTTCCAGTGTTGGAGCATTCACAACTTCTGGAGGCAAATTGTTCCACTGATTAATTGTTCTCACTGTCAGGAAATTTCTCCTGAGTTCTAAGTTGCTTCTCTCCTTGATTAGTTTCCATCTATTTGGATCTTATTTTGTCTTCTGGTGCTTTGCAAAATAACTTGACCCCTTCTTCTTTATGGCAGCCCCTAAAACATTGGAATGCTGCTATCATGTCACCCTGAGTTCTTCTTTTTCACTAGACTAGACATACCCAATTCCTGTGACCGTTCTTCATAAGTATAATTTATAATATTATATCTATTGTATATAATAGTTATAATATTTCATAATGGTTATCTGTTTTTCTTAATTTTTCCAAGAGGGGAGCAAAAAAAGTGCAGGCACGGCGAAATTGGGAAACCCCCCCCCCCTTTTCAGGATCTTGTCTTCAGTTACCAGAAACTGACCATTATTGTTTTTGCAGATTTTTTAAAACCGAAGATTGTTGTTTTTTGGCAAACGTGATGCCAGCTTTCAGGATCAACTTGCACAAAAGAATGTGAGCGTGCGTGTGCCATCAGCTCTCACTTCTGTGCCAGGCTTATTGCTTCTTTTTTTTCCGTGCCATCTCCTTGTTCAAGCATAAAACCTCTGTTTGCGAGTGTTCGGGATCTAAAATAGCATAAAGTTCTTGGCAGTTGGAAGCACACGTCTGGAAATTTTGCAAAGGAGAAAGAATATTGCTTATGTGAGTTTAAGGAAATGTGATAGTTCCTTCCCTCTCAACCCCAACATGGACCAAGAGGAAACAAGTTATTTCCATCAACATTCTGTATGCAACATCTACATTTATTCAGTCAGGTTTCAAAAATGACTTTTTTTTTCTATCAGGAGGGATTTATTTGTTTTTGCAACAAGTTACTTGATCTGACTTTAAGTGCCTGCACTTAAAGCTGACTTAAAATTGTGATATTGACTAGATTTCTCGGAAGGTGGTTAGCATTTTTTCTAGGTTGAAAAAGCTAGATCGTTGGTCAGGATCTGTTTGGTTTCAGAAATATGACACAAATAACAATTCTGTAAATTGATAGCTTGTCCCATTATTGTTGCCACCCTGTTAAGAATTGTGATGCAGAATGATAGACTTGACTTCAGTGAAATGTTCTGCCTGGCTCCAGGTCTCCTAACTTATTGGAAAGAAAGCAAGAATGCTAAACATCAGAACAATTTTTATTGATGCTGAATATTTTTGTGGAGTTACAGAAAAGCATTTTAAAACCAGCTAAGCTAACTTTAAAGGAGAATATTTGTGGCTCAGGGTTGAAATGAAGGATCCTTGGTACTCTCTGAACTTGCTTGTTTTCTTGCAGACGTTTCATTACCCAACTAGGTAACTGTTATCTAGTTTGGATAATGAAATGTCTGTAAGAAAACTTGCCAGTTCAGAGAGAACCAAGGACCCTTCATTACCTAACTATTTGTCCCAACTTTGTTAACTGGCAACCAGTTTTTACATTCATGCTTCCATTCCTGGCTCTGTGATCCTTTAGCTGGATTGGGTAAAAAAATGACCCAGTCTTCAGCCTGCCAAGTCAGTTCTGTAACTGTCATGCCCTTGTTGGAGTCTGATTTTGAGGGGGAGATTGAGCAGCTGACAGGGAGTGGGAGTGTGGCTCCAGTGGCTGTGGAGGAAACTGGAGAAGGGCACAGTCCGGCTGGGCATTCAGAGGAAGATCCAGGGCAAACCCCTCTTCATCCTAGGGCATGCAGGGAGGAACAGAGAAGGGAGAAAACTGGCTTACGGGAGAAAAAAGGGTCCTGATGCCTTTCATTGGTTGCAGCTGGGGGAACAGGGTTTAAAAAAGAGTGTTTTTGAGCACAGCACCTTGCTGGAAACAAAGCGTGAATTATCTTTGTCGAGGATTATCTGAGTTTTGGCGTCCTCCCAACTGTGGTTGCTTTGTTATCTTTTGGAAGTCTGCAATTTATTATCCTGGCCTGTCGTGTTAATTACTTCAGCGTGGTTTGTGTTGAGTTTTTAAATTTCTACTTTATCTGTACTTTGGGTTTGGACTGCATTTCTTCTCTTTGTAGACTGGTTTTGGAAGAGTTTGATCTCCAGCCAAGGATAACTGGACATTGGGGGCCAAGTTGGAGGCATCAAAGGGAATTTATCTACTTTGGTGACTGTGTTATTAAGCATTGTTTGGTTAAGGCCAGGGGTGGGCTTCAAAATTTTTAGTAAAGGGTTCTCTGCCTGGTTGCTGGGTGGGCGTGGCCTAGTTGGCCCCCTGCATGTGTGTGGGGGGGTTGTTTTGCCCTCTCTGGGCTCTGGAGTTTTTCCTTGAGTCTCTGGGAGGGCAAAAATGACCTCCCCAGGCTCTGGAGGCTCTCTGGAAGCCAGAAACAGGCCCGTTTCCAGACTTCCCAAACTTCTGGGAGGTCCATTTTTTGCCTTCCCTGAGGCTCTGTGTATGCCCTGCACTTACCTGCATCCAAAATGGGCCATGTGGGGACTCCTGGGAGGGGCGGGGTGGGTGAGGGCAGCCAGGAGTGGGATTTGGGGGTTTTCTGCACAGAGTCTTACTTAGGGGCTCTCCTGAACCCCGCAAACCCCCAGCAGCCTACCCCTGGTTAAGGCATTAAGCTAGGAGACTGTGAGTTCTAGTCCTGCTTTAGACACAAAGCTAGCTGGGTGACCTTAGGCCAGTCACTCCCTATCAGCCCTAGATGGAAGAAGGCCAAGTTACTTCCAAAAGTCTTAGTAAGAAAACTGCAGGGACTGGTCCAAATGAATGAAGGTTCCAGGATAATGTTGCAGGATCCTATCTGAGTCGATCAACGGAACCAAAGGTTTCTTCTTCCAAGGTTTGAGCTTGTCCAGTTATCAAGGAACTTCTTCCTCTCTCCAGAATGTGTGTAGTGAACTATGCCTTGTATTCATTCATATGGTTCCTGGTTGTGCATCATGAATGGAATGGCTTACCTCTAGAAGTTGTGGATAGTCCATCACTGGAGGTTTTCAAGAAGAGACTGGGCAGCCACTTGTCTGGAATGCTATAGGGACCTGTTTGAACTGAGGGTTGGACTAGAAGACCTCCAAGGACCCAACTCTATTATTCTATAAAGTGGGGGAGAAAAGATCACCCCCTACTTCTTATGGATAATATTTTTATCCCGGGATACTGTAACGTTTTCTTCCTACTGTTTGCATTTCAGATCCATGATTTCTGGTCGGCGGTGCTGTTAAGCTGCAACATATTTGCACAGTTTGTTTGGATGGGTAGTAATTGCTGGATAAAAAAACAATTGGAGACAAGTCAATTAGCAGCTTGCTCTTGGCTGGATTAGTGTTTGTGCTTGCGTTTTTTGCTGAGAAACAAATTGAGGACATTATCGCTTCTCCCGCGACTCAATTGCTCAGACTGATATTTTCCCTCCCCTTAAATTGTTCTGAATTGATTTCTCAGGATGCCCCAGATTTCCCAGTTTGTGAGTTTGGTTTCCCAACAGGATTCCCAGTTATGATGTTTGTTTTCATAAATTAGAACTGAAATTACAACCACATTTTCTTCCACTCAGATTGCCAATTGAAGAAGTTCATCTTTGATGCTGCGGTCCAACCACTAAGTCATCTCATCCTCTGCTGTCTCCTTCTCCTTTTGCCTTCCATTTTTCCCAACACCAGGGTCTTCTCCAAGAAGTCCTTAAAGAATTTAGTGGCCAAAGTATTTGAGCTTCAGTTTCTCTCCTTCCAAAGAATAGTCAGAGTTGATTTCTTTTAGGGTTGACTGGTTGGATCCCCTGAGGGACCCTCAAGTCCATCTTACACAGTCCTGTTTCTATTTCCTTTGCCTTCTGAGCAGGTCAGAAAAATTAAGATGACAGCCACAAGATCACAACTGAAGCTTGGCCTGGTCCTGCATATACCATCAAGCAAGGAGTTGACCTCACTGTTTTTGGGCTCCATTTTGACTCATTGGATCATACCTGTAGACACTTTTGCCGCTGAGATGAAGCCGGGTTACATCAGGTTACATTCTCTGGTTGAATGTAAGGGAAGGAGTGGCAGAATGTGGAGGCGGAGTTAAAAGAGGGATCAGCCTAGAATCCCTATGTAGCCACAAGCGAGCTAAGTCCAATTTCCCTGGAGTGCCATTGACCCCTGTATCTAACTCCTCGTGGGCACTAACTCTTAACTGAGATGATTCCTGTCCATAGGCATGAATAAATCAGTTTAATTGGAACTATCTGTCAACCCTGGAATTTTGTTTGCTATAGGTGTATTACTTGGAACCCTGATACTACCTTTCCTTGAGAATCTCATGTTTCAAGCTTCACATTGAATTTCAGTTCTGTAATCTTTTCAAAAAAAAAATTCAAAAGTGCCTAATATCAGGGCTGCGATAATACACCTCCCATTCAAATCATAATTCTCTAACTGCATCTCTCAGAGTAAAAAAAAAAATTGATTTATTAGGAGTGACCATGTTGGCATTACCCGGGTGCAGCCAACTCTAAGACATCATTCATTTCACCATTGACCCTGGTCTTCCCCCACCCCCTGGATGCATGTTCTCCAATGGGACACATCCATAGCTAAGTCATTAATCATGGTCTCCAGTAATAATCTTGCACACCAACAGCTTTGGCTACTTAGCAATTATCTGAAACATTTAAGGAATGCCCTACTTTCCCCCCATTCCGTTTCTGCTGGCAACTAAAAAGACTAAAGAAGTATTTTTAGCTGACACCTAATTTAATAGAAGCCGCTTTCTGGTTTCCAGCTAGAAATGGATAGGGCTGAAAGGAAATGATTGGCAACAAGTGGTATTCGGCCTGGTTGTGCCGAGCCGGTAGCACCAATGAGCAGTGAAGACTGAAGTAGTTCTCTCTGCCATTCTGCTGTTGGGCCCATTCACCTTTCTGGGCTCCTATACTCACCTTTATCCTCTGCTTTTGAAGCACAACTGCTTTGTGCAGCACAGCAGAGTTCCACGCGGCAGCTGCTGAAGCGATAGGGAGAGTGCAGCTTGCAGGAGATGAGTTGGAATGCCTCTGCACCTGTGCAAAGTGCGTACTTGGTGTGCATGCACACGCAAAATATACACATGCATAAAGCACGCCCACTAAGCCACGCCCACTGAACTGGTGGTAAAAAATCTTTGAATCCCACCACTGGCACAAGCACAAGCGCACACAAATTTGGCTTTGTGCCCAAGGCAGGACAGGAACTCAGTGTCTTCTGGCTTTTTTAGCCTGACACCTTCACCATGACGCCAATGTGGCTCCCGCAAAGTTGAGGCACTCCAAAAATTCACCCAAATAATGAGAGTGTGAGGAATTCATCTTCCAAAAAGCTGAGTCAGAGACATAGATGAGTCAGCAAGTCCGCCTTATCCATTCCTCTGGAATTGGAAACTAACCGAAGACCTCACGTGAGTCATCTTGTTTAAAAACACCACCATGCAGATGAAATGTACTTTCTTCAGGATCTGAAGCTTCAGGAGGTGATAAGCTTTCAGAGAAAATCTATTTTGCATCAAATCAGTATTCAAGAAAACCTTCTGACAGTGTGTTAAGTGCACACATGTTTGGGCAAAGATGAAAGAAAGAAAAGTGTATTGTACTCACTACAAGTGAGTGGGTCATTAAAAGAATGATAAGATCACGCTGATAATTATATGCAAATTGATACCCTGAACAACAACAACAACAACAAAAAAATCCCAACTACTGCAAATGTGAATTTTGGACATTTAACTCTCTTCACCAGTACTTATATCCTGTGTTACTAAATTTACGCAAAGTGTAGTGTGCAATATGATGATTTAGTGACTGTTCAAAAACTGCTCTGAAAAAAGTGACTGATGACGATTTGTCACACTTTAGATTGATATATGTAATGGTTGGTGAGAATGTCAGTGTTCTGACCAAGGCTTCTGAGACCGTAATTACGCACATAATTAAAAACAAGTCTTGTTTTAGTACAATGCTGGGAATTATTTTCATTCCCAGTCGGTAATGAATAAAACAGTCCCTCGAGATAAGCACCCACCTTTCTTTCCTGTGAAGTGCTGCCAATAACAGAAGTGTGAAATGAACTAGAAAAAAACCCCAACCAAAGTACAAAGAGCTTCAATAATGAGTCTGAACTGAACAAACGACTTTGCTTCCTGCAAAGATTTCATCATCTTGGCCTGTCCTTTATAACTTATGGGAGCCTTACTCCTGAGTCGCCCCTTTTGTCTCAGCTGCTCTTGCCTTCTAGCAGCTCTGCGCATACAAGCACTGGGAACAGGCTTCCCTTGTTCCTCTGCCTTGCTGCTGCCAGACTCAGGAGGCTCCAGAGGCAGCACCCCACTCCCAGATGGTCCTGGCCCCATCTCTGCATCGGACACAGGACCCTCATCTGAGTCCTCTCCAGACTCCTGGACTGATCCTCTTTCTTCCCACTGTCCGATTCTGCTGCCATCTGCACAGGCTGCCGGTGAACCACAACAGTCAGTGAGAAACAGGAAGACGAGGAATATCAAAAGCAATCAGATTGTGAACAATGCTTCTAAATGACCTTCACTAATTTCTTTAATGATAGCAATAGCAGTTGCATTTAGACTTTTTATACTGCCACATATTTCTACTGCTGCACAGTGTTTTACAGCTCTTTCTGAGTGGTTTACCATGACAGCAGGGATGGGCTTCAAAAATTTTAGCAACGGGTTCTCTGCCCAGTTGCTGGGTGGGCATGACCTAGTCAACCTCCTGCACCAAGGCAGGGGGAGGGAGGCTTTTCTTGAGCCTCCGGGAGGTCTGTTTTTTGACTACTCCGAGCTTTCACATGGGCCACGAACTTACCTGGGATCCAAAGCAGGCTGCATGGGGATTCCTGGGAGGGGCAGGGTGAGGTGGGCAAGGCCAGCCAGGGGTGGGATTTGCCAGTTCACTGAACCAGCCATAAAATTACCTACTGATTCAGTATGGGTTTGCCTGAACTGGGGAGAACTGGTAACAGCCCACCCCTGCATGTCAGCCTATTGCCCCAACATTCTGGGTCCTCATTTTACTGACCTTGAAAAGGATGGAAGGCTGAGTCAAGCTTGAGCTCCATCAGGATCAAGCACCAGGCTGTGGGCAGAGTTTGCCTGCACCACTAGGGCTCCTTTGATCAAGTAATGCTTTAGAACAGGGGTGTCAAACTCAAGGCCTGCAGCCCACAACCTGCCTGCGGCGTGCTTAGATCTGGCCTGCGGGGCCACCCTGGAAACAACAAAGGACTATGACTACTATTGTGAGACAACCCAGGAGCAAAACCCAGCACACAGAGGCTTTCTCTTTTATCAGTGGTTTAAATACAAAACAGTTACATACATACATATATATGGTAGGAAAATACCTGGCAAGCAATCAGTCTTCATTAGTCTTCATGGAGAACTACAATGGAGATAGAGCAGGAGGAGAGAGATACACCCTCTCATGGCCTCATTTCTATATACAGCTTCTTAAAGTGGTAAAACCCTGTGGACCCAGCCTCAGTCTTAAAGTGGCAATAACCATGATGACTCATCCTCATTGCATCAGTCTTACAATAGCCTTACAACAACTGGTCAGCTATGAAATCCCAACACCTTAACAGACTGGCCCATGGTGCCTCTGCCAGGAAAAACGAAGCTCCATTTTCATTTGTGATGGCCTCCTGCAACCTTCTGCCAACACATGGCCCTCCTGAGCTCCGTTTTTGCTGGCAGAGGGTTGCAGGAGGCCGTCATCGATGAAAATGGAGCTCAGGAGCCCATTTTCTCTGGCAGAGCACTTGGACCACCACAGGTGCCCCTCACATGAGTGATGTTGAGCTGGCCACTCCTACCCTAGCTACACCTACCTCCCCAGGTCAAACACAACCCTGATGTGGCCCTCAACGAAATCAAGTTTGACCACCCCTGCTTTAGAACAAGGGTATCCAACCTTGGAAACTTTACGACCTGTGGATTTCAACTCCCGGAATTCCTGGCTGGGAAATTCTGGGACTTAAAGTCCACAAGTCTTAAAGTTGCCAAGTTTGGACAACCATGCTTTCGAAGATGTGCCCAAATTACAGGCAAGCCTGCAAGAAATGACATTCAAACTTCCTGTCACAGCAGCCAGCATAACAAGGGCATAGAACAAAGCCACATGCTGCAAAAGGAAATTGCCTCTGTGAAGTTAGGACATCCCTTTGCTCTTCTTTGGAAACTTATGCTTAGCTTGTTGGCATGTTTTCAGACAAACAGATTCTTGATGCTATTTTTCTTTTGGGTCCTTTGCCTGAGGGCCTCTGATTGAATGAAAACATGCTGGAAGTTAGTATAAAGGTTTCTTCTGCACTTCAGCCGAAGACAGAAGTTTTTGGCAAGGTGTCATGGCATATCTACAGCCTTTCTCTATATATTTTAGCAAGGCAGTAAATTGCCACAGCGTGTTGTTTCAGTCAGTTTGTATTGGAAAAAGGTAAATCTTTCTAGAGAGTCGAGAATAACTTCAGGTATTTATTCTTGTGATGAGTGAGAATAATCCTCCTCTTTGAAAACAGAAGCTGTGATACAGATGTGTATCTAACAGAAGAGAATATGTGTAGCTCAGGGTTGAACTCTGGAGTCCTTGATGCTCTCCGAGCTTGGTTATTTGCGAGCAGGCATTTCATTACCCAACTGAGTAACATCATCAAGTGCTGGTGAGTGTGAGTATTTCTCCCTGTTTATATACAGTAGATTGTCCAGTCAGTGTTGAGGGGAGTATTGTGTTCTCCTTGGTGGTTTCTTGATTAGACTATTGTCTAGTGCTTGACTGTTTGTCTGATTTGAACTGACTTAGTGATTTACTCCAACTTAATCCAACTTAACTCAGAGCTTGGGGTTTTTTTTAGTCTTGCAAACCTTTCACTACCAAACTAGATAACATCATCAGCCCTAGCTTTCTCTGCATGCCAATTCCTCCCCCCCCCCTCATTTCCATGCTTTCTGAAGAGTGACATCCATATGTCACTTGGTGGAGATTGACTCTGAAGGAGAGGAGGAACAGCCGACAGGGAGTGGAAATGTGGCTCCGGAGGTTGTGGAGGAGGCTGGCGAAGGGCAGAGTACGGCTGGGCAGTCAGAGGAGGACCCAGGCCCATCCCCTCTCCATCCTAGGGCACGCAGGGAGGAGAGGATAAGGGAGAGACGTGGTTTACTGGGGAGGAGAGGACCTTGATCCTCTTCATGGGCTGCAGCTGTGACAACTGGATAGGTGGACGGACATGTGTACGGGTGAACGCTGGAAACAAAGCATGGAAATATCTCTAGTTTATAGTTCCTCTCTGAGTTTAGCGTCCTTCCCAGTGTGTGTTCTGATATCTGTGGACATCTTCAAGCCCTTATCTTTCCTGGTTTGTGTGTTTTTTATTCACTATAATTTATAGTATTTTGTGTTTAAATGGCATTTCCTCCTTCTTGTAATGCTCGTGTGGGAGTTTTTTGTCTCCAGTCAAGGATATTTGGAGCTTGGAAACAAAATGAAGGAATAAAAGGGGCTTTACCTGATTTTTGTGACTGTGTTTATTTTGTATCCCATCTTGGGTCTTCACGTGGTACCATGGCTTGTACTATCATAACGTATCGAGTAAACCAAAATTCACTCATCATGCTAAACCAGAGATTGGGAATGCAGTCCCTACGGGTTGTGTTTACTCTTGAAATGGCTATTTCTGTTTGCGGTTCGTAAGACCTGGATTTGTGTCATTTGCAAACTCAAATAAGTATTCCCTCCATCTCTTTTCCTGCCTCATTAATAAACATATAAAAGAATACCAGGATTAAACCCTGTAGCACCTCATTTCACCTTCTAGTTTCATGATGGCCTGTTGAAGAAGCGTTGCAAAACATGACTTAGGAGTCAGCTCCAGATCCATTGAGTTGATGTGCCCTAAACTTAAGTCACACTCAGTTATTTTGCTACTGAGAAAGTCACAGCATGTAGAGCAGTGTTTCTCCCCAGCCTGGCTGGGGAATTCTGGGAGTCACAAGTCTTAAAGTTGCCAAATTTGGACGGCTCTGCTCTAGGATTTCTCATCCTGTTGTCTCTCTCCAAGGGTTCAAATGAAAGTTTTTGGCATGGAGGCGTTTGCTTCTGTCCATGGTCCTGAATCTTCTTCAGTCTCGTCCCTGGGGGCACCACTGGCAGAACATCGTCCATCTGGGTTTCCCCCGCCCTTCTTCTTCCATTGATTGGCAGGGCAACTGAGAAGCTTTGGGGGCATCCGTCAGTTGTGATGTTCCTGCTTAGTTCTTCAAAACAAATGGTGATATACTCCTCTTTCAGTTCTCTATTTCTTTCATTTGTATTCTGCCACAGACCAAGCGATGTTTTGACAGGTTGCATGACACAGAAACATGAACCTGTTCACGGTAGCTCTTTAAATACAGCAAACTATTTCAAACAAAACCAAAGAAAGTCCAAGCAAACCAAAATCAAAATAACAGAGAGATCAGTGAGATAAAAATAAGGAGGTAAGATGGGAACATCCTTAGCTAGTTAGAGCACTCTCTGGAAACATTTTGGGTTTCTGAATGCAATAAATGGGGTCGGAGGTGGTCTGGTTTCTACTGGGAGGCTGTTCCAAAGGATTGATGCTGGAACTGAAATGCAACATCTCTTGGCTTCACCTCCTTTCACTTCCAAACAACTAAGAACAGATTCTTCCTGGAAGACATATTAGGTATTTAAGTAACTTCTTAATAAAAATTAAGTTGATCTTGGTTTAATGAGCTTCCATGGGTGGTTGTGAATATAACAGGGTTAAGGCCCTATGGGACTTTCAGATCCTTCCAGATCCCTGAGTACCTGAAGGATAGGCAGGTACGGTCAGACAACCAGACATCATGGTAGTAGAGAAGGATGAGAAGATAATATATGGACTAGATCATCCCAAATCCAGATGGAGATTGTCCAAGAAGTGATGGAGAATAAGTTTTGATATTTCATGGGCCTTCCAGAGCCAGACAAACAGGCAGATACTGGTCAATCAACCAGACATTGTGGTAGTAGACAAGGACTAGAAGACAATAGTGAGGATAGCTATAGTGGTGCCAAGTGACAACAACTTCAGGAAGAAGGAGTAGGAGAAGCTGGACAAGGACAAGGTGTGAATGTGGAACTAGAATGTGGAACTAGCATAAATTGCACTCTCACCAAACTGGCAGTAACACCGGTTGAATCCCACCAGTGGTGGGATTCAATTTTTTTTACTACTGGTTCTGTGGGCGTGGCTTGGTGGGCCTGATGTGGCTTGGTAGGCGTGGCAGGGAAAGGATATACTACAAAATCCCCATTCCACTAACCTGCTTTCCAGTTTCATTCTGTGCAGGGCAACAAAAGAAGATCCAGCCGATCATCTGGGATTCAATGGGAGGCAAGAGAATAGATGGGGTTGGTGGGGCCAGTCAGAGGTGGATTTGCCGGTTCTCTGAACTACTCAAAATTTCCGCTACCGGTTCTCCAGAACTGGTCAGAACCTGCTGAATCCCACCCCTGGAAGGTGGGGTTGTAAAGATAAGAAGGAATGTTGTGGCTAGCTGGTATTCCTTCCCATGGGAACCAAGAAGGTGCCCGCAGCTGGTGGAGGGTGGAGCTTGGAGTCATTGGACTGATTGGTGAATGTGACTATGGGGAGGAACTTTCAACCTTTCGCTTCTACTGGGTGTAATTCTGGGATTTGGTCAGAGCTGGAATTACACCAAGAGCTTGCCAATTTTCGGTGTTCCTAATAAAAACACTTTGTTGAAAAAATGGACGCTTCAGATTTTTTTTATTCTAGGGATATTTCGCTTGGAACCATGACATATTAGTCAGAAGGGATAATGGTCAGTTGGCCTGATACGACTTGAATTCTGTGATATTCCTTATTCTTGCTCCTGGCTGATGGTGTTCTTTACAAAGAGATTAGTTGGGTTGACACACCTTTGCTCCTTCTCCTCGTGGTAGAGAGTTGCCATTTACAATGTGTCTTTACTTTGTCTTTGCTCCTTGCAAAGCACAGCTGAAGTCCCTTGGCATTTCGCTGCTGTAATCAAATACTCTTTTTTTTTTCTCTCCCCCTTCCTAAAGAGTAGAGTTACCTTGAGGTCCTAATATTTTGAAGTACATGCTATGCCTTTTCTTCCTTTCGATCGTCATGGGTTTGCTTGATTCTTTGTTTGACTTGTTCTTCCAGAGAGTGGCTTTCCCTGTCAGCTTCAGTTGTAATGCCTGCTTTGTTTAGTCTAATAAATCTCTTATGAGCTAAAGTTTGACTACTTGCTTCAAGGCTCTTCCTCACCATCTGGCCCCAAGCACCACTATAAGCCTGAACATGCTGTTGTCAAACAGTGGCGAATCTCCCTGTTCAAGCTTTCTCAATGAACTTGCTCCCTGGAAACCGGCTACCTTATATTCCTTCCACAAGCTATGTGGCAGCTTCGACTTACTCAGTAAGAAGCAGTCAGTTATTACCCTCAGCAATCATCAGCGTACTGCTTAAAATCAGCAGCTACTCAAGAGTTTTAAAGAAGAGATTGGACAACCACTTGTCTGAAATGGTATAGGGTTTCCTGCCTGGGCAGTGGCTTGGACTAGAAGGCCTCTAAGATAGCAATATCAATAGCACTTAGACTTATATACTGCTTTATAGTGTTTCCCAGCCCTCTCTAAGCGGTTTTACAGAGTCAGCCTCTTGCCCCCAACAATCTGGGACCTCATTTTACACACCTCGGAAGGAGGGAAGGCAGAGTCAACCTTGAGCCTGGTGGGATTTGAACTGCCAAATTGTAGGCAGCTGGCTGCAGAAGTAGCTTGCAGGACTGCACTCTAACCACTGCGCCACAGAGGCTCAAGATCCTTTCTAATTGTTATTTTGTTATTTTTTCCACCCCTCAAGCTGAACTCAAAGTCCCTCAAAATCAAGATCTCTTGAGAAATCCTTGCTGCTCTCTCTCTGAGATTGTTTTCTTGCAGACATTTCATGACCCAACTAGGTAACACCATCAGTGATAGAAGGGAGTGGAGTGTATTCTCTTTTTATATGCACAAGTGGCTCGTCCTGACAGGAAGCACGTAAACAGGAAGCAAATCCCTTCTAGCACTGATGATATAACCTAGTTGGATCATGAAACATCTGCAAGAAAACAACCATGCTCAGAGAGCACCAAGGATCTCCCATTTCAACCCCGGGCTGCAAATATTCTCCTCCAGTGATCCCAGCAGCTCAGAGGTGGTATTCAGCAGGCTCTGACCAGTTCCAGAGAACCAGTAGCGGAAATTTTGAGTAGTTTGGAGAACTGGCAAATCCCACCTCTGACTGGCCCCACCAACCCCATTTCTTCTCTGCCTCCCATTGAGTCCCTGCTGATCACCTGGGTCTTCTTTGCTTGCCCTGCCCAGGAGAAGGGAGCTGGAAAGCAGGTTAGTGGGGTGGGGAGGGAATGGGGATTTTGCAGGATCCTTCCCCTGCCACGCCCACAGAACCAGTAGTAATTTTTTTTGAATCCCACCACTGCAACAGCTCCTATTTACTGTCTCCTCTTCCTTTTTGCCTCCTGCTTTGACCTCTTCTTATCCACCGACTTTATTTAGTGGCTGTCGAATAAACTAATCCAACTGTTATAGAATACACGTAGGGGGTTAAACCCTGAGGTGGGCAATTTGCTCAAACAGGTATGGAGCCCTAACAGACTGTTGCAAACCACAATTTCATTCATCGACGGGAAGGCTCTGCAGTTCAGTTGCAAAATCTGGAGGAAGCAGAGCTGATATAAGAGCTGAACGAGCTCTAATATCTCTTTTACACTTTTTAAAAAACAAAACACATTGTACTCATATCTGCCTTCAAAGGCTAAGTGCCATGGTGAAAATGACAGTTTTTGAAATGGGCTTCAGTTCTCTCTCTGTTTCTGCAGTGATAAATTTGAAAAGAACGGCAGCAATTTCATCTCTCTTCCCTGGGCTCAGGGTGTTGTTATCTGATACTGTAGAATTTGATGTATTCAAATTACTCTCTGAGCTAATGATCTGAAAACGATGCCCGGTGCTTAAAGATGACTCCCATTAGCAGCCTTATAAATAACATCTCCCAGGCAACCTTATCCGTCTCGGACACGCTGATAGATGTGGAGATGACCTGTAGTAGCAGGTTTTCTGCAACAAGGCTGTAGCTTGCAGTGGAGGCAAAGAAGCCACATTCACAGTCCCCAGATGTGACAGTGAAGACAGTCAATCGTCCAGGTAGACTTCTCTAGAAGTTGTGTCATGGCAACCAGTCTTCTTGTTGGTTAGAAACGTTTCTTCATTCATGAGCAGTTAAGGAGATCCTATATATGTCTTTTGGCTCAGTGGATAAAGATACTGAGCTTGTCAGTTGAAAAGCTGACAGCCTGGGTTCAAAACCTGAAAACCATGTGGTGGAGTGAGCTTCTATCCTTGCCTCAGCTCCTGCCAAACCAGCAGCTTGAAAGCACACAAATCATCCTCTTTTAATGCTCCCCCTATAATCCCTTGCAGAGTGGAGTCTGGGCAACTGAATGGAGCTGAGAATTTACTGGCCGGATGCCCTTCCTGTTGCCAATGTGGAGCTTAGTTCAGCAGATATATTCTCATTGTGCTCAGAGAGAGAAATATCTGCCTCTACCTAAGGATCGAATTCACAGACTCCTGATTGTGAGGCGAGACCTCCACCCCTAGGCCACCACATCACTGAACACATGCAAATGCAAGTAGATAAATAGGTACCACTTTGTGGAAAGGTAACAGCGTTTCATGTGCCTTGGTGTATATAACCATGCTTGGCCACATGACCATGGAAATCTCTTTGGAAAATGCTCCCTCAGGCAAGAACAGAGATCTTAGTTTCTTGGCTGAGAAGCCAGCATTGTTACCTTCCACTTGAGTCAAATGCAACTAGACAAGGGAAACCTTTATCTTTACCTTTATGTATGTCTTCCAGGTAGGTATTACAACAAAAACATTTTACTTTCTGGATCATCTCAGATGACCTTGTTTAACTGGTGGGACCTGAAGTGGTCTGACTGTCAGATTGTTTAGGCTGGGCAGAAACTGTCAAAGATAGCTAGCCTATGAATTGCCCAATCTTTTTGGAAATTGGCTTGGAGACAAATAAATAAAATCGGGCACTGCACCCAAGATCCCTTGATCCCAAAAGAGATAGCATCATTATATCTGCTGCTGATGATCAATTGCAGCCTGAATTATAAAAACAACATTAATCAAGCGAGTTTTTCATCTGGACTGGTCAGGCCTAAAAAGTATGCGTTTTTTTTTTTTTATAGGATCTGCTACATGACTTGACCAAAAAGATACAGAAACAACATATTTACTTCTGATTCATTCCTGTCAATTCATGGGTTCTTTTGTCAAGGAGTGGAGGAGTTCTTAGCTGTCCACTTCAAAATGCTGGAAATGAACATTACTGAATAAATTGAAGAGCCTGTTTGGTTTAGTGGCTAATTTGCATTGAGCTAGAAACCGGGAGACTGGGAATTCTGGTCCCATTTTAGGCATGAAAGCCAACTGGGTGACTTTGGGCCAATCACTAGGAGGCAGTGAGTTCTAGTCCTGGCTGGGTATCCTTGAGCCTATCCTCCCTTCTCTGCCCAACCCACCTCACAGGGATCTTGTGCAGAAAACAGGAGGTGGGGGAACGATTAGGTATCTTTGCCACCTTGAATTATTTATAAAAAAGGAAAAATAAATAGGGATAAAAATAAATAAGGGTAAAAATAAATGGATGACTTGGCCCAGCACTGGCATATTTCTCTGTGGCAAATTGCTATTCTTGAAATGTATGTGAGTCCCATCCAACACCATCTGGCTTGCATCTGAGTAGACGCCAAGGGGATTGCTTAAAGCACGGCTGCAGAACAATTTCGTGAGATGGGTCGGCTTGAGGATAGCGCTGCTTTCCAATAACAAAAACAACAACAGCAACAACAATAATAACAACAATAATGATAATAATAATGACAATAATAATGATAATAATAATGATAATAATAATAATAACTGTTTGATCCTCCCTGTGGTTACAGCTGCTGCAGCTCCCAGAGCATTTGTGTACCTTGTTTCCATCATTTTGATGTTGTTGTTTTTTTGTTTGTTTGTTTCTCTGAAAAGCCACCAAAGCTTCACCTCAAATAAAGTGAAATTGCTCCAAGGTCATCCGACAGTGGCTACCTTTAACTGGCAATCATGAGTAGAATTACTGAGCAGTGAGTCCAATGTTTGACTAGTTCGAGGAAGCAATGATGGTGGCTTTGATTTGGAAATATGGAAAAACTTGATGAAAACCAGTCTGCTGTTTTAACATGAAGCTTGCCCCTGAGATGTTCTGAAAGATGCTTTCTTGTAAATGTGAGAAATCTTTGTCCTCACTGTCTATTTTGGGGCATCGCTGTGTCCATGCCTCAGCACCATGATGCCAAAATAGGAGTTAAGATGGTGATGAAATGCTTGCTTTGATCAAAGTCTGCCTGAAAATCTACAGAGATTCTCAATCATTCAGGTCATGGTGGTCCCAAGGGTGCTTTTCCAAAAAGCAATTAGACTTCTTTCCTTCCTTCCTTCCTTCCTTCCTTCCTTCCTTCCTTCCTTCCTTCCTTCCTTCCT
>BLBF01000067.1:4004786-4021820 GCA_015471245.1 Laticauda colubrina
TCCTTCCTTCCTTCCTTCCTTCCTTCCTTCCTTCCTTCCTTCCTTCCTTCCTTCCTTTCAGCAAAGGACTATGTGATCTATATAATGCTATGCCCCATATGACATGTTGGCATTGCACCCAAATAAGCTTCATGCATCCCTCAACCATGTTTCAAAATGGTTTGTAGAATAAGCCACACGCTTGTCTGGCTTCGCACCCTCTACTAAGGCAGGAAAAATGGCTTCCAAGTCACCCTGGCTTGGCTTGCATTATATGCTACCTTACGGTTTAGTGGCCAGGTTTGCACTTTTATCATCTAAACATGGCTGAACTGGAAGAGCATCTCCATGCTAGAAATGGCTGGTAGCATCAGCGAATTCCCTATAGAGGCTGCAGATTGACTTCTAGAAAGAGATCATTTTCTTCTATATTGTTATGGATTTCCTTTCTGGTGACAAATGGCAAAGGCTCCAGTGTTTTCCTTTGTCACGTGTACCTGGGCAATTTATTTGTTTTGACAGGGACTCTGTTCCAGTATCTGGATGTTGAAGGAGCTTTGTTTCAGGTTGATTTTAAGCATTACGCATGGTGTCCTCCGAGTCTTCGTCTTTGGCTCCCTGTGTTGTCAGAAAGCATTTGTCAAAAACCCAACAGTACTGGTATTCTGTCTTTGGAGAGAAGTGCTAGAGGGGCTTCTGAAGATAGCAAGAAGGGCTTGTATCCTATGTGCAGGTCCTCTCAAAATTCACCTGCGAGATCAATTACCTGGCATTTAAGAATCCCGCTGAATGAACTTTTCCAACCTTATCCTCGGGGCAGTCACAATCAATGCTCTCAAGTTTAGATTAGATGGCAGGACCATTTGAACGAATTCCAATGTACAGGCAGTCCTTGACATAACAACCATTCTTTTTAGGGACCGAAGTCACAGTGGTTGTGGTGCTCGCAGTTATGATGGCCACAAAGTCCCCACAGTCACGGAATCAAAATCCAGCTGCTTGGCAACTACCATGTATTTATAATAGTTGCAGGTCACATGGTCACCATTTGTGACTTTCCCAGCTGGCTTCCATCCAGCAAGGAAAATCAATAGGGGAAGCCAAATTTGCTCAGCAACCGCACAATTCCCTTAACAAGCATTGTGAATTGCTTAACCAATGGGGCAAAAAAACATATCAAAAAGTTGAGCTTCACTTAACAATCAACTTGGATCCCCGGGGACGCAGTGGTTACAATGCAGTATTGCAGGCTAACTCTGCCAACTGCCAGGAGTTCGATCCTGACTGGCTCAAGATTGACTCAGCCTTCCATTCTTCCAAGGTGTATAAAATGAGGGACCATATTATTAGGGGCAAGAGGCTGGCTCTGTAAACTACCAGAGAGTGTTGAAAAGCAGTGTGAAGCAGTATATAAGTCTGGTATTACTATTGTTATTGTTACTGAAAGCTAATTCTGCCCAGTGTTCGATCCTGACCAGTGCAACGTTGGTTCAGCCGTCTATCCTCCCGAGGAGAGTAAAATGAGGACCCAGATTGCTTGAGGGCAAGAGTACTGTGAAGCAGTATATAAATCTAAGTGCTATTGCTATCTTGCTTAGCAATGGAAGTTCCATTCCCAGTTACTGTATGGTCACAAGTCAGGACTACCTGTAGATAGATAGATTTTTCATCTTCATCTTCATACATATTCTTCTGTTTGTTTCCAAGAACAGCACAGAGCCTTCTGTCTTTCTTAAGCAAGTGTGCAACACGGTCCAGGAGCACATGATAGACACAAATTTCCAAATAACAGAGCTCAACTCAAATTCAATACCGTTCCACTTTGCTTGCTTTGAAATGTAATTTAACTGAAATGGTATCACTATATCAATAGCACTTAGACTTGGATACTGCTTCACAGTGCTTTACAGCCTTCTCTAAGCAGTTTACCTTTGCCAAAAAGGTTAGCTACTAGTCATGTAGGGTTTTCTGCTTGGGCGCTGGGGGCGGGGGTTGGACTAGATAGCCTACAAGGTCCCTTCCAGCTCTGTTCATCTGTTCATCTGACTGAAGAATGCCAAGGCAAATCACAGAGATGATTGAAGGCCATTGGGTCCACTTTATCTCCAACAGATCTATGACTTTGCTGACAAACACAGCAACGTCTGTATCCCTTCTTCTCCACAGCACCTGAAGGCAAGGCAAGAAGTGATGGATGGATGGATAGGTGGGTGGGTGGATGGTGGAAAGAATTTCAACAGTCCTGGGTTTATTTATTTATTTTTATTTATTTTTGCCAATTGCTTACAAGATAATAGGTATACATAAAAACATACTTATGAATACATGGATACATATAAGAAAAATAAAAAATAAATAAAAGAAACAATAGGACAGGGATGGTAGGCACGTTGGTGCACTTGTGCACATCCCCTACAGGCCTCTTAGGAAAGGGGTGAGGTCAATAGTAGACAGTGTAAGGTTAAAGTTTTTGGGATTTGGGGAAAAAAACAGAGAGTCAGGTAGAGTATTCCAGACATTGACCACTCTGTTGCTGAAGTCGTATTACCTGCAATCGAGTTTGGTGCGGTTAACCTTGAGTTTGTGTCTATTGTGTGCTCTTGTGTTGTTATGGTTGAAGCTGAAGTATTCATTTGCAGGTAGGACATTGCAATGTATGATTTTATATACCATCCTTAGATCAGACCGAAGACGGCGTAATTCAAGGACTAGAATTTCAAGTCTGGTGGCATAAGGTCTTCTGCAACGAGTAGAGGAGTGGAGAACTCTTCTTGTGAAATATTTCTGGACTTTCTCAACTGTGTTAATATCAGATATGTAATGTGGGTTCCAGACTGATGAGCTGTATTTGAGTGTTGGTCTAGCAAATGTTTTGTATGCTCTAGTTATTAGTGTAGTGTTACCAGAGAAAAAACTATGTAAGATAATTATGCTGCATGCTCTGAAGAGTCTTTGCAGAGGGAACTTCAGGTGCCCTTTTGGCTTTTCAAGTGGTTTGGGTGGAGCTCTCATTTCAGTGGAAGCAGAGAGCTTTTTTTACGCCCTGCCTTCTCGTTTTTAAATCACCTCTTCCTATACTCCCAGAGTCTCTTGGGGAAAGAAGGCTGTCACATTTAGCTAGATCTTTTTCCCACAGATGAGTTAATGGAGGAGAGGTGGGTCTTTTTTTCCCCTTGAAAGAGAAAAATATCAGAGATCTGGGTGTTGCTGGCTCTGCTTGAATGGGGTGCCGTTCCAGGGGATTTTTTTTTTTTTTTGCAGTTCTCTGATAATTAAAAATAAAAAAAGGAGGCAGAACCTGGGCAGAGAGAGGTGGCAATTCGAGGAAATAAGCTTGGAATCTCAATTTTTACAAGGGAAGAATGTTTGATCTATTTTGTGACCGGGTTTACATCTTGGCCTAAGGTTTATATACTGTAATTTATGGGTCGTCTGTCAGGGTTCCAAGTAGTAAACCCATAGCAAGCAAAACTCCAAGGCAGATGAATTCTTCAAAGAATAGCTTTATTGGATATATCCAAACTAGCTCGATACCCATGCTTCGCTACGAAACTATGTGATCGGGCTCAGTTTTTTGGGGGGAAAATAAGGGAAAAAATTGTGTCTGTGCCTACCAGCATCCATCTGTATTCATCTGGCTAGCATCCTGTCAGTGTGTGAGAGAGTTAAGGGCTGTCTGGAAACTGAAACAGTATTTGCTGTGTGAGCAAGAAGGAGACAGTAAGGAGCCTGGGCGTGGTTTAGCTCAACTGTTCTGTACTAAGGCTGCTTGGTGCTGTGAAACTGAAACTGAAACTCTTCTCGTCTCCTTGTGTTTTGCATTTGGAAGGGATTTCTTTTCAGATTGGGAGGGGGATTAGAACTCCTTAGCATCAGAGCGTGTTAAGAATAATAATATAGGAAATACTAATGCTCTGATGATCATTTCAAAAAATCCTTTCTTAGTGAGCACCAAGAAGCCAAGGGGAACATAGGTGCCAAATGTCAAGTTTGTAGGCTTTACAGTTCTGGACATTTTGTGATGATGCGTGAGTAGTATATCGCTTATATAGAGAGAGATTGGCAGAGATCTTATATAGAGAGAGATTGGCAGAGAACCAACTTTGAAGATTCCTGCGATTTTCACCTGATTAAAAGTAAACATTTTTTCCCCTTTTCCCCAAACAATCAGTCACATGGTCCAATCAAGATGCCATCCCATTGCCGGGTAACGTCACTCTGCCTTCCTCTGATCAGGTGTGAGAATGTCCTTGGTTCCCAAGAGAAAGTATTTTGCTTTGGCTACAAAACCCCAGCTATCTCTATTCTCCCATCCCGATCCCTCAGTTCCAGTGTGGCAACACTGAAGCTGCAAGATGGCTCCGGCCAGATCACCTTCAGGGTTGATATAGTCCTCATTTAATGACCATGATTGGGACTGGCGACTCCACCATTAAGCGAAGTAGAGGCTAAGTGAAGCCATGACTTTGCTTACATTATAACTCCAGCTTTCCTCGGCTTTGCAATTTGTAAATGGGAGGAGTAGTGGCAATGCTACTTCTCCATCTCTGTCTGAACAGAATGATTGCAAAATGGCTTGACAGGAAAAACCAAGAAAGTCCACTTGCCTTTTGGGAAAGCACTTTTGAAGCTCCATGTGCTCTCCTTGCCTTGTTCCAATGATGCCCTGGGCCATCTTCTCTATCAGATCACAACAGGTTCTCTTGCAATCTTGCAATCCATGATAGGATCTCTTGCAATCCATGGCAACCCCAGTGATTTATTTTTTTTAAAAAAAGAATGACAATTTGCTGATCATATTTGAATACTAGCACTGGAACACCTCTTCAAGAATAGTGACAGATGAGTGAATCTGTTTGAATCCCGTGTTCACTTGGCATGCATTTTACCCAGAAATCTCTTTCGTTCCATGTCGGCTTCAATCAATGGTGCAAAATGGGCACGAATGTGTTGGCTTTTAAACCTCTGCGTTTTCTTCTCAGAGGTTTGCCTTTTAAATATAGCTAGTTGGTGGTTACCCCTCCCTTTAAACTATAGACTGCACTGGATTACTTGATCATGTGGAATGGGGGATAACCATTCACACATGAATGTGAAAGATGCAGGTCCATGCCCTCCATTTGCTTTAGACTTGGTAAAGATCAGATTTCTGCCTTTCCTTTTTGGGGATCCTTAACTTCCTTTTCCTCATCCTCTCCTTGCTGTTGCTTCTGCTGTCTTTAACTGACCTGGGTTGACATGAAAGCATCCACCCCAAGTTGCGTTCCCTTGAGTTGACCTCCATTTCTGGTGATGTCATGGATGGATGACTTTATGGAAATAATTTCCCATCCTTCTTTTGGGGGATGCTTTTCTTTTTGTGTTTTTTTTAAAGACTCTCTGAGAATATCTTGATAGCCTCCTACCAGAGAAGGATGCAAGTCAGATCTGGCTTCCCTTGATAAGATCAGCCAACCTTTGGTTGGTCAATGTTCCATCCAACCAGAAGCTGGGTCACTAAAAAAAAGAAAGAAAAAAAAAGCAGTTTTGGACTATTGGTTGAGATTGAGAATGGCTGGTAGCCATTTTCACTGGCAAGTCATAGCATTGTGGAATTGGGGTGCTCTTAATTACATCAGACCACCCCTCTCTTCACCTGCCTATCAGAATTCTGCAGAAGATATTCCAAGAAGCCACCTGTAGGCAGCCCTTAGCGTTCACTCAAGCGGACGGGAAAAGTGCAGTCAGTCAAGCGAACAAAACCTCTGGCGGATAGTTGCGCTTGCCCACATCGGATGATCCAGAAGATGCAAAGACGATGTGACAATTCCTCTCCCCTCGAAAAGCCCAGACTAAAACCACCTCACCTTGCAAGTACATGGAGAAGTTACCTCCCCTTCCTGGCTGTGTTGCTTAGTAGCTGCCAGTTCTTTTCTGCATCAGCAACCGTCTGCAAAAAGCTTCCCAAGGTGTGGACATCATTGGGGGGGGGGGGGGAATGCACTCTGCATCTGGAAGAGCCTTGCTAGAGGAAAGGACTCTCTGAAAATTGCTTGTGTTTGTCTTTTTTTTTTCTTTCCCCCTCCCCTCCATCTGTTCTCTCTGCCGCCACCCCCTCCTTCTTCGCTTCCCTCCCCATCTCTGTACCACTCGGCTTTCCCCGACTTCGTTTGGCAGATCGCAGTTTGTTTGGGTGGCTGTCCTCCCTGGGAGAAGGGACAGAGAGCGCTCTAGGCGGAGTGGACATGTGAGGAGACCCACCAGCAAGCCAATGCCGCTTTTCTGAGTCTTCTCCTCCCCCCCACTCGGCAAGTAAATGGATGGAGGGGTTATTTATTAGGACATCCCCAAGGCAAGAAGGTAGTTTGTTTTGTTTTGTTTTTAATCTGACTTTGGCGGGAGGAGAAGAAGGGGAGATCATTTAGGCATCGGATGGAAGTGGGGAAGAAATCTTCCAGGTTGCATTTTGGTCTCATAAAATCTTCAGCAGGGAGCAAGATGGTTTGCCTGAAGCTTGCTTAGACCTCTCTCTCTCTCTCTCTCTCTTTCTCTCTCTCTCTCTCCTTCCCTCCCCCCCTCTCTTTCTCATTCTCTCTCTCTCTCTCTCTCTCTCTCTCTCTCTCTCTCTCCCTCTCCCTCCCTCCCTCCCTCCCTCCCCCCCTCTCTTTCTCATTCTCTCTTTCTCATTCTTTCTGTCTTTCTCATTCTCGCTCTCATTCTCTCTCTCCCCCCATCTCTCTCTCATTCTCTCTCCCTCCCTCTCCTTTTTAACCTACTACTGCCAAGCAGCTGAAAGGGAAAGAGAGGCAGAAGAGAGAGAGATTTTCCTTCAGAGACTGCAGGAAGTGATTGCCAAACACAACAGACCCTCCTAAAGCTGTGCAGCTGGGGGAAATCAGCAGGTGCCCTGTGCACAGGCATTGTGGTTTAAACAGGGTTTGTTTTTCATGCTTCCACCATGCCCCTCCCCCCCACCCTGCCTTGGCTTTCCCCTCTCTTTCTGTGCATCTGTGTGTGTCTGTCTGTTTGTATGTGCATGTGTTTCAGATGTTGTGTTCAGGTATCTGCAACCACCAGGGGAGAAAGGAGGACAAGGGAAGGCGGGGAGAGGGGGGTCCTGGCATGCATGTAGGCTTTTAGTTGGAGGGGAAGGGGCCACCTCCGAGGAATCCTGTCCCCCCCAAGGGTAGAAGGAAAGAAAGAGGGTTGGCCCCCATTGCTTTGAATGTTTCTTCAAATAGTATTGGAGTCTCGTGGAAAACCACAGGGAAATCTCCCCTTTGCAACCCTGTTTCCAAAGCAGCTGTGCTTCTTTTTTGGGGGGTGGGGTGGGGGTGGCAGTTGAGGTTGGACACTGGCTGTCTTGCTCATTGGATGGATGAAGCCACAGAGGGTTGACACGGAAAGTAAAATTGTTTTCAGGGGAAATTGTACAACAGATTCCCAATTCTCCTCTGTTCTCAGATGTGGCTTGAGGCAGCTCCAAGAGCAGTTTGTTTTCCATTTTTAATATGGCACCCACAACAGTTGGCAAAGAATAGTTGATTCATTTGCCATTTCATACCCATGTCCTTCTCAGTCATAATATTTAAACTGTGCATTAAATGCACCACGGTCCAAATATTTCCTCTTTCTTTTTGTCCAAATGTACCCCTCCCGGTTAAAGGTGAATAATGTGACACTCCTGAAAGTTCTAATGTAAGTATGATGACTTGTGTGTGTGTGTGTATATGTGTGTGTGCATATGTATTTTCCTTTCATCTGTTCTTAAAGGCAGCAGATTCTTCTCTGAAAAATCCTGGCCCAGTGGATTTTGCAAAAGAGGAAAAAAAATCTCTTTCCCAGCTTGCAACTCAGTTTTTTTTAAAAAAAGCACCTTTGACTGTTGCACTGTAGTTCCTCCTTCATAAGGTCCATGCTAAAAAGCCACCCAGCCTCCATTTTAATTAAACACAGCTCCCTCTCCACTTTCTTATGTAAATGCACCTCTTTGTGCCAAATTCTTTTCTTTAGAGCAAGAACTGTGAAATGCATTTTGTCAGTGCCAAAAGCTTTTTTTTTTTTTTCCTTTCCTAACTCTGGAGCGCCATGAAGATGCCCTTAATTAATAATATCTCATCACCCGGGTGTTGCTTTTGAGTCTGCAGAATCCATCCCTGGGAGATTGTAGCTTGTTCTGGCTAAACTCCTTGCATTTCTCTCTCTTTCTCTCTCTCCAACTCTCTTCGACAGCCAGCGTTGGGTGACACATCTTAGGACTTAAGCAAACATGCTGTAGCCCGTCACGGGGCGCCCAGGGTGATCCAGGCATATGTCCACACACCGAAGGTTGGACTGTATTGGTGCCATGTCGTCTTTTGGGAAACTGACCGAATACTTCAGCCTCCGGAAGTCCAGGAATGAATTTCGATCCGATCGGCGGAATAGCCGGAGAAGTGGCAGTTACTGCTGTAATCTCACCGAATGCAGGTAGTGGAGAAGTTGAGGCGGTGGTGGGAGGTGGTGGTGGGAAAGAGAATTGCCTCCTTCACCTTTCATGCTTTGAGGCATGTGGGCAAGTGGTCTAGAATTGAAGGGAGCGAGTGGTGGGGGATGGGGTTACTCTACCTACCTTTGCAACGTGTGAAAATGGGAGCAGACCCAACCAAAGCATGGAGTCTCTTGGACTGCAGGGTTCAGAGTATTATCCAAGGCAGTGGTCCCCGTCCTATCTATCACCACTGACTTCAGCAGTGGTGTGGTGGGGAGAGACAGAAGAAGTGGTTTTGCGCATGCTACCTAGATCCTGCACATGTGCAAATGAAGTTTTGCAGCCTCGGCCGTCCAACAGGCCATGGACTGGTACTGGTCTGCGGCCCATGGATTGAGCCCCCCGATCCAAGTCAGTGTTTCTCGACCTTAGTAGCTTGAAGATAGATAGACCTCAGCTCCCAGAATTCCCCAGCCAGTACTGGATCATCATCCCTGGCCTCGTGGCTAGGGAATTCTGGGAGTTGAAGTCCACCCATCTTCAAAGCTGCCGAGGTTGAAAAACACGCCAATCTAAGGACTGAGAATTTCACACTGCTGGAAACCAGATTCTGCTAGACTTTGATCCCATCTCTAGATGGGATCCTCTGCTGTTCATTTCCTAATTATATAGCAAAGCAAGTGTCGTGATTTTTTGACCACCAAAGGGTTGAGTCGAAATTCAAGGAAAGCTACTCTTAATTTTCCATCTTCTTGTGAAGCTGGATGTCCTTGAAGCTACAATATCTGGGATTCCATCTTGCATGCTTTATTTGGCTTTGACTTAATATGGCTTGCAACCCAGGTTGTTTGTCATTTGGTAACCTGCGGTTTATGGCTGAACTTACCATCCAGGCTCAACCAACTGTAACTTTGTGGGATGGTGACCTGATCTTTAAATTCAAAACCAGCATCCCGTCCAGCTATAAGGCAATTTTCGCTTCAGTTTTAATTCTTGCTGCAGTTGATGTGAAGGTAGACTTTAGGCATGTTGCACACATTTGTGTGCTTTAAGTAGAGTTTTGGAAGATTTTGGAAGATTTGAGGTGGTGGTGGGGGGTTTGGAGACATCGAGATGGGGTGTTGCCTGTTCTGTTTAACTCCGAAGCTGAGATCTCTCTCTTGTATGTTGCTGCTAAATCTTGAATTGGGCACATGGATATGAATAATTCGGGCATAGTTCTGCTTTTTCATCATGGATGTCTTTTTACACCTAGGCAAAGACAGTTGTGTTGAGTTTAACTGGGCAATAAGTGGTCTGAATGCCAGATTTAATATTTATGATAATAATGTGAATATTTCTTGCCAAGTGGGTTCGGGTATTGCTCTATAGCTCAGATGAACTATTCAAATCAGAGCTGGAGGTCTATAGGTCTCAATACTGGTTTAAGTTGGTTTACTGGTTTATTTTTCCTCCCTTTTGGTTCCAGGTTAAAATGTGTTGTATGAAATCAACCAAGGGTGGTTTTATTCAATAGCTTGTGATTAGAATATGCCCTAGCATATTATGTGCCAATGGATTTTCATATGATTTTGTAACTGGATACATCTTAAGGCTGTGATCGTTCAGAGCTTGCTAAATTTTGAGGTTTCAATGCCTTGATAGAATGTAAGAGATGACCGATAGCACCAATGTGTAAAGTAGGGATTCTTGAAATGATAAAACCAGTTTGATTCTGCCTTTAGCAATCATTGGATTGCTTTTTCCTTTCTCTCTCTCTCTCTCTCTCTCTCTCTCTCTCTTTCTCTCTCTTTCTCATTCTCTCTCTCTCTCTCTCTCTCATTCTCTCTCTTTCTCATTCTCTCTCTCATTCTCTCTCTTTCTCATTCTCTCTCTCATTCTCTCTCTCTCTCTCTCTCATCCTCTCTCTTTCTCTCTCTCTCTCTCTAGATAGAAACATGAAAGAAAGAAATCTATATTTTTCTATAATTCAGATGTTAATTTTAAATGACCTGCTAGCAGACTACCACAATGGTTGGAGGGCATCTTTTTTCCTTAACAAAAAAGATCAATAGCTGTTTCTAAGCCCTTTAGGGTGTCATTTAAAAATGCTTTTAGTTGGCTGCATTCCACATCCTCTCAAGAAAGCCGAAAAGCTATTCTAATTATCTGTCTATGGAGATTCTCAGTCATCCAGGTCATGGTTGTCCCAAAGGTGCTTTTTCAAAAGGCAATTGGACTTTTCTAGTTTTTAAAAAGAAGAATGCAAATGACCAGGTGTCTGCAAGAAGTATAAATCTTTTCCTTCCCCACCATCCAGTCGGAACTGAAGAAGCTTTTTGGATGAGAAGTGAAACCTCTTCAAAAAAAACCCAGAAAGTCCAGTTGCCTCTGGAAAAAAGTACTTTTGGGATATTCTAGTTCGGAAGACTAAACATTTAACTACAAGTAGTCCTTGGCTTACAACAATTCATTTAACGATTGTTGGAAGCTATAACAACACTGAAATAAGTGACTTATGCTCATTTTTCACACGACCATTGGAGCATCCCTTATAGTCGCGGGATCAAAATTCAAGCGCTTGGCAACTGACTCCTATTTATGATGGTTGCAGTGACCCAGGGCCATGTGATCCCCTTTTGAGACCTTCTGACAAACAAAGTCTATGGGAAAACCAGATTTCACTTAATAACCACATTACTAACATAACAACTGCAGTGACTCACTTAACAACTGTGGCCAGAAATGTCATAAAGTGGGGAAAACCTCATTTAACTGTCTCACTGTCAACTAAAAAAATACTTCTTTGGTCTTTTTAGTTGCCAGCAGAAAGGGAGTGGGAAAAGTAGGGCATTCCTTAAATGCTTCAGATAATTGCTCCAACAGCCGAAGCTGTTGGCACGCAAGATTATTACTGGAGAGCATGATTGATGACTTTTGGCTATGGATGTGTCCCATTGGAGAATATACATCTAGGGGGTGGGGGGAAGACCAGGGTCAAGGGTGAAATGAATGATGTGTCTTAGTGTCAGTTGCATCCAGGTAACACCGACATGGTCACTCCTAATAAATATTTTTTTTTACTCTGAGAGATGCAGCTAGAGACTTATGATTTGAATGGGTGTGTATTGTTGGAGCCCGGACACTCGCTTAGCAACAGAAATTTTGGGTGCAATTGTGGTTGGAAGTCAAGAATGTACTTTAGCACCTTCTGGTGAAGACACAAACTCTCCTAACTTAAAAAGGATTCCAAAGAGTTTGCCATCTGCATCCTTGTGGCATTGGGAATCGACTTTCCATTATTCATCCCGTAAAACATCTTGCTTATTTCTGTTATCTTACTGGTTTTTCTGGAATATGGCGAATCCAATAAGGAGTTCTGTTCTTTGGAAAGCTTAACTCTGAGATTTTGATACATCTCAGTACAATAGTATTAGGGTAAATAAAAAGCTGATTGTTATTTAGCTTTTTTATCCCTTTTGTTTTGGTTCAACAGAACTATTCCTTCCCTATTTTATTTCGTCCCTTCAAAATTTTGCTTGTTCTTCTCTTCTTTTTCCCCTTCTCTTTCATAAGCTCATATTTTGGCATTGAAGATCCCAAATGAAAGCACAAGAAATGGTCTCCTTTTCTGCAGGACAATAAGAATGATTTGAATTGGATGATGATGATATGCAAAACCATTAATGGGAATTTTCCTTGAATTCTTCAATGTCAAAAGAGTGCCAGAAGCATAGCAGATTAAACATTTCTCTGACTGCCTAGGAAGGCAGGACTTCATAAACATGCTGAAGTTATCATATTATCCTGTTTCCCAGAATAGAAATGAAATTGCTCCTCTTAGTTATTTATGTGGCTGTTCCAAATTAAAGAGGTGCTTCACACTCTCTTGAGTTTGAGGTTTCATTGGCAATCCCAAAGAAATAAATTAGCTCTATAAATATTGGTGCGATGGCTGGATTACACATATTTGTCCCTTGTCATACAAAAGGAATGCAGGTTTGGGTTTGCAACAGTTCATTTAGTGACCGTCCAAAGTTACAATGGCACTGAAAAAAGTGACTTACGGCTGTTTTTCACACTTCTGACACAGCATCCCCATGGTCATCTCATCAAAATTCAGAGTCTTGGCAACTGATTCATATGTCAGGACTCTGGCAATTACCCCCGTTTAAATCATGAGTCTCGAGCCAACTTCCAAAACTTAAAGAAGATTTATTAGGAGGAAACATGCCAGTGCTGCCTGGGTGTTGCTGACTCTGAGACACATTATTCATTGTCACCCTTGACCCTGGTTTCCCCTCACCCCCTGGGTGTATCCTAATTCATATTCTCCAATGGGACACATCCATAGCCAAGAGCCATCAATCATGCTCTCCAGTTAGAATTTTGCACGGCAGAAACTTCAGTCACCTAGTTACTATCTTTGAAAACATTGATGGAATGCACTTTCAGTTTGCAAGCTGCTGCACTGCTCCCCCCTCCCTTTCTGTTGGCAACTTTAAAAGACCATAGAAATATTTTATGAGTTGACATCATATTTATGATGGCTGCAGTGTCATAAAAGTCAGTGGGGAAGATAGATTCAATGAAGAACTGTGTTGCTAAACCGAAGTGACTCCCTTTACAACTGGGGCAACAAAGGTCATAAAATGGGGACAAAACTCACTTAACCACTGCCTCACTTAGCAATAGAAATTTTGGGTTAGCAGTGGTCATAAGTCAAGGCCTATCAGTATACACTTGAATTAGCCACCTTGTTCTAGAATAGTCCACCTTAAACTCTTCTGGCCTCTTATAAGGTGAAAAAGAAGGGAATTACAGTCCTGGGATAGTTCTATTAATCTAAGCAAGGCTTCCTCATATCTCCACAAGATTAAATCCTCTTTAAAGACAGCCGGAGAACAAATGTCTCACTTAGCAACCAAAACGTTGGGCTCAATTGTGCTCGCAAGTGGAGGACTACCTGCTCAGGTGCAAATAAATTCAGCTGCCTCTTTTCCTTTCAGGACTAATCTTGGGTGCACTTCTGTAGATCAGTTTGGGCTTATCACTCTGGCTTGGATGTTAATGTGATTTATACTCCCCTCCACCTGTTTCTGGTTTTAGTTTGTAAGATATTGTTTCAACCCAGGAGTTGTTTTTAAATTGAAAAAGCTGATTGCCTCACTAACATCCTTGTTGAATTGGCACTGTTTTTCACTCTAATAATAATCCATCCTTAGAAGGGAATGATGGATGAGCAGGTGGGTTATTTATTTATTTTGCAGCACATAGATGCTACCCCAATCATTGGCCTTAATGTGGCTTTCATAAATAAAATAAGCATAATAAAACTGGTATTAAAAGAATGAAGACCAGGAAAGCTTCTGGTTCTTCTTACTTAGCCCTAAGTAATATTTCTCAGCCTGGAAAGCTTGAAGATGACTTCAGCTCTTAGAATTGTTTCTCAACGTGGTCAATTTGAAGAGGTGTGGACTTCAACTTCTGACATGGCTGGCTGGGGAATTCTGGGAGTTGATCCATCTCCAAGTTAATAAAGCTGCCCTAAACTCACTTACGTGGTGATGGTTATGAGGGAAAACTAATGAAAGAGGAGTATTGTGTACACCATCTTGAGAGAAAGAAGAGATATACATTCAGTGGAGAAAGAAAGAAGGTCCAGTAAAGGAAGCCCATGGTGGCACCTGGCAATGCTCTCGAAATTCAAACGTTAACTACAATGGCCATACCATCCTGCCCAGTACAATCCAGGTGCATTTCTTTAATTCCCCAAACTCAGGTGGTCACCAAAACCTGAGGTCCATAAATGCTGATTTGAGTTCTGACAGATTTTGGCTGTTGATTTTTTTTGGAAAGAATGCCACCTGTGTCCTCACCTTTGGCTGTGCAGAATTCCAGTTAGTCGATTTCCTCCAGTTCACTTCTCCAACTGCAGTTCTTCTACTTGGAATGACAGAGTGTCAGCTTCATTGCTGTAGATCAGAGGCCTCCAAACTTGGCCACTTTAAGACTTCAACTCCCAGAATTCCTCAGGCAGCCATGTTCTCGAGCAGTGGTTCTCAACCTGTGGTCCATGGATGCCTGGGGGGGGGGTATGATGTCATCATGGGAGGGTCCATGAAGGCTTGAAGAAATGTTATGATTTAAGTCTTGAGTTAAGTCTTGGTGGTCGTGACCACAGTTCATGGCCACAAATAGGTATTTAAAAGGCTCTGTGGTGAAGAAAAGGTTGAGAACCATTGTTCTCTAACCAATGTTTTTCAACCTTGACCACTTTTAAGATTTCTGGACCTGCGGCTGGCTCAGAAACAGATGTGAAATTTGCCATACTGCGTGGGGAATTCTGGGAGTTGTAGTCCATATATCTTAAAGGTGACAAGATTGAGAAACACCATCCTGGACCAGCTTTTCTCAATTTCAAGGCTCCATGAAAGTTTGTGATTTTTTTTTTTTTTTGTTAAAGGGTTTTTTGAACTTCATGCACTGTGCAATACTAGTGTTCATAGTGGTGGGAATTTTAATGGGCTACCTCTCAGTTGCCTACCATCTTGCTGTTGTAGATGTTGTTGTCCAATGTGGAATGTGTGCTTAGAAGCAATTTGTGCGGTGAAGTTTTTGGATTTTTTTTTTTTTTTGGTGATGTAGGGGTTCCCCAAGATCTGGACATTGTTTCAGAGTTCCCTCCAGGATTAAAAAGTTGAGAAAGGTTGTTTTGGGACCCAGACCTGTTCTTTATTCTAGGCCAGGGTGTCAAACTCAAGGCCCACGGGCCAGATTCGGCCTGTGGGATGTTGAGATCTGGTCCATGGGACTGCCCTGGAAACAGCAAAAGACTGGCCCGTGGTGCCTCTGCCAGTGAAAATGGAGCATGTGCTTCCTCCCACGAGCTCCATTTTCACTGCAGAGGGCTAGCAAAACAAACTAAAAATAAAACAAAAGGAGAAATGTTCCCCCCTTTGGAATTGAGCATGGAAGAAGGGACAGGAAAGGAGAAAGGGAAAGAGGAAAGACAAAGAAAATGAAGGGAAGATGGGAAGAGAGCAAAGAAGAAAAAAGAAGGAAAGGAAGAAGAAAGGAGAAGGAAGAAGGAAGGAAAAAGAAGAAGGAAAGAAAAAGAAAAGGAAGGAAGGGAAGTGAGGAAGATTATGAGAGTGAGGGAAGTCCACTTGGGCACTACAGATGCCCCCGACATGAGTGATGTCAAGCTGGCCACACCTACTCTGTTCCCCCAGGTCAAACACAACCCTGATGCAGCCGTCAATGAAATCAAGTTTGACACCCCTGATCTAGGCCTTCAAATTCTTCCCCCCAATGGTTCCAACTCAAGGTATCCTATTAACAGGCTACTATAAAGACTTAATGACTTGGAAAGAGGCAGCAACTAAGTTCTTCTGAGCGTTTGCATGATTTGTTTGCTTTTGGCTGATGTGCAGATCACTCAAGCCAACTGTGCCGTATTGACAGATTATAGTTAAACAAACCCATGGCTTCATGAGCTGCCTGAATTCAGCCAGTTTTTTTTTAATTGCATGCTTTTTATTGCCTTGTTTCCCTGAATTCACACGGCAATATTATTTCTTTGCTTTGAGATCATGCAGTTCAAACGAAGAACCTTCCACGTTGACCTTGGCCATTCATCTTTGATCATGCAAGCCCGGTATTTTTTCTTAAAACTTATGAAGTATAGATTCCCCCTGTTCCCAGACAAAGCATGTTCTATTTTAGCATAGAGTGACTGTGTCAAGGGAGGAAGTGACATTTCACTTTAGCTGTTTCATTGAGCTACTTCGGCTCACCAGAGCCTCGACTTCTCTTTCTATGCATATGCTCTGTGCCTTAATTTTGTATCATGGAGATAGGCTGCTCAGGCTTTAGAGCTCATTGTGATGGAAACAGAGGCTTTGAGAGATCTGTTTCCAGCTGGGCTTCCAGAATTTCCCCTCTCAGGTTAACATGGAATTTTTCCAGGGTGAGGAATGGCCTCCCCTCTTGCACCAATTGCAGAAATGTCCCAGGGAAGTGAATTAAGCTTCATTTTGTTTTTTGTTTTTTTAAAAAATCCTTAGTTTTTCAATCAATGAGGTGGAGATAAGATGAATTGTAACATGTTCGTTTTGGAGAAAGTCAGAAGATCTTATTTCTTGGCTGTGATGGTTGCCTGGGTTTAATGCTAAACCATAATATCCTGTGGTTTGGTTTGAGTTTTTATGCCTGTGGGAATCCAGGCGTTAAGACTCATAATCCATGGATTATGATTCAATATTTGGTATAAACCAACCATTTATGGTCTATTAAGTAAGTCTTTGTTTTACTTTGGTATATTATGAGGCCATTCGTTAAATTCCTTGGAGGAGATTCTGCATTGTAGGCCTTGAATATTCAGAATATTCTGAACTTCTTTGTCATTGATTTCTGATCTATAGCCATTCATCTATAGCCATAAGACAGACATTCTGAAGGGGCAATTACAAATTCTATTAAACGAATAAGCCACACATAGAAAAGAAAACATGGCTTCAAAAAAGGAATGTGATACCACAGTTTCAATCAGTACAATTATAGTTGTTGTAGTTGTAGTTGTAGTTGTAGTTGTAGTTGTAGTTGTTGTTGTTGTTGTTGTTGTT
>BLBF01000067.1:4027278-4068143 GCA_015471245.1 Laticauda colubrina
CTATTCTATTCTATTCTATTCTATTCTATTCTATTCTATTCTATTCTTTTAACAAATTTTATTCAGTTTTTCACATTAAAAACAAAAATCTCTTTTTAGTGAACAACATATTTCCGGGTCATCACCTTTACATACAAATATGACAGCAATTATACATTCATATATGCATACTTAATTCTATTATTACCTTTTCCATTCCAAATTTTCATTAAGGAGAGAAACAAACACATTAATTCTAGCCTCTTTCATTAATCTCAATCAAAACATCTTTTTGTTTCAGTTCAATTATTTCAAATATAATTCTTTAATATTTATTTTAAAAATAAAGATAAACAATACGTGTTTGCATAATAATAATCAACATCACCTGTAATACTGGAAGTGACAAAATGGGCCTATTATTTGACCTGCAAAGACTGCAGAGGCTTTTTCCAAGTCTCTGGGAGGTCGAAAAAGGCCTCAAACCAGCCGAAAATCAGCTGTGAGGTGCAGTGCAGGTAAGAGGGGGCGGGGGTGGGAGGGATTGCACGCGCATGCGCAGGGGAAGTGGGAGTGTGTGTGCGCGTTGCCTTCTGGGTGCTGGCATGCGCACGCGCCAGCGCACACAGAATTTTTGGCACAGGAGCCCAAGAACCCTAGCCACCACTGGGTTTCCCTGCTTGAGCCTAGCCACAGGTCTAAGGTTTCCCTGCTTGAGCAGGGGGTTGAATTGAAAGACCTCCAAGGTCCCTTCTAAAATCAGTTATACTGAACTTGATTTGTCGAAATCTGTCATTGAAAATTGGAGGAGGATACTGTGACTTTCAGGGGAGCGCTGTGGTTTAACTAGATAAAGAACGGGAAAACTTTGGTTTGAATCGGGCAGAGCAGTGAGACAAATTGAGAAAAAAGATCAGTCCGCTCGATACTTTAGAAAACATGAAAAGCACAGATTACCAAAGATGGGAACCGATGACCAGCAGAAGAGATTAAAATCAGCAAACAGTTTTTGACAATATGAGAGATTAGGATTTGTTTCCCGCTAAGGCCAAAGAACGAAATGTTTGTATTTGATGATCCTTACTTCAAAGAAGTCATTGGAGAAACCCTGCCCTTGCATTTGAATTTCTTTGGTGTTGCACAACAAAGTTGATATCTGCTGTGAAAGAAACCTTTACAATAAGAAAGGAATAAATCTGCTCTTTAAAAATGTAAACTTGGAAACCGTGAGTTGACTGCAAGCCAAAGCTTTTACCCTAGTGAGAAAAATTCGTTATTCTCAAAGATCTAAAGGCAGGTTTGGCCCAAGATCATCCAGCTGGATTTCATGGCTAAAGTGGAACTAGAACTCACTGTCTCCCAGTGATTGACCCAAGGCCACCAAGCTGGATTTCATGGCTAAGGCAGGACTACAACTCCTAGTCTCCTGAGTTCTAGCCTGGTACCTTAATTGCTAGACCAATTGTTCGACCTGTTGGGTTTTAATGTTGTGAATCACCTTAAGGACTCTTTACATTTAGGAGTGCTAAAATTAGTTGGTAGTCATCAGCTTTTCAGTTTTCTTTTCCAGCTGAATATATCTATACTGGCATTATCTTTCTTTTGAGAAAAGTGTGGTAAGGATAGAATAATAAGAATAAGAATAGAACAGCAAGAAGGATAGAATATAGAATAGAATAGCAATAGAATAAGAATAGAATAGATATAAGAATAAAATAGAATAGATTAGCAATAAGAATAGAATAGAGAATGAAATAGAAATAAGAAAGGAAAAGAATAGAAATAAGGATAGAATAGAACAGAATAGAATAACAGTCGAGTAGAATAAAATAGAATAGAATAGAATAGATCAGAACAGAATTCTTCGTTGGCCAAATGTGATTGTACAAACAAGAAATCTATCTCTGGTGCAGAAGCTTGCAGTGTTCATATAAACAGCGAGTAAGTCATAGGTCATAATCATCGTTACAATCATTAATCAACTAGGTAGCATTTCACTGAGACTGCCATCCATGGCATCATCTTTAATGAAATGTATACTGTATCAAAAGTAGAATGTTAAGTGGGAGGAGAGGGGATGAGGGGAAGTGATATTATCACTTGCAGTTGTTAGAAGAAAGTTGGCATCCTATACTTCTCTTCATCCTAACAGTTTTTCGACATCCTAAGTGGCACTGCAATCTTCCCCAGCAGTAGGCACTTTCATGAACATTACTAAGCATTTGCCTCCACCTCTCTTTCCAAATGTCTGTGGCACTGTTGTTGCCTCTTAAAAGCCCTTTCTAATTTGCCAGCAGGTTGCAAAGCTGTAAATCAAGAACGTGAAAGCCACAGAGAAGAGATGGCTAATGCGTCAGGCAAATTTGTCTTCTTGGAAGGGAATTAAAACTTCCCAACAGATCTGTTTACAGATGCAATTACAGCTTCTCCGTGTTCTTTAAAAAAAAAAAAAAAATCTGCATGAATCAATGGCTGGAGTCAAAGTGTGATGATCCAGGGTGGGATACAAAACAAACACAGTCACAGAAAAAAGGTGAAGCCCCTTTTATTCCTTCACTTTGCTTCCAAGCTCCAAATATCCTTGACGGAAGACAAAAAACTCCCACACAAACAGTTACACGAAGAAGGGAAAAAGCAACACAAACCAGGCAAGATGAGGGCTGGAGGATGTCCATAGATAACACACAGTGGGAAGGACGCCAAACTCAGAAAGGAACCATAAACTAGAGATATTTCCAGGCTTTGTTTCCAGCACTTGCAAGTACACAGGTCCATCCTCTTATCCAGTTGTCACAGCTGCAGCCCATGAAGAGGATCAAGGCCTTCTCCTCCCGAGGAGACCACATCTCTCCCTTATCTTCTCCTCCCTGCGTGCCCTGGGATGGAGAGGGGATGGGCCTGGGTCCTCCTCTGACTGCCCAGCCGGCCTCTGCCCTTCCCCAGCCGCCTCCACAACCTCCAGAGCCACATTTCCACTCCCTGTCTGGCTGTTCCTCCTCTCCCTCGGAGTCAGTCTCCACCAGGGACATGACAAAGAGATTTGAGCAAAAGCTAAAAAAGGAAAGAAAAAAAAAGTAGTCGTCTGGAAGTCATTTTTGCAGCTTCCGGCAAGCAGGACAAGTCAAAGGGGAAAGCTGGATTTGTTTAGCTGTTGCATAATTCAAAGGCGCTTTTTTCAAGAGGCAACTGGACTTTCTGGTTTTTCTTTGAGGACATTTCGCTTGTCATCCAAGAAGCTTCTTCGGCTCTGCGAAGGTAAACGTCTTCAAAGAAAAAGCAGAAAATCCAGGTGCCTCTTGAAAAAGCCCCTTTGGGACAACCATGATGTGGAGGGCTGAGAATCTCCACAGACATTGCATAATTTACTTCACCATTGCAATGATTTGCTTAGCAACTGCGATGATTCCCTTAATGACGGTAGTGGATGATAAATGATGAGAAGATCAGGTCTGCTCATGTGATGACTCGCTGAACAAGTGCATGACTTAAGCAACTGAAATTCTGATTGCAACTGCAGTTATAAATCGAGGATCACCAGTAGGTGTTATTTGTTATATGCCTAAATTCTTTTATGTTAACTTTATTACACCTTCATAATTTCAAGATCACGTGCCTAAATTCTTTTATATTAAGTTTATTCCACCTTTATAATTTCAAGATTACGTGCCTAAATTCCTTGATATTAAATTTATTACAACTTGATGATTTCTAGGTCATGTGCCTAAATACTTTTAAATTAAATTTATTACACCTTCATAATTTCTAGGTCATGTGCTTACATTTTTTAATATTAAATTTATTCTTTTATATTAAATTTATTACACCTTCATAAGTTCTAGGTCACGTGCCTAAATTCTTATATATTAAGTTTCTCACACATTCATTGCTCATCTCTCCCTCTTTCTGGTTGGGGTGGGGAGAGGAGAAGCCCCAGAATTAAAGATAAAAGCTTCTTAAAGGCCCCTTTCTATTTAATTAATAATTCTGGCTGCCATTGGTATAAGTACCAAGGAGCAGTACATTTGAATAGGCAAAAGCATTTATTTGATCTTACGTATGGGTTTGTTTGTAATGTGATTCCTTTGATGTTAGTGCATGATAAAAAGGGTTTGCTGAAAGCATTCCTCCTGTAATTGCAGCTGGAGAAGGCTGAGGATAACTGCCAGTATAGTTTGCAGAGATAACCAGGAGGCAGAATGGGTTTCATTCTTATTAGGGAATCATCAGACCTATGTAAGTAGATCTCATTGTGCTCTACTGGGAACTCATGGATCCTCTTAGCACTTTAGATGCTTGGTGTTTCTCAAACTTGTGTCAGTTGCAAGAATTCAGGAGTCAGGACAGAGTTCAAAAGCACTACAAGTTTATTTCATGCTACCTCCACATAAGAATCTGAACTAGTAACGGTCATGGCAAATTGCTGCCAGATAAGAGTCAACTGACTTCAAAGGGCTAGATTTACATCACTTATAGGAGCATAGAAATTCCAAACTAATGGTTTGTTTGACCCTGCCCTCGGGCTCTGCTTGGACGTCTCCTACACTTGGCAACTTTATGACTTGTGGATTTCAACTTCAGCAACATGCTGGTAGGGAATTCTGGGAGTTGAAATCCACAAGTCTTAAAGTTACTAAGTATAGGAGATGACCAGGCTGAGCTGGAGGGAGGGGTCAAACGCATCATCAGTCTCAAGCCCCTTCATGCCCACAAGAGATCTGAGTCCAGCCCACTTTGGATTGCATTGACTCTTTATCTACTGCCAATTTGCTCTGACCATTAATAGTTTAGATTCTGAGTGATGCGGTGGCCGAGAGGGCCTCACAATTAGGAGGCTGTGAGTTCGATCCTTGGTAGAGGCTGTTATTTCTCTCTCTGGGCACAATGAGAATATATCTGCTGGAAAAAAACTCTGCATTGGTGACAGGAAGGGCATCTGGCCAGTAAACACTCTGCTCCATTCAGTTGCCAGATTCTACTCCACAATGGATTATTAGGGGTTATTTTAAAAAGACGATTAATAGTTCAGATTCTGGTAGTGAGCTTAAGCTTGCAATAACCTTTATATTCATTCGAACTGCTTGGATTTCCTGAATTCCTCACACTTGATGCCAAATATCAGGCCCAAACAATCAGATCCAGACATGAAAGGTTCAAGTTGACTATTTTATCGTGTTATACGTGTCATACCAGAATCTCTCTAGAGTGCTTTCTTTCTTTTGGGAACAAAGAGATAGGATTCTGTGAAACTTAGCAGGATTCAGTCCTAGGTCTCTTGTTGCTGGGCAATGATTCCAGGCTAATTGCCCACTTAATCCCTCCTGCTTGCCCAGCAGGAAATTTCCCAGCACTAAGTTTGAGAGACACAGGTAAGCAGTGCATTGACTTTAGAAACTATCCAGGCACTGGCGCTCAAGGGTCTTGCAAGAGAAACTATCAAGAATGTGTCAGAATGACATCTACCTCCTTTCTTAAGTTCTGTGAGAAAGGGAGATACGGAAGTTGCAACGTCCTGAGATCACTATTGGCAACTGTTCCAGCTGGTTTCTGACAAGCAAAATCATTGAGGGAAGCTGGATTTCCATTAACAACCTTGTGATTCCTTTAAGAACTTCGGTGATTTGCTTCACAATAGAGTAGAATATTGGTCAAGTGTGATTGAACACACAAGGAATTTGTCCTGTTGCATATGTTCTCAGTGTACATAAAAGAAAATATATATTCATCAAGAGTCAAGAATCATCAGGTACAACACTTAATAATAGTCATAGGGTACAATAAGCAATCAAATCATACTGGAAAGCAGTCAATTAAAATCATTAGGATGCAAGCGACAAAGTTACAGCCGTACAGTTGCATGTGGGAGGGGATGGGTGATAAGGAGTGATGAGAAGAGAAGATTGTAGCAACAACAACAAAAGTCACAAAATCGGGCACACTTGCTTAGCAATTCCCTCGCTTAGCAATGGAAATTCTGACCTCAGTTGTGGTCAGAATAAGTCAAGGATTATTTGTACCATCTTTGAGGGCACATCTGTGATGTCACAGAAACTCAGTGAGGGACCATTCTGGGTGTTGATTGGGCCTCCAAGAGTCAGAAGACTGAAATAAAACCAAAGGGATTTAAATGGAAGTGAAATTAGGCCTGATAGAGGATTCTGCAGTCACGACATAAACCTAAGATTAAAATCAGGCTTGTCAGATGCTCCATCTTTTCTATCCTGATCTACAAAGTGAAGAGTGGTTTCTGACAGCAAGTCACTTGAAGAGACTAGAAGCATTTGAAATGTGGATTTGTAGATGGCTGTTATGTATAAAATGGGTTGACAAAATCAGAAATGAAGAAGTGATTGATTGATTGATTGAATGAATGAATGAATGCATTCTTTATTGGTCAAGTGTGATTAGACACACAAGGAATTTATCTTGGTGCATGTGCTCTCAGTGTACATAAAAAGAAAAGATAAGTCGCCTAGGAAAGCCAAGGGAAATCATCAAAACCATAAAAAAGCAAAAGTTAGAATATTTTGGACATGTGATGCGACATCTTGTTCTGACTCAGGTCCTTTTCCAACAAATCAAACACAATCCAAAAGGAACAGAAACCTTTTAATGCTTCTGCAAAATAATTAGCTGTGATAAGCACAAGCCTAGCCAAACTGTGCAGGACTTGCCAAAAGATAACAGACAATAAATAATTCGCAATACAAGAATCTTCAGATACAAGCTCAGGATACTGGAATGTCCACTGGAGTTTCAAAACGTCTTTGCCTTCTTTTGCAAAGAAGGCTTGTTTCACAGCTGGCTTTTATCTTCTTGAAGGAGGAGCCATCACCTTGCAGCCTTACTCCTGAGCTGCCCGTGCTGTTGTAGCTGCTCTTTCCTACGAGCAATCCTGCACGCATGCACACTTGGCACAGGCTCCTTGGGAAACTCCTCATCGCTGCTGCCGGCCCCTACAATCTCTGAAGGCAGCAGTCCACTCCCTAATGGTCTTGGCTCCTGATCTGAGTCCTCGCTCTCCTCAGCTGTCTGCACCTGCTGCCGGTTAACCACAACACACCTGGAAAAATATGGCATACTTCTCTTAATCCTCCAAGGAAAGATTGAAGGCAGGTAGAAGAAGAACATCATGGCTTCAAAATCTAAGGGGCTAGTTTAGATAAAAATCAGCATTTTTTTGTGCAGCTGTTGATAAAAACAGGATTGCCAACATGATCACCAACGTCCGATAACAGATATGGCACAAGAAGAAGAAGAAGAGGATTCTGTAGGGATTCTCAGTCCTCCAGGTCATGGTTGTCCCAAAGGTGCTTTTTCGGGAGGCAACTGGAGTGGCTTGTTTTTTCTTTGAAGAAGTTTTGCTTCTTATCCAAGAAGCATTCTTATCTTCTTCAGCTCTGACCAGCTCTTTATCAGAGCTGAAGAAGCTTCTTGGATGAGGTGAAATGTCTTCAAAGAAAAAAAAACAAGAAAGTCTAGTTGTCTCCTGAAAAAGCACCTTTGGGACAATCATGACCTGGAGGACTGAAATTCTCTACAGAATCCTCTACCAGGCCTAATCCCACCTCCATTTAAATCCCTTTGGTTTTGTTTCAATGGTTCAGTCTTCTGAATCTTGGAGGCCCAATCAACACCCAGAATGGTCCATCATTGAGTCCCTGTGACTTCAGGGAAGCAAAACATCTTCAAAGAAAAACAAACAAAGGCCAGTTGCCAAGTGAAAAAGTAGCTTTGGAACCGATAGGGAATTATGTACAATTCTGCAACTGTGTTATGCTGTCATTTCCTTTGTAGATCTTCTCTCTTGGCTTGTAATGGCTGGTTCCCAGACTGATAAAGAGTCAAGAGCTGATTTAATCAGATGGTTGCAAGCTTCTCTGTTATCACTATAGAGATTCATCTCCTCACCAGAGGGTAAGGAGAGCGTTGAGAAGAACATCTAGATGCTGCTTTCCTAATGTGTATATCTAAAAGGATTATGTATCCTAAAGGAAAGTCACACTGTGGTTGAAATTCTCATAACCCCATTCCTTTCTTTTCAATAAATCCTGATTAAAGATGATTGTCCTTGATAAGTGTCACTTTCAGTTTAATAAGGTGATAAGGCTTGGTTTGCATTAGAGTTCCCAGCGTTTAAATAAGGGGGTTGCTTTTGTCTTTTTCAGATGACATCTTAACTTTAGTTCTCTTTGACGTCATTGGCTTGTCTGGCTTCTGCGATGCTGTGTGGAAAAGCCTTATTATTATCACTATTATTATTTCACCAACTATTCCTTCCAAGCACGAAAAGCCTCATTTCAAAGTTTCCAAGCTGAGAATGGAACTGTTTTTCGACTTGCCAGGTTTCTAGAATGGCTGGCGAGGCAACCATGAATAGTGTGGATAAGGTCAGGGGAGCTGCTTGGAATTTGAAATGCTTTGCATGCCACTCTATGAATGAAGAAGAGCTTTAAGCTTTTGCTGATTACTGATGAACTTATTAAAAATACAGCATGAAAGGAAATGCATAAGATAAAGAGTTGGCAATAATCTATGCGTGAAGTATGATCAGAATCCTGTCCTTTTGCACATTCCAGGGCACAGAAGTAGAATACCAGGGAATAACAGAATGTTAACAGAGTTGGAAGGGACCTTGGAGGTCTTCTAGTTCAACCCGTCCTCAGGCAGGAAACCCTATATTATTTCAGACAAATGGTTGTCCAATCTCTTCTTAAAAACCTCTGGTGTTGGAGCATCCACAGCTTCTAAGGCAAGTTGTTCCACTAATTAATTGTTCTCACTGTCAGGAAATTTCTCCTCAGTTGTAAGTTGCTTCTCTCCTTGATTAGTTTTCCATTGCTTCTTGTCCTGCCCTCAGATGCTTTGGAGAATAGCTTGACACCCTCTTCTCTGGGGCAGCCCCTGAGATATTAGGACACTGCTATTATGTCTCTCTCTCTCTCACACACACACCAGTCTTTCTCTTCATTAAACTGGACATACCCAATTCCAGCAACTATTCTTCATATGTTTCTTTCTGTTCTTTCTGCGCCAGCTCAGAAAGCTCAAACTGCCCAAAGAGCTGCTGATTAAGTTCTACAGAAGAATTATTGAGTCTGTCATCTGCACCTCTATAACTGTCTGTTTTGGTTCTGCAACCCAACAGGACAGACAGAGACTTAAGAGGATAATTAGGACTGCAGAAAAAACAATTACTACCCACCTGCCTTCAATCGAGGACCTGTATCCTGCACGAGTCAAAAAGAGGGCTGTGAAAATATTTACATCCTGGACATAAACTGGTTCAACTCCTACCTTCATAACAACACTATAGAGCACTGCACACCAGAATAACTAGACACAAAGACAGTTTTTGCTGAACGTCATCACTCTGCTAAACATATAATTCCCTCAACACTGTTCAACTATTACAAAGTCTGCACTACTATTACTGTTAATCTTCTCATCCCTCCTTATCACCCATCCCCTCCCACTTGTGATTGTAGGACTGTAACTTTGTTGCTTATATCCTTATGATTTATATTGATTGTTTTCTAGTATGATTTGATTTGATTGTTGATTGTATCCTATGACTATTGGATAAGTATTGGACGTTATGATTCTTGATTCTTGACGAACGATTCTTGACTCAGTATTCTTTAAGCATACTAAGAGTATTTCCACCAAGACAAATTCCTTGTGTGTCCAATCACACTTGGCCAATAAAGTATTCTATAAAGTATTCTATTCAGTCCCCTAATCTTCTTTGTTGCTCTTCTCTGCACTCTTCCCAGGGTCTCAACATCTTTTTTCACATCGTGGTGACCAAAACTCGATGCAGTATTCCAAGTGTGACCTTACACCAAGGCAGTATAAAATGGCATTAACACTTCATGTGATCTTAATTCTATCCCTCTGTTTATGCAGCCTGGAACTGTGACTTAAGAGCATATCTGAGCCCAAAATTTCTGTTGCTAAGTGAAAATATTGTCCCATTTTATGACATTTCTTTCCATTTTAAGCAAATCACTGTATTTGTTCAAGTTAGTGATACAGTTGTGAAGTGAATCTGGCTTCCTTATTGACTTTACTTGTCAGAAGGTTGCAAAAAATACAAGTCAGTTGTCCAGCGGCTGGATTTTTATCTCATGACCATGGGGATGCTGCAGTGCTCATCATTGTGAAAAGAGGTCATAAGTCACTTTTTTTCAGTGCCCTTGTAACTTTGAATGGTCACTAAATGAGCTGTTGTAAGTCGAGGGTTATCTGTATTGTGGAGCAGATATAGGAAAATCCATATCTTCTCCCCATTATGCGCCAAATCAAATTCTTAGTTGTGGTCCTGCAGATTATGGGGACCTAAAATGGAAGATTTGATCAACTAGGATTTCAGTCCTTAAATTTATTAAGCAAAGGATTTGTTCCATTCCGCTGTTTGTGTTCATCCTAGATTTTGAAAACCAAATTGGTGATGTTTTAACAGTGGGAAAAAATGCCTGTGTTAATTTTTGTAAAGGCCCATTGTAATTATTTCAAATAAAGGACTTAGCCTTGCTAGGAACACCCATGAAAGGTCAAAGGCACTCTCCTTTAGAACATCTGTCAAAATAACATCTGGGATCTGTGTTTGTTTCCTGTTTTCTCGACAATTTAGTAATAGGTTAGTTCTTGCCTTACAGTAAGATCCCTGGTGTGGTTTGATTTTGGCTCTGGGTATTGTACAAATTCAGCCTTTTGGGATGGCAAACCATCAATTACAGCCTTACCAGGGTGTGTGAACCAATCTAATGGTGGCAGGGGTGGGATTCAATTTTTTAAAAAACCGGTTCTGTGGGTGTGGCTTAGTTGGTGGACATGGCTTGGTGGTCATGTTATTGGTTGGGTGTGGCCAACACAATATCACTCATATCGAGGCACGCATCTCCTCGCCTGGCCTCTCATGACTGTTGGGATGCTGCAACAGTTGTAAGTGTGAAAAATGGTCATAAGTCACTTTTTTCAGTGCCACTGTAACTTTGAATGGTCCCTCCACACAAGCAAAGTACCAGCAAAAGAGGTAAAGACAACTCCCGAGAAGTTCCTGAGACAGGAAGTCTAGTCCTGCCAAGAATGTAATAAGGGTTAACGGAGAGGCAGTTTCTGTAAGCAACACCAGAATGTTTCCTTCCTGCCTTCCTTACAGGATTAGGCCAGTGATTTCTTCCAATAACCGGTTCTCCAGAATGTTAACAACCGGTTCTAGTGAATAGGTGCGAACTGGTAGAATCCCACCCCTGAATGGTGGTTGTAGAAAGTTCGCACCCACCCCTCTCCTAGAATCGTGTTGGCGAACTTATGGGATGCATGCCAGAAGTGGCATATAGAGCCACTTCGGCCGGCACGCAAGAGGTTGACTGGAAGAGCTCCATTGTGGATGCGCATGCATGCCGCCGCCCGACAGCTGATTGTTGGGTATCTAACACACATGTGCGAGGGCGGGGGTATGCTGGGGACCTGCAGTGTGAGAGGATTGTGCGTGCATGCGCAGAGATGCACGGTGCATGCAGGGGGATCACCCACGCATGCACAGAGATGCACAGTACAACAGGGTCACGCATACATGCGCAGAGGGCATGGGGGAGCAGCATGCATTACCTTCTGGGTCCTGGCACGCGACCGTGAACACATTCACAATTTTTGGCATGGGAGCTGAAAAAGGTAAGCCACCACTGTGATAGAAGAATGACATATTCTAGGAAATATTAAAAAGGCAGAATATTACGTTTCCCTGGATGAGAAAAGGAGAAGCATGTTTTTAAAGACAAAGAGCAGCTCCCTGCCCACAGCAGTTATTTGGTGCCCATTGAACAGGATTGGGCCAGCCTATCTACAAGGAACTTAGAACTTCAGCTCCAGGGTGATGGGATTAATACATGACCCTCAAGGACATAATAGGATTATCTATCAGCAGAACTCACCGACATGGCAAAACCAAGCCCCTTCATTGCATCACTCAGCAAGGTTCGACCAAACTTATCTCAGACAACCTCAGCTGTGACCCTTGCATAGCCCCTTGGGAGTCTGACAACCAATAGAATGTATTTCTTGCACAGGAACAGGAAGCTCAAGGGCAAAGCCCAAGAGAGGGTATACATATCTCTCACTCTCCATGTGCTCAGCTGCCCAGGACCTCAAACCCATGTGGTCCTGTCCTTCAATGAGCCATCTTTCCAATCAGCCTCCATGTTTCCAGTGTCTTTTCTCCCCATTTGGAACTGAACCAGATGGACATTTCTTCCAACAGTGGGTTATTATTTAAATATTGATTAAGCAAACCATGGCATCAAATCCGGAGGGAACCCAGTTGTACATCACTAGTCCATGTCTTGCAAGTGGTGCTAAGCCATTCTTCCCCAATTGGAGATTACTTAAAACAGATAAAAGAGGCTTCCCCTAAACTTCTTCTACTCCCTCTTTGACTTGTGAAAAAAATTATTGGTATTATAAAGCCAGGGATACATGTTCTATTTCATGGTAAGAAGTTCATTTGTGAATTTTTTACTGAATCCTTGAACATGGTCTGGTCTTGCTACGAAGCTAATGTTTTCAGACTTTGCGAAACCGAATCTTGTCATGTTGATGGATGAGCAAGTTATTTGCACCTCCCAGTGCATTAAATTGAATAATTAGCTGATATCAAAGTAAAAGATTTTGCTTGTCTTCTTGCTGCTTAAAATGTCTCTTGGCATATTTATCTCTGGACCTCTAGAAATGCCACTGTTAGAAAGATAGATCCCAACCAGACCTGCACAAGGGCAAACACTGGAAACAAAGTGGAAATATCTCTAGTTTATTATTCCTCTCTGAGTTTGACATCCTTCCCAGTGTGTGTTATCTGTGGACATCCTCAAGCCCTTATCTTGCCTGGTTTGTGTTACTGTTTCCCTTCTTGTAACTGTTTGGGAGCTTTTTGGGTTCCGTCAAGAATATTCAGAGTTTGGAAGAAAAGTGGAGGAATAAAAGGGGTTTCACCTGTTTTCTGTGACTGTGTTTGTTTTGTATCCCACCCTGGATCATCACTCCATCTTTCCCAGCATCAGAATCTTTTCCAAGGAGTCCTCTCTTCTCATGAGATGGCCAAAATATTTGAGCTTCAACTTCAGGATCTTTCTTTCAAAGGAACCATCAGGGTTGATTTCTTTTAGGATCGACTGATTGGATCTCCTTGCAAATCCAAAGGGACTCTTTAAGTCCTCTTCAACGCCACATTTCCAAAGCATGGCCAGAGCAGGAAACCAGAATTATGGAAACTCATACCACTTTCATTATAAAGTTACAATAATAGGATATTGCACATCTGAATATACTTTCCCCTGTCTTCCCCTTTGCCTAGGGGAACTAGGGAGGGTCACGTCTGAGAAGTTGCCTCACATTACATTACTGGCTCAGGCTTGTGTTTCTTTTATCTGACATTTGTCTTGTTTGCTGCCTTTTCTCCTGTTTCTCAAGGTTATTCCTTCTTCCCATTACAGTACTTGGGCTAAGAACTCAGGAAGGTGAGTTCGTGGGATATGGAGCCAAGCTTAGCTTCATGCTAAGCAATGTGTTATTTAAGTTCAATGCTAAATAGCATGTTGCACCTAGTAAGGGCATCCACCAAGAAGGGTTTCCTTCTGATCCACCTTCCTCTTACTTTACACTGAAGTAAAGTAGTGTAAAGTAACCCTTTCTTTTATACTATTCAGTGCAAGCATAATATCAATACCAATAGACTTATATACTGTTCCATAGTGCTTTACAGCAGGAGTTTCCAACCTTGGCAACTTTAAGTCTGGCAGACTTCAACTCCCAGAAAGCTGGTTGGGGAATTCTGGGAGTTGAAGTCCTTCAGGCTTAAAGTTGCCAAGGTTGGAGACCCCCTGCTTTACAGCACCTGAGCAGTTTACTGTGATGACCCAGGGTGGGATACAAAATAAACACAGTCACAAAAAACAGGTGAAGCCCCTTTTATTCTTTCACTTTGCTTCCAAGCTTCAAATATCCTTGACTGGAGACAAAAAAACTCCCACACAAGCAGTTACAAGAAGGAGGAAATGCCATTTAAATTATAAAGAGTAAAAAACACACAAACCAGGCAAGATAAGGGCTTGAAGATGTCCACAGATATCAGAACACACACTGGGAAGGACACTAAACTCAGAGAGGAACAATAAACTAGAGATATTTCCATGCTTTGTTTCCAGCAGTTGCCTGTACGCATGTCCGTCCTCTTATCCAATTGTCACAGCTGCAGCCCATGAAGAGGATCAAGGCCCTCTCCTCCCCAGTAGACCACATCTCTCCCTTATCCTCTCCTCCCTGCATACCCTAGAATGGAGAGGGGATCACCTGGGTTCTCCTCTGACTGCCTAGCCAGCCTTTGCCCTTCCCCAGCCTCCTCCACAACCTCCGGAGCCACACTTCCACTCCCTGTCGGCTGTTCCTCCTCTCCCTCAGAGTCAGTCTCCACCAAGGGCATGACATTTATAGTCAGCCTCTTGCGCCCAACAACCTGACTCCTCATTTTACTGACTTCGGAAGGATGGAAGGCTGAGTCAACCTTGATCTAGTCAGGATTGAACTTCTGGTTGTGAGCAGAGTTAGCCTGCAATGCTGCATTCTGATCATCAGGGCTCACCTATTTCAGATAAACTCTTCCTGTAAACTGAATGTTACATTTAGGTGACCCTATTCTGTATCCCCACATATATAGTGAGGAAACCTTTGCTCCATAATTGAGGATTCTTGAGCTGAGATCTGATTGTTGTTGGAGATATTCTGTGTCTCTACTGCCTTTGTATACTGAACACTATGCAAGATTTGGACACCTCCTAATCTATCCTAGTGGAGATTTCCTCCCTGGCTTAGGATAACCAACTTCAGATCGATATCATACAGATTGTTCAGCTCAGCTCCAGGGCTTTCTGCGCACAATTTGATTAGCATGACGGCTGAAATATAACGTACTCGAGCCGAAGATGATTTGCTAGAGTCAAGAAAGATTGGACGTGGGCCCTGAAAAGGAGTATAGTGTGCGCTCCTGCACATTGTCACTTCATCTCAGCATCAGGGCCATCTGAGAGGATGGGATGGGTTATCTCTTAAGAGGCAGCTGGAAGGAAATGTGGTGAAGAACACAAAAGTTGCTTGTGGATTGTGCTCATGCCGGCGTGGTGGCTCCATTAATTCCTTAAGCCAGCTTGTGGCTGTTGGTCTACTTGGTGGGCTGTTTTGGAACTGGCAGCTACTCCTCCCAAGAACAACAGGAGCTCCTAACTGTTCAAGTACAATTTCATTATTCCTTGGTTCATAATTCCTTGGTTCATAATTCCTTGGTGAATATAGGAATATTCACTTCTAAGCTTGATAATTTGAGCCACCTCTGAGAGTTGGTATGTGCTGCCTTTTGAAGTAATTACTGTTATCTCATAATGGGGCTGATAACTTAATAAAAATAAGAGTCCCGGATAAAACGAGTTACTGATGCGTAGCTTATGCAGTTATCCCAAGCTTCTTTTAAAACAAACTCTGTTTTTATAGGATTGGAACTGTCTTAAAGTCTCTGTTCAAGAGATCCAAAGTCAGTTGATATTGTTGTGATCCACCAGCAACCTGTGGAGACAGCAGCAGAGTCGGACAGTGGGGAGGAACATGGACCAGCCCGGGAGTCTGGGGAGGACTCAGACGAGATTCCTGCATCCGATACAAAGATGGAGCCAGGACCATCTGGGAGTGGGGTGCTAACTCCGGAGCCTCCAGAATCTGGCAGCTGCGAGGCAGAGGAGGAAGGGGAGCCTGTTCTCAGTGCATACATGCACAGGGCTGGCAGAAGGCAAAAGCAGTTAAGACAAAGGGGGTGACTTGGGAGTAAGGCTGAGAGGTGATTGGCCCTCCCATAAGACATAAAGGAAGAGCAAAGGGACAGGAATCTTTGCAGGAAGCAACTTTGTTCGTATTGGTCGGTTTGAAACCTGATGCTCTGTGTTGAATTTGTGTTCCCTTTGGCCTTGTATAACTAATGGGAAATTTAGTCGTTGGCAGCATTTCAAGGAAGATAAAGGTGGGTGCTTATCAGACTTATCCTGAAGGACTTTGGCACACTTCCATGGGACTATTTACAAAGTGTTGGAGACTCATTACGGGCTGTAAATGAGTAAAATTCACAGCCGGTAAAATAAAGAAAAAAAGGGTTCTGGGACTAACCTCTGTTTGTTACTGTTTCAACAAGCCTTGGTCAGAACAGATATTCATAGGATACTGAGAAGCACATTCCTGCTATGTGGTAAAACATGTTTTGTGTTGTGTTTCAAAGTTTTTTAAGATGTCACTTTGAAATCTGCTTGAATAGAACTATGGACTGCAGTATTGATTCCAGAAAAAATATAAATATAGCACTTATCTATGACTCTTTAAAAAACAGCCTCATCTTTTCTCACTGCTGGCTATCCCAGAAGAAGAAATGGCTATGTTAAAGAGTTGCCTACTTAGTTTGACTGCCGACCATAATTGATCCTGGAATAAGGGTTGTAAGCCATGGTAGTCTGTTGTGGTTTGCCGACAGCAGGTGCAGATGGCTGAGGTTTCAGAGAGTGAGGACTCAGATGAGGGGCCTGTGTGTGGTGCAGGGATGGGGCCAGGACCATCAGGGAGTGAAATGCTGCCTTTGGAGATTGTGGAGACTAGCAGCAGCGATGAAGAGTTCCCTGAGGAGCCTGTGCTCAAAGGAAAGAGAAGCTGCAGCAGCACGGATGATTCGGGAGTAAGGCTGCAAGGTAATGGCCCCTCCTTGAGGAGATAAAAGCCAGTTGAGAAACCAGAGTTCTTTGCAGAAGGCAAAGAAATTTTACACCCGAGTCTGGTAGACGTTAGGAATATCTGAGTTGGTGTTTGATGACTCTTCAGTTTGAATTATTGCTTAGTAACTTTACCTGGTGTTCTTGGCTCTTTCTTATTGGAGCTAATTGATTTGAAGCAGCCTTTTACCCGCAAAGGAACAGGATTCATAAAGAAACATTAAAAGGTTGTGCTGTTACCTTTGTCTCATGCTTGCTTCCTCAGAACCAGGTTTGGGTCAGAACATAGTCATGGGATTGTCCCCAGGTTACAACGGCACTGAAAAAAAAAGAGACTTATGTCCATTTTTCACACGATCATTACAGCACCCCCAAGGTCACATGATTTACATTCTGATGCTTGACCATTGGCTCACATTTACGACGGTTGCAATATCCTGGGGTCACGTGCCCCTATTTTGTGACCTTCTGGCAAGCAAAGTCAACAGAGAAACCAGATTCACTTAACGACTGTGCTAATAACTTAACGACTGCAGTGATTCAGTTAGCGAATGTGTCGAGAAAGGTCGTAACATGGAGCAACACTCACTTAACGAATTTCTCTCTTAGCAACATACATTTTGGGCTGAGTTGCTGTCGTGATATCTGCATTGCCCCTTTTGCATTCGCTTCCATTTCAATATTTTATAAGTCCAAGAAGGTTTTGTTTATTCCTGCAGCTATGTAACAAGAAATATATCAGCATTGGGATGCAGACAGCTTTTGCGGTTGTCATGGCACCTGGTCTACATGATGTCATACTTAAGAGGAACTTGACTTCCACATTCCCAAGCTTCGAAAAAGCTGCTTCTCTGCTTAGTTTTCTGGAAAGGCCTTTGATGGCAAAAAAATGAAGCAAATGAACTGAAATTGACTAACATAAGTCATTATCCCCAATCCTAAGAGTCAGTGGTGGGATTCAAATTTTTTTACTACCGGTTCTGTGAGTGTGGCTTGGTGAGTGTGGCAGGGGAAGGTTACTGCCAAATCCTCATTCCCTCCCCACCCCACTAACCTGCTTTCCAGCTCCGTTCTCCTGTACAGGGCAACCAAAAGAAGACCCAGCCGATCAGCTGGGACTCAATGGGATGCAGAGGAGAGATGGGGCTGGCTGGGTCAGTGAGAGGCAGTATTTGCCGGTTCTCTGAATTACTCAAAATTTCTGCTACTGGTTCTCCAGAACGGGTCAGAACCTGCTGAAGAACCATTTCTGATAAGAGCAGACAAAACGTTGAAGCCCCAGAAGACCCAAGTACATAAAACTAGGCAGAGGGCTCAGCTTAGTCTGGAATGGAAACAGCTCTCCCAAATGTTTTACTTTTCCTTGTGTGAACCGTCTTTCCATCTCGCTGAACCTGTCATTGCCAGAAGCTGATTATCACATGACTATTTTCTAGGCTTTTCCCCTCGCTCAACTCTGGTGGGTCAACTCAGCCACGGCAAGGTTGGAAATGAAGGAGTCGTTGAGACTCTAGAAAAAGTACAGAGAAGAGCAACCAGGATGATTAGGGGACTGGAGGCTAAAACATATAATGAACAGTTGCAGGAACTGAATATGGCTAATCTAGTGAAGAGAAGGACCAGGGGAAACATGAGAGCAGCCTTCCAATATTTGAGGGGCTGCCACAGGGAGGAGGAAGGGGGTCAAGCTATTCCCCAAGGCACCCAAAGGCCAGACAAGGAACAATGGATGGAAACTGAACAAGGAGAGAAACTTTCTGACAGTGAGAACAATCAACTCATGGAACAGAAATTGCCTTCAGAAGTTGTGGGAGCGCCATCACTTGAGACTTTCAAGAAGAAATTGGACTGCCATTTGTCAGAAATGGTGTCGGGTCTCCCGCTTGAGTGGGGGCTGGACTAGGTGACCTACAAGGTCCCTTCCAACTCTGATTGTCTGTTATTTGAGTCAAGCCAATGACTCCTGTATTGAAATTGGCAGGACTAACTAGCAAATAAATCCCGGTTCTTCCCAAGGGCCCTAGATCAGAGCGATCCAACCTGGGCAGTTTTAAGACCTGGGGATTTCAACTCCCACAATCCTCCAGCCAGCATGAATTCTGGGAGTTGAAGTCCACAGGTCTTTTATTATTACCTTTTATTGTCAGAGTACAACATGTGTACAATGAGGTTTTAAAGTTGCCACGGTTGGACACCCCTGTTCTAGGGGTCAGTGTGACACCACATGCACCTAAATTTCCTTGGATCCCTATCGGTTTTGTTCCTTTGATGGGTGCGAAATACATTGCAGGAACTCCTTGACTTAACAAATGTATAGTGGCTGTTCGAAATTACAACAGCACTGAAAGAAGTGACTTATGACCATTTTTCACACGACATTTGCAGAATAACCATGGTCACATGATCAACATTTGGATGCTTGGCAACTGGTTCCTATTTACAACGGTTGCAGTGTCCTGGGGTCATGTCCTTTTGCGACCTTCTGACAAGCGAAATGTCAACTCATAAAAAATTCCTATGCCTGTTTCAGTTGTTGCCATAACAAAGAGGGGAAAGCGAAAGTACATTCCAACTCTTATTGTTTTGAACCAAACCTTGTTCCAAGGAAACAAACACCAAACAGAGGTAAAAGCAAAACCCTTTAATGCTTCTCTGCGAATTCTGTCCATTCACGGTTAAAAGGCTATGAAAACTAATTATCTCTTATAAGAACGAGCCTTGCCAAGGTTGTGCAAGGCTGCCAAGAGCACTAGATAAAGGTGCTGAGAAATATTCCAAACACAAAGTCTTCAAACACAAACCAAGATAGTCCAAATTTCCACAAGGCTTGAAGTGCAAGAATTTCTTTGCTTCCTGCGAAGAACTGCGGTTTCCCAGCTGGCTTTTATCTCTTAAAGGAGGGACCATTACCTTGCAGCCTTACTCCCAAGTCGCCCGTGCTGCTGCAGCTGCTCTTTCCTTTGAGCAGCCCTGAGCGCACGTGCACTTAGCACAGGCTCCTCGTGGTCCTCTTCATCACTGCTGCCAGTCTCCACAATCTCCAAAGGCAGCATTTCACTCCCTGATGGTCCTGGCCCCATCCCTGCATCACCTGCAGGCCCCTCATCTGAGTCTTCACTCTCCGAGACCTCGGCCGTCCACTCCTGCTGCCACAACACAACACTTATATTTAAAAGACTGTAACTAAACTACCAGAGCTTTTGCCCGGGAATATATTTAATTGGAGAACGTGAATGATGACACTCAGCCTGTGAATGTGCTCAATTGGAGAATCTGATTTATGACACACCCGGGGGGAGGGGGGAAACAGGGTCACAGGTGACTGTGAATTATGTTTGCCAGAGTTGGATTCATACAGGGCAGGGCCTTAATGAATCCTTTAAAGTTTATTGAAAGTTGGCTGTAGAATCATGATTTAATTTGGGTGATTGCTGGCATCCTGACACGAAATCAACTTAACAATGGCAATGATTCACTGAACAGTCATATCCTGTTCTTCACCTGTCCCTGTGTAGCCTCTGAGAATAGAATAGAATAGAATAGAATAGAATAGAATTAGAATAGAATTAGAATATAATTCTTTATTGGCCAAGTGTGATTGGACACACAAGGAATTTGTCTTGGTGCAAATACTCTCAGTGTACATAAAAAAGGAAAGATACATTCGTCTAGAGTCAAAAACCACAAGGTACAACACTGAATAATAATCATAGGGAAGGAGGAGAAGGAGAAGTATTTGTGGCTGCTAAACAAATCACTGTGGTTGTTAAGTGAAGCACAAGGTCATGAAGTGAATCTGTCTTCTCTCATTGACTTTGCTAGTTAAAAGTTGCTTGGGAAAGTGATCAGATGATCCTGGCATAACGGCAACCATCGTAAATATATAAGAAATGAAAAGGGTATTTTTGGAAGGAATTCCAATGATGTTGCTAGTTCCAAAATGTTGAAAAAAAAAAATCTGTTTTTTTTTCCCCGAGCCCCTTCAAAGCTGAAACTCCACGGCTCTTTTTGAATCGAAAGCAATGGTGATTTTTTTTTTTTTTTAATTCCTTTCTTTTCAAGGTCGCTCGACCGAAAGTCTCAGAGGCCACTTTTAGGAAAGTCTCGGACGCTTCCAAGTATCCCCCAGTCTCCGGTCATCAGCCGAGTTCCACTTTTGGACTCCAAACTGTACAGAAAAGAGATGCCGGAGCAGAAACAGGTTGGGAATCACTCCGCCCCCGATTGTCAGAAAGGATGCACAGTGCCCTCTACTGGTGAGTCTGAGCCATTTATTCCTGTAAATTCAGTGTATGTCTCCTTTATTTTTTTTATTTTTTATTGTTTATTCATAAGAAATTTTATATTGCCGCCCATTCGCATATGGTGACTGACAATGGAAGGTGGCTTACAGGAAATATAAAAACATAATGTGTAAAAAATAAAAATTATCAAATAATAACTTAATAATATAATATAGAATAGAATAGAATTCCTTTATTGGCCAAGTGTGATTGGACACACAAGGAATTTGTCTTGGTGCAAATGCTCTCGGTGTACATAGAAGAAAAGATACATTCGTCAATAGCCAAGAATCTTGGCAGTTAATGATAGTCATAGGGTACAACAAGAATAGAATAGGATAGAAAATGAATAGAATAGAGAATGAATAGAATGGAATGGAATAGAATAGAATAGAATTCTTTATTAGCCAAGTGTGATTGGACACACAAGGAATTTGTTTTTGGTGCATTAGCTCTCAAATGTACAAAAAAGAAAAGATACATTCGTCAATAGCCAAGAATCTTCAGGTACAACACTTAATGATAGTCATAAGGGTACAATAAGAATAGGAATAGGAGTAGAATAGAATGTTATGGAATGGAATAGATGTTGGAATGAATGGAATGGAATGGAATGAAATGAAATGGAATAGAATAGGAAAGAATAGAAGATGGAATGGAATAGAAGATGGAATGGAATAGAATAGAATGGAATAGAATAGAATAGAATAGAAGGAATGGAATGGAATGGAATGGAATGGAATGGAATGAATGGAATGAATGGAATGGAATGGAATGGAATAGAATAGAATAGAATAGAATAGAATAGAATAGAATAGAATAGAATAGAACAGAATAGGGGAATGAAATGGAATAGAATAGAATAGGAAAGAATAGAAGATGGAATGGAATGGAATAGAATAGAATAGAATAAGGGAAAGAAACGAAATGAAATGGAATGGAATGGAATGGAATAGAATAGAACAGAACAGAACAGAACAGAGAGAGTTGGAAAGGACCTAGTCCAACCCCCTGCTTAGGCAGAAAACCCTACACTATTTCAGACAATTGTTGTCCAATCTCTTCTTAAAAACTTCCAGTGTTGGAGCATCTACAAATTGTTCCACTGATTAATTGTTCTCAAAATCAGGAAATTTCTCCTTAGTTCTAAGCTGCTTCTCTCCTTGATGAGTTTCCACCTGTTGCTTCTTGTCCTGCTCTCAGGTGCCTTGGAGAATAGCTTGACTCCCTCTTCTTTGGGGCAGCCCCTCAGATATTGGAAGACTGCTCTCATGTCACCCCTGGTCCTTCTTATAGCCCCCCACCCCTCATCCTGGTGACAACACACCACACAGCCATTGCTTTGGGATTCAAGACCGCTTCCGCATATATTTTATCTTCTATTGATATACAGTAAATTCCTATTGAAACACCTGGCATCGAAAAAGTTGCTCCAGGAAAAAAAAAGACTCTTGATGAATACAGATAGTCCTCGAGTTGCAATAGTACGTTTAGTGACTGTTCAAAGTTACAGGGGCACTGAAAAAAAAATGACAACTGAAAAAAATTCAACAACTGCCGACAGTTCACTTAGCAACTGTGGCAAGAAAGATTGTAATATGTGGCAAAAGTCACATATTAACAACGGTCTCGCTTAGCAACAGAAATTTTGGGCTTAATTGTGGAGAGAAGTGGAAGTCTGCCTGTAATTTGTTCTGCCTTTGGTTCAAAAATTTGTACATATCTGTAGTTGCTCAACCTTTGTTCAGATGTTTCGAGCCTGGCAGGAGATTTGGACATAGGTTTGCAAAAAGATGTTGACCATCATCATCATCATCTTTTAAAGGACCCCATAATCCCTTGCGGGGTGGAGTGTGGGCAACTGAATGGAGCTAGCCGAGTGTTTTACTGGCCGGATGCCCTTCCTGTTGCCAATGCAGAGTTTTGTTCGGCAGATATATTCTCAGTGTGCCCAGAGAGAGAAATATCTGCCTCTACCTAGGATCGAACTCACAGCCTCCTGATTGCAAGGCAAGAGCTTCACCTCTAGGCCATCACACCACTCCATGTGCAGAAATATGTTGATAGCTTCTGAAATTAAAACCACAGCTTCTGCCGCTATGACTTTTTCTCATGCATAGACACGATCCCATCTCTGTTTGCTTTAAAACCGTCCAGCCTGCTTGCCAATGTTTTTTGCATCATGGTGGTTTTACATTCTTGGAAAGCCACAAATCTTGTAAAGGACATATAAAACAACAGCATAAACACTGAAGGGAGCTGAGCAGATAGAATAAATGTCTGCCATTTAAAAATTCTCTGCTCGACAAGACATATATTCTGCAGATCAGGAAAGATTTAAGCAAGCAAGGGAAAAATAAATAAGGCAGGCACGAGAGCGGGAACATTGTGAAGGGAGGAAAGTATCTCATAATTTTGAGACACTGTGAAGAATTTCCTTCATGCCTCCCTCCCTTCCTTTCTTCCTTCTTTCCTTCTTCTTCCCTCCTTTCTTTTTCCCTTCCTCTTTTCTTCCTTCCTTCCTTTCTCCCTCCCTCTTTCCCTCCTCCTCCTCCTCTTCTTCTCCTTCTCCTTCTTTTTGCCATTTGTCCAGTATGGCATAGAATCTCCTGCCTGGGCGAGAAAACCTCCAAGATCCCTTCTAATTCTGTTTTTCTGTCATCTATTCTGTATCCCGTATTTATAGGTTGCTTTAAAGCCCATGTCACACTGCACCAACGGATGCAAAGAGGATGTAAAACGGACAAAAAAGCTTGCCATCCGTTGGTTAACGCGATGTACTCACTACCTCCGTTTTGCTTCCTCTCTATCCGTCTAGCATCCGTTTATTGACGTTTCATCTGTTCAGAAAGTTTTGAGCTGCCCAAAACTTTTGAGCGGAAAATGTATCCAATGCATCCGTTCTTCATCCTCTAGGCATACGGGGGACATCCGTTCTGCATCCATTACGCATCTGCTATATCCGCTAGGCATCCGCTGTGCATCCGCACAACTCAAATCCGTTCCAGCGGTAAACGGACGCAGGGAGGAAGCAGAACGGACGCGCAGCGTTAGTAGCACGGATGGAGAAAGGATGAAAGCGGATGCAGCTCATCCACTCTGCATCCGCTCTGCATCCTCTACGCATCCTCTACGCATCCTCTATACATCTGCTCTGCATCCACCCCACGTCCGTTCCTTTCCGTGTTATCCGCTCTGCTTATGCAAATTTTTGCCCCTTTTGAGAGCAGATAAAATGGATGGAACATTTTGCTCGTCCGTTGTGTCCTTTTTGCATCCATTGGGCAGTGTGACATGGCCTTAAATAAGTCTATCAATTTATGTGGAAATTGTGTTCCTTGTTGGGACAAAACCGATCTTTCCCAAGCACATTGTATTGAAGACCCGAAAGATTTTTCAAGTTAAATCTGTATTTTTCTGATCGTTGGTGTTTCGAACATCACATTGTTGAATTATTGTTAAAATATTAAGATAACTGTCGTTATCAAACTGATTAGCCTTCCTCCTTTAATGCTGCAAATCTCCATGGCCAAACTGAAGTCCTAAAAGGCTTACAAAAGTGAATCTAGCATTGGCCATGATTTTTATCTTTTCCACTCTCTGTTTCCATAGCCTGAATGTGCAGAATATTCTGTGTCTAACAGAGCCCCACATTTTGAGGGTTCTTGGTGTATTTCAACTAAAAATAAAAAAAATAAAAAATAAACGATTGCATGCTTCACAATTGATTTTAGTGGCCAAGTATGTATGCACCAGACAGAAATTGTACTCTAATGTCAGTCCCTTTCAGTACTGTGTATTTCTCAAAATGAAAATGGCAAAGGATCTTTTCTTTCTGTGAGAAGACAGAATCGTTGGATAAGGCCCCTATTGCCTTTCAATAAAAGTTATTGTATAATTTTTGCTGTATAGGATGATCTGAGCCTTCAGTTCTATTATTTCTGGAGTCCTTAGACCACCCTTGTAATATAGGTCAATGCTGTTTGCCTTCATATTATCCATAAAATATGTATGTAGTTTGCATAAAGTTATGGTTTGGATACAGATCCTTAAAATAGTGTTTCTCAACCGTGGCGACTTAAAGATGGGTGGGACTTCCAGAATTCCCCAGGCAGCCATTGAAGTCTACCCACCTTCAAGTTGCCAAGGTTGAGATACTCTGGGCTAGAGTTGGTGGAAGATCCTTCCTAGGACAATTGGCTTCTTGCGTCTTGTAATTTTCTGGGAGTTGAAGTCCTCCCATCTTCAAGTTACCAAGGTTGAGATCTTCTGTCATACAGGACTGAAAGTATTTTCTGTTAGATTAATTAATGGAAACTGCATTTGGGTGGGAAGACCCTGCTGGTCTCATTTGATAGCTTTCACCCAACTGTTGGCCAGCAAACCATTAATCTTGAGTGCATATCATGGATACTTTTCTTTGTCCCTGGCAAAAGTGTTGACTGAATGTTGGGTGATATTGTGGTGGATCTATGAATGTTAATCCTCCATTTCTTGCTTGAGAGTCCATCTTTGATTTGTACCCCTCCACCAGGAGAAGCCTGGGAGCTAGAAGATGACTGCATGAGTCCTGGGAGAGACTCCACCATGCAACCACGGCTCTGCACTGTGATGGATGAGGCCCCTTTCAGGGCCATCCAAACTCGGTCCTTCTACATGAGGAAAAGTCTATCTGTAGACAACCACCTAAGTTCCCTCAGTTATTCTCTCCACCCGACTGAAACGAAGACGGAGCGGGTTAAAACGAAGCTTCGGAGGCAGTTTGTGAGTACTCTATAGCCAATGTTTTTCTTGAAGGGTTCAAAAGAGGCAGGTTGGCAAAATTGTCATCTTTCCCCTATGGAGCTGTGGGACATGATGATGGCTTGAGTTGGTTTGACAAAATGGCGGACAGCACAGTCCTGAACTGCAAAGTAGTTAGCTATTTTGATATTTCAGATTGTTATGCAGTTCTGTGTTGGACAAAGCTTTGAATAGGCCAGAGGGATGTTCACTGCAACTTTGCACAGTTATCCAACCCACCTTTGATCTTTGAAGTAATTGGTTGAAGCCCTGCATTTGTCAGAAATAAACATATTTATATCTATGTGCACATACATGTGTACATTTGCATACAAAAACCAAAATAAAATAGCTTTTTTTGTTTGTCCCTGTTCTTGAAAACCCTTGATTTACAAATAATCCAGCATTAGAATTACAGGCATCTTTTTTTGGATGCAAAAACTTAAAGGAACATCAAAATCCAATATGCATGTGAGATATAAATGTCTGCAAAAATCTAAATATGGAAGGAAAAAACAGGAATAGGACTGGCTGCTATAAATGATTGTCAGAACTATTGTGTAACTGAGGTCTGTTGCCAATCCACAATACAATGTACCGGGTGGTTGTCTGAGTGTGAGAGTATCCAGTGAGAAAAGAGGGGAATTGTGGGAGTTGAAGACTTCACATCTTAAAACTAGCAAACATTGTGCTAACCCAAAGTACAGTAAAGAAGGAAGAAAATTGGTGCGTCTAGTAAATGTTGGCAAAGAAGCAGTGGATGGAAGCTTGTCAGAAGGAGATCCTACCTGGAAATAAGGAGGAATTTCCTGATAGGGATTATGATTAATCAGTGGAACAGATTGACTTTTGGAGTTGTGGACCACTGGAGGTTTTCAAGAAGGGATTGGATGAGTGTTTGTTCAGGGTGGTATAAGCTCTCTTGCCTTGGGCAGGGGTTGGAGTAGAAGACCTCCAAGGTTCCATCCAACTCTGTGATTCTACATAGTGGTAATCTACAGCTGTGAAAGTTTGAACCTCCAGGGTCCCTTTGAGTCCATGATTCTAAATTCCCAATTACATTAGACTATCTTAGTATAGGTAGTCCTCAGCTTACAACATTCATTTAGCAATCGATAAGAAAGTCAGACAAGCCTGGATAGTGTATGTGGCAATGCCTGGAGACAGCAGAAGAGAAACGAACTGGAAAAGATAACAAGATACAAAGACCAACAAATGGAAATAGAACGACTGTGGCAAAGGCAAGCAAGGGTAGTACCAATAGTAATAGGCACCTTGAGTGCAATCCCAAAACAACTGGAGCACCACTTGAACAGCATTGACATCGAAAGATTTGCCATCAGTCAATTGCAGAAGGCAGCTTTACTTGGAACAGCTTCCATCCTGCGATGATATCTGTAACACTGTCAGACATCCACATCTGCCTATCCCAGGTCCTTGGTAAAGACTTGATAGGTAGACAAAAATGCCAAACCCAATCTGAACATCTGGCTGACAAATAATGATGATGATGATGATAACAATAATAATTTATTACCCTCCCAGCTGGTTTCTAATAAACTGGGGAAAAGACAAATTTCCTTAATGATTCATGTATTTATTGTATGATTCATTTAACAACTGCAGTGATTTGTTTAATAACTTTGGCCATCAAGGTCAGAAACTCAGGTGCAACTCACTTAACAACTTTGTTAGCAATGGAAATCCTGGTCCCAACTGTGGTTGTAAGTCAAGGATTACCTGAGGCTGGATTATATCTACACCGATGTTTATGCTAACAGACTTCCTAATTAATGTGGAAAGTGAGAAGTCTAAATTTAGAGTATTGTGAAAGAAGATTTTAAACTTTCTAGACTTTACTCTTATGGGTTAGGAACTAGGTTGGGATTGGGGTGATGGCTGGGAGCCGAAACAACAGATGAAGGCTGTGCTCAGTTTAAAATTTAATAAGCTCACTTTCTGCTACCTGAAAGATACTTGATCCCAACAGTCGTGTGCTGAGTTCCTGATCTCATTACCAGTCTTGTGGTTGTAATGATGGGATCAAGTGACCTCTGCTGAAAAACAGCCCTGCTTAGGGAGGCTGGCCATTGGGCATATGAATGCATGGAAAGAGTATGAGAACAAGAGGAACAAGGAAACTTGGATCGGTTAGGAGATAATCAGAACATCTAGGATACATGCATCTAACTCTTGTTTTAAAGCATGTTGTAGATTTCCTTGGACCCTATCTGGATATAATTTGCATGGTTCCAGAACATAAATCTTCTGTTGCTTCAGTTTATGACTTCTTGATGTCCACCTGTCTCGCCTGGAATTTAGCGGAGCTCTTAGTTGCTTTGGTTTCCTCTTCTGAGAGGAACCATGGAAGGTTGAGGGGACATTTTAAGTGCTTCCAGAAAGGCTGACAATAGCACTTCCAGTCAGAAGATGCTGTGTGCGGCAGAAGAAACAGTGGAACAAAGCCACAGGAATTCTACAAATGGTAGATTGATCCCATAAAATGCCACAAATGAGACAGGGAGAAGCTGCACAATAATGGCCAGTTTGGGATAGACCTGCCAGAAGGGAATGGAAAATAAGAATCGGCAAGAGAATTAAAGCCACAGGCAGGAAAGCATCCAAAGGGATTTCCAATGTTTAGAAGGAATAATCTTTGCTTTGGGGTAAGAAACAACTTTATGGACCAATTCTTAGTTAGTTAAATTACCATATAATGAAAGGTAAAGAAAGACGTTTGCATTTTGGCTAGACGTTCTTCATTTTTCATCTTTCATTTCTAATATATAGGACCTGATCTCTTTGTGTGGGTTCCTAGAGAAATCTCTTCCTCCTCCTCTTCCTCCTCCCCCTCCTCCTTCTCCTCCTCTTCCTTCTCCCTCTCCCCCTCTTTTCTCCTCCAGTCTGCAAATCCCACTCTCTTCCAGCACTGATGATGTTACCTTCTCCTTCTCCTCCTTCTTCTCCTTCTCCTTTTCCTCCTCCTCCTCCCCCCTCCCCACCTCAGAAATATTGAGACATCTGGACAAATGCAATATTTTTTTTCTCTTTAGACTCCATGTTCCTCAGAAGCTCCACCTCTGTGTTCGCAGGTCGGTCAGCATCTTAGGGAAGAGAAAGCTTCCTTTAGAAAGGCCTGACTTGAAGTTGTCATAATTTTCCTGGCAGTCGCAATGCTGTGCCAGAGATGAGCTAAAAGCACATTAGCTGCCGAAACAAAGATTCTGTGACACGGCTGCAGGCCCAAACAAGGGAATGCAGCCAAAATGTACAGATGGCAAGCTGCACAGACTTGTTTCAGCAGTGAGATACTGGCCAAATTTTGATTTGTTTCTTTGAGCCTCCAGCATTCTGACATGCAACAAATAGCTAGGGCTCCTAGGGGAGGAAAAATTAATAAGCTGGAAGCAGTTTTGAGTGAATTTTGAATTCTGAGCATGTTTGAGTCACAGAAAGGAGAACAGGCCTTCTTTTCCAGAAAGAGGGACTCATCCTTATGCTGATGTTTGTCACACGCCATTATTGTTGCATTATTTTGCATTTTCTTCTTCTTCTTTTTATGACCCTGTAATACATTAATTGGGGTGGAGTTGGGGTGACTGAATGGAGCTGAGCCTTTATTGGCCGGATGCACTTCCTGACGCCTATGCAGAGTTCACAGCAGATTTTTTTTTTTGGTGCCCTGATAGAGAAACATCTCTTGCTGCCTGGGTTTGAACTGTCAACCTTCTGAGTGGGAGGCGAGCATCTTCCCTTCGAGGCCACTGTGCTGCTCCATTGTCTTCTTATGAGGTTCTCTAATTCTTGATTTCAAAATGAAAGCCTAATGGAGACAAGTCCACCTCCAACACTTTATGCTGATGCTCTCATGATCCTGAATGGGAATCGATGTCCATTTGTTACATAATTTGGACTTGTCTCACTGCGAAGGAGGTTTCAGGGTTTAACCAGATGCTAATCTAAGTGAGGAAGGGTCAATGTTGGCTCAATCTCATATGAATCAAAACAGAAGTGAAGGGTTCCCAGCAGTGGTGGGATTCTGCCAGTTTCCTTACTGGTTTGGTGATTGCGCACTTCGCTTTCCAAAGCATGCACAGATTTCCAAACACCAGCTGAGGCTCTGCCATGCCAGTCAGCTGAGAGGATAAAGAAGAGAAAAGCACGGGGGCAGGTGGGAGGACTGCTTCTGCTCTTTTCTCTTCTTTATCCTCTCAGCTGATCATCAGATCTTTCTGGTAGCATTTTTTGCTACTGGTTCAGGAGAACCAGGCCGAACCGGTGGCATTTCACCACTGGTTCCCAGTGAAGCCACTGTAAACACAATTCTTCACAAGCAAACAAATGTCTTGCATTCTGCCTAGAAATGCAGCAATCATAATTGCAACACTCAATATTGGCCAAGGGTAGCTCCAGAAAGTGACACAAGTAACCCCAGCTGTGGCTTCTATCCATGTGCAAAGTAGACAACAGATTCCAGTGGTTCTGAATTTTCCCTTCCTGGGGTTATCTTGCATTATTGTCCTAAGCTTCCAGCAATCTCGTTGTCAAAGGGGAGATTTCTTTTTCAGCATGTCATCACATTCGTGATGTTAGCATTGCATACCTTTAGTTTGATAAAAAAAAAAATCAGGGCTTTTGAAGTAGCCAGCTGTCACTCGCTTACAGGTTAAACAAAATGGTGTGGCCCTGGCGATCAAACTGAGAATGGGCTATTTTTAGTGGCATTTTTATTTGTCCTCCAGGAGTAATAAAAATTATGCCTCTGGGCTTGCAAAGACAGCTGCCATGAAGGGAAACAGAGCTGGAATTTTGAAGCCAAACTTCACCCTCCTCCCAAGGAACTTTAATTTTGAAGAGTTTCTTACTGACACTGTAATAATCCATTTTTTTTTTCAGATGCCAGTCATTTATTTAAGGCCACATCTAGGAGTAATTTATGCAGCTCTAGGAAAACATTAGCAATTTGATTAGACGCAGTGACATTGATTGAATTGGTGTTGTCAAGTCAGTGTTGACAGGTGCATGGATTAAGTTTCTCCGAATAATATGTCCTCAGCCTGGCCTCTCGGCAGGACATTAATTGTTCTTGTCATCAAGCCTATCTTCTCTTTCTTTCCTTCCTTTGTCAACATTATAAGCTTCTCTAGGGAACTGAGTCTTTGCAATGATGTGTCCTCAGGTAAGGCAAGGTAAAGATTCCCCCTGTCCAGTTGTATACAATTCTAGAGGGGTGATGCTCATCTCTATTTCTGGAGCTAGAGTTGTCTGAAGACACTTCTGTGGTCATGTGGCCTCCATGTCTATACGCTGAGGCATACAGAACACTGTTACCTTCCCACCAAAGTGGTGCCTATTCGTCTACTCGCATTTGCAGGTTTTCGGACTCCTAGCTGGGCAGGAACTGAGATAGTGACACGAGCTCACCCCATCATGCGGCACGTGGGTCTTGAACCCTGATAAGCTCAGAATCTTGTGGTGGTGTAGTGGTTAGAATGCAGTACTGCAGGGTACTTTTGCTGACTGTCGGCTATGAGCAGTTTGGCAGTTTGATTCTTATCAGCTCAAGGTTGACTCAGCCTTCTGTCCTTCCGAGGTGGGTAAAATAAGGACCCAAATTGTTGGGGGCAAGAGGCTGACTCTGTAAACTGTGTAGACAGGGCTGTAAAGTACTGTGAAATGATATAGAAGTCTAAATGCTGTTGCCATTGCCCTTCCTTCCTTCCTTCCTTCCTTCCTTCCTTCCTTCCTTCCTTCCTTCCCTCCTCCCTTCCTTCCTTCCTTCCTTCCTTCCTTCCTTCCTTCCTTCCCTCCTCCCTCCCTTCCTTCCTTCCCTCCTTCCTTTCTTCCTTCTTTCATCTCTTATTCCCTTTCTCATTCTCCTTCCTGGTGGCACAGTGTTTAAAATGCAGTATTGCAGGCTGACTCTGCCCACTGCCAGCAGTTTGATTCTCACCAGGTTGACTCAGCCTTCCACCCTTCCGAGGTGGGTAAAATGAAGACCCAGAGGGTTGGGGGCAAGAGGCTGACTCTGTCAACTGCTCACAGAGGGCTGTAAAAGCACTGTGAAGCGGTATATAAGTGTAAGTACTATTGCTATATTTAACCCCTGAGCCATCGTGCCACCTGTTCTCAAGTCAGTGTCTATTCACAGCAATTACACAGATAGGATCCTCACTTCAAGGGGTTGATTTCAATCCTTCAGCAGGTGGAAGATAGCACTGTCAAGAGTTCCATGTACATGGATAGAGGATGTTTCACCATTTATTTTCCTCCAGCTTCCCCTGGCAAAGAAATGCATTGTCAACTTGCTTTAAGGCTTAATTTCTTTAAAAAGGGTGGAGGAAGTTATGGTGTCAAAACATTAGCATTTTGTTACCGAATTTGAACAATGCACTATTTTTTGTAAGTGCTGCTTTTCTAAAAGAGTTGTTTTTCATCTGAAACCAAAGTGAAAGTCTACAGAGCAGCCTGGCTGCCAGCAGGGATTGGGGTCTGCTAATCTAGTTAAAATGTTCATTTATATTGCTGGTCCATGTATGATATGCCATACGCTAAACAAATAAATAACCCAAGGGAAAAAAAGGAAATGATAATCAGTAATAATGATGAATACAAATAGAATGACTGTGTCAAATGAAAGCAAAGGAAGTACTGATAGTGATCGGAGCCTTGGGTGCAATCCCAGAACAACTGGAGCATCATTTGAACACCATTGGCATTGACAAATTCACCATCAGTCAATTGCAAACAGCAGCTTGACTTGGAACAGCTTACATCTTGCGAAGATACCTCTTAACACCATCAAACATCCACACTTGCCTATCCAGTGTCTTTGGGAAGGTCTTAATAGGTAGATTAAAAATGCCAAATCCAGTCTGAACATCTGGCTGATCATGCGACATGGCAAACTAAAAAGAAATCTGTTGAGCCCACCCACCCGCCCGGGCTTCCATACTCACCTTTATCCTCTGAATTTGAACACAGTTGCTTTGTGCAGCACAGAGGAGTGCCGCGTGGCAGCTGCTGAAGTGATTGGGATTGGGCAGGCTTGCAGAAGGTGAGCTAGAACACCTCTGCACCTGTGCAAAGTGCGTATTTGGTGCATGCATGCATGCACACAAAGCGCACCCACCAAACCACGCCCACCAAACCGGTGGTAAAAATATTTGAATCCCACCACTGTTTTGAGATCCCCCAAATCTTTTAAAAACAAAAGTTTGTGCGTTGTAGCAGTTGTGATGTTGGATATCTGAGAAAGAGCTGGGCTCCAACCCCACCTCCCCTTTCAGCCGTAGAAGATCCCTGGGCCACACTGGGCCCATTCCTTCAGCCCAACATGCCTCACAGGACTATACTGGTGGAAACGGAGATCAAAGCACTCCATATCCAGTCTTGACTTCCTGAGCAAATAAGGAGTGCAAATCTAACTTAAGAATGTTTTTAAATAATTTTTATTGAATTTCACACAATTAAAAACAACACAAATTCAAAATGACACAACAACGAAACAACACAAATACAATCTTTACAATGTTGTGACATCTACTTTCCCAGTTTTTTTTTAACGATTATAAAATATATATATTTGTTTTCTTAAGTTTTCGCTGGTACTTACATGTATGCTATTCAGCTTTGTACCGGTATTTACAATGACATGGAAAAATGCCTGAACAAAGCTGAACAGCATATATATATATATATATATATACACACACACACACACACGTACCTATACATTTATTTGTTTATATTATTTTTTATTCTTACTGTCCTATCATCCAACCAATCATACCATTTTTTCCAGACTGCATCATATTCCTTCTCTTCCCTCTCTTGTAATTCCAACATGAGTTTTACCATTTCTGCACAATCCATAATTTTCTATATGATCATATTTTCTGTAGGGGTACTATCTGATTTCCAACTTTGGGCATAAGTTATTCTTGCTGCTGTTTGAATGTGTATTTTGATGTATTCAATTTCTTATATCTGGAAAAGGCCAGGCTCATATTTCATGCTGGTAGGGACTTCAGGACGGTGAAAACCACTGGATGGTTTTACCTGGCCCTTCCCTTCCTTAAAATGAAGAATTGCTTCTCTCCAAGGCTGGGCACTTGGCCAGCCCTGGGATGTGAGGCATGCTGAGCCCAAGATAAACCATACTCTCTTTTTAGAATGTTTCTTTTGTTCCTTAAAGCTTCTTTGTCGGCTGTGATGTCCACCGATTCCTGCAAGAGTCCTCCTAACACCATGCATCGCTTCTGCGAGAGTCAGGGGGAAAAAAAAAAATTCACCTGCCTTTATTCTGCCTCTCCTTCTCCAACCCCCCTTCAACAAAACCTTGTTTTCATACTTTTTGTCAAATCCCCAGAATGCTTCCTACATCCCTAACTGCTCTTTTGGGAAGCTGCGGCTTTCTGGTTTCCCCAGAGCGGTGACTGTGACCAACTGGAAAAGTCACAACCGAAGGCTGAGCAGAGAACCTCTGAAAGGCACATCTGACACATCTGAAAAAAAAGCAAGAAAGTCCAGTTGCCTTTTGGAAAAAGCACATTTAACTCTGACCTAGATGACTGAAAACCTCCGTAGACATTGAATCAAGGCTGTGTCTGATTATTATTACCATGGTAACGGTTCTTGCCTTGTCTATAGTGCCGGGTAATGCTAATGATTCACTCATTTCATGTCAGACGGAAATAACAAGGAGCATTTGTTGAGTTCAAAACACCACACTTTTACTCTTGCTACCTGTACACAAGTATCTGGTCAACTAATGGTCAAAGCTAAATTGGCACTAGATAAAGGTCAGTGGAATTCCCAGGATGGACTTGGGTCTCTTGTGAAAATGCAAGGATTCCAAACTGGTGATATGTTTAACTCCACCTTCCATTTCAGCTTTCTCTTCTACATTTATTGTCTTATTCCTGCAAAAATGTTGATGGCGGGTTGAAACATCTGAGGACTTGGTCATGGGATAACCCTTGATTTATGATCCTCATGAGATATGGCAGAAATTCCAGGCTCCATTACGGTCATCAGTTGAGGACTACCTGTACATGAGGTGTTCCAATAACTAAGGAGCTTTCACAAAGGAGAGGGGGACAACCTATTTTCCAAAGCACCTGAAGGCAGGACAAGAAGCAATCGATAGAAGTTAATCAGAGAGAGTCTCAAAGGTGCTTTTTCAAAAGGCAACTGGACTGTTTTTTGAAGAGGGAGAAGAAGATGTTTCCCTTCTCATCCAAGAAGCTTCATGAGTTGCTCTTGGATGAGAAGTGAAACTTTAAAATAAAATAAAAAAAGCAAGAAAGTCCAGTTGCCTTTTGGAAAAAGCACATTTAACTCTGACCTAGATGACTGAAAACCTCCGCAGACATTGAATCAAGGAGAGATTCAATCTCGAAATAAAGAGAAAATTCCCTGACAGTTAGAACAATTCATCACTGGAACATCACTGCCTCCGGGAGTTATGGGTGCTCCATCCCTGGAGAAGGTATTGAAGAAGAGATTGGACAACCATTTGTCTGAAATGGTATAGGGTTTCCTGTTGGACTAGAGCAGGGGTTGCCAACCTTTTGGACCTCAGGGACCATCAAACTCATAATTTTAAATCCCACGGACCACTAATATGAATTTTGGCTGACAGTGGCTTGCTGATGTTTTCCCAGGGTCTCTGCAGAAAGCAGGAGAAACCCTGGGAAAATCCCCCCAAAAAGTCTGCAGGAAAATCCCCCACCCTGTTTTCCTACCAGTCGATCATTCTTTGTTTGGGATCACAGGATACTGTCTCCAGCTCCGTTCTCAAGGGGAGAGAGGGGGGGAGGGAGGGAGGGAGGGAGGGAGGGAGGGAGAGAGAGAGAGAGAGAGAGAGAGACTTTTGGCTTTATGCAAGGAAAGCAGCAGAAGCAGCAGAAGTCTTTCTTTCTCTCCCCCAAACTCCACCAGAAATGAGTCTTTGTGAGACTTGTCATGCCGGCGCAGCCTCTTGGAGCCGGATGACTTGCAGGGTCCCAAAGACTCATTTCTGGCGGAGTTTGGGGGAGAGAAAGAAAGACTTTTGCTGCTTTCCTTGCGTGCTGCCAAAAGCAGAAGGAAAAAGAAGCGGAAAGAAGCAGCCCGGTGGCCAAGGGAGGAGCATGGGGTGAGTGGGGCAAGCTCCCCCCCCTCCGCCCTTTCCCCTCTCCCCTCACTACCTTGTGTTGTTCTCAGTGCAAGCGACACAAGTCTTGTGTTCCTGTGAGCGGCACAGCCTTGTGTTCCAGCGCAGCCTGGATTCATTGCTTTGGGAGGTGCTTTGGGGGTGACATTTCTCTGTGGACCACCAAAATTTTCTCATGGACTACCAGTGGTCCCCGGCCCACCAGTTGGCAACCACTGGACTAGAAGACCTACAAGGTCCCTTCCAACTCTGTTATTACGTTAGTTTTGGAGTGATTGGACTACCGTTACCCAATTTCAGAATGGATTAATAGCACTGAGGCTCATCAGTGGGGAAAATCCTTGCATTGTATTGGACATGACTTCCTTTTTCCAGGATCACATTTAAGCCATTTTGGCACATGGACCTTACAAGTTGTGACTCCACAACTATCTTAGATTTCTTACCATATTCTACTTCTTGAGAAATGTGCGTGTCAGCTGGCCCTTTCATGTTTAACTTTCTAATCTAACTGAGGCATATAAATAAATTGGCATTTTTTCTTCTTCTTTTGAATTCCATATATCTCCGGGCATTTCTTTTTCAATTTAAACCTTTCTTTCCTTTTGTTTTTTTTTTAAACAGGGAACTCTTCTAGCTATGTTTTGGGTTTAGTTTGCAATAAGAAAACAAATAGTTACCCAAATGATCTCTGGGTAAATTCATCTGCAGATTGTTGCTACGTTGTCCTAAACATTGTACACTGTTAACATAACAAGAAATGCAAGGGTAATGAGCTAAAATCTGGTGTTTCATCTAATGTCTTGCAGAAAGAGAGTTTAATTTTGCAAGAACCAAAGAAAGCTATGCTTTGATCTTATAACATGGTTGTTTATCTCTGTTTTGCATCTGTTGTATGCCACAAGGTGGACCGTGTTTTTAAACATCAGTTTCTGGTGCTATGACATTGAAGCACAAAGTAATAGTTGCAATTTTTTTTGTTCTGTCTTTTTGCATTCTTAAGAAACGTGAGCATGATTGTTTAAAGATAATATATTAGGAAACTTAGATTAAACACATTTCCAGACCTGCTGGAAATGTTTTGCATTGGCCTTTTGATGGCTCCTTTGGAATGAATTATTTGTGGCTTTTAATAATTTCAGATAAGTTTTGAAATGGGAACAAAGGTTTCAGGTTGGTTCAAGAAAATGTTCTCTAATGGACTCTAATGAAAAGAAAAAATCTGCCATACATCAAGTTGTTTGAAAAATGTGCTACAATTTAGGTCAACAAGTCTGGGGTGATTGACAAGAACAAGAGGGATGCCTTCTGGAAAACGAATTAATAAGTGATCTCCTGTCTTTGAGAGGCAGAAATTTCATCACAAAGGATTTAGGAATTTCTGTGAAGTCTCTTGAACATCCCATCTATGCGGTTGTACATTTCCTGCCCCCCACTCTAACAAAGCAAATACTAAAAAAAAAAAAAAAAAGGCAAATCATTTGACCTTTTTTTTGCTTATTCCAGTCATTGAAGACTAGAATCTAAAATCAGAAATCTCGTTTTCTTTCCCTCTCGCAGACTGAATTTAACACCCAAAGGATTGTGCTTTTAAGCCCATCTACTGTTTATGGCTATGTTGAATTATGCCGGGATGAAATCCAGAATAGAATAGAATAGAATAGAATAGAATAGAATAGAATAGAATAGAATAACAGAGTTGGAAGGGATCTTGGAGGTCTTCTAGTCCAACCCCCTATCTAGGCAGAATAGAATAGAATAGATTCCTTAATGGCCATGTGTGATTGGACACACAAGGAATTTGTCTTTGGTGCATAAGCTCTCAGCATACATAAGAAAAAATAAAATACATTCATCAAGAATCATAAGATACAACACTTAGCGATAGTCATAGGTTGCTACTAAGCAATCAAATCATACATAGGTTACTAATACGCAATCAAAAGATACCAGGAAACAATATCAATATCAGGAAACAGCAATATCAATTGTAAAGATAAAAGCACAAAACTGCAACAGGGAGGGAGGGATCACAAAACTCTGCATTTTGTAAAGTCTTCAAGCTCGAATCTGATTTTGCTTAACAATTGGGAGGAAAATATTTATATTTCGGTGAAAATGAGGCTGCTGCAAAGATCTCTCGGTTTTATTTAAGAAGTTTCCATAGGACACAGTCTCTGTGTCTGGCATGTCACTCTCTGATGGCCCTTCTCACTTTCTAATTTCCTTTTGTGTACAATTCCTTGCACAAGTTTGCTCCAACAGAATAGAGTGGTTCCAGCGGAATGTTAATTAGAGAGAAGCAAATAACAAAAGCCCCCCCCCCCCAATCTAACCTTCCTCCACCCCTTTGGAAATAAATTTAATTTTGCCAGTGAATTATTTATCTCTCCCCTCTCCCCTGCCCTTCCACAAGGGACAATAGCAACAATCAGAATAACCTGCATTAGAAAGTGCTGCTGCCTAAGGATTATTATTTTTTTAAAAAGTACCAGTCAGCTGAAATCATGGGGGGAGCTGAGAATGAAAAAGTAAAAGACAGCTTAATAACTGTCACTAATTTCCACGCTGCAGTATTACTTGGTGTTTGTTTTTTTTTTTCTCCTCCAGAGGTTTGGTCTGGCCAGGTTATTTTTTTTATAGTTATTGCATGATTAACTTTATATCTCTCCCCTCCTTCCTCAATATATCATGTTCTCTTCTTTTATTTTTGCTCAATATCCATGTGAGGTTGTTGGGACTAAAGGGGATTATTAGTTGTAAATCACACAAAGAAACTCAGCGACGGCAGCTGAAATCTGAGTGTCCCTATTCCTGGTCCATCAGCTTCATCATGGCACTATATTGGACAGGAAAGACAAGCAGATAAGCTAATTTTACCTTATTGTAAACCTACACTAAAGAATCTGGCAAGTCTGAAAGGAGGAGGCGAGGTTCCCTTTAATGACAAGTATATTTAATTGCAAGCCATCCTTCTGATTGTGTTAGTTTCCAAACTGTTAATGGGGTATTTTCCCTTCTTTTATTCCCCCCCCCCCAAAGAAGAGGGATTCTTTTCAATCCCTAAAAAATATCCCTCCCTCTCTCCTCCTCCATCACTCACATTCATTCACTGCTTTTTTTGTCTTTCTTTTAGAAAGGAAGGGGAAAAAATAGAGGTCTGAGCGACTGGCAGGCACCCAGCTCTATGGGGCAAATAATATAACTGTTCATTCAGCATCTTCCCCTGGTCTTAGACAGAGAAGGTCCCAGAAGGCTACATGGCCTCTAGCACCCAAGAATGGCAAAACACCCATTCTTGACAGAAGAAAATGTGGTGACTCTGCTTCCATTTCCTTCTGTGCAACTGCCTTTTTTTTAAAATTAATTCTTTTACAGCCCACACCCATGTGCATCTGAATGCAAGTGGTGCATTCTCTTTGCCTGCCATATCAGTGAAAAGGCACATTTAAAGTCAGTCCCTATGGTCTCCCTCTTCCTTCCCATCTGTTTGAAAAACAAAACAAAACAATCATTTGGCCAAAGTCTTTTGCCCTCCTTTCGAAAGGATCTTTTGCTTCCAGAAGCTAGACCAAGGCTTTGTTTTGCAACGAGGCTGTGATTTGATGAGAATAAATGTAACAAAGTGGCAGAAGGGATCTTGGAGGTCTTCTAGCCCAACCCCTGCTCAAGCAAATGGAAGGTCCGGTTTCATCTTAAAAATCTCCAATAGTGGAGCACCACCATAACTTCTGAAGTCAAGCCGTTCCCCGGGTTAAATTTTCTCACAGTGAGGAAATTTCTCATTAGTTCTAGATTGCTTCTCTCCTTGATTATTTAGAATAACAGAGTTGGAAGGGACCTTGGAGGTCTTCTAGTCCAACCACTGCTTAGGCAGGAAACCCTATATCATTTCAGACAAATGGTTCTCCAATTTCTTCTTAAAAGCTTCCAATGTTGGAGCATTCACAGCTTCTCCAGGCAAGTCGTTCCATGGGTTAATTGTTCGAACTATCAGGCAATTTCTCCTTAGTTCTAAGTTGCTTCTCTCCTTGCTTAGTTTCAAGTTCCCATCCATTACTTCTTGTCTTTACTTCTGGTGCTTTGGTAAATAGGATGATTCCACCTTCTTTGTGGCAACCCTTCCCAAATGGGAACGCTGGTATCACATTACCCCAGTCCTTCTCTTGGTTAGAGTAGACATACCAGCCACCTTTCTTTATAAGTTTTAGTCTCTAGTCCTCTAATCAGGGGTGGATTTGATGGACAAATCAAATTATTTGATGGACAGTTCCAAACCTTTAGATTTGTAGCCATTCACCAGGAGATCTAGTGATGGAGCAACCACAGTTTCTGGAGGCAACTTCTGTTCCACTGCTCAATTGTGCTCACTTGTCAGAAAATTTCTCCTTAGTTCTAGGTTAGTTCTCTCCTTGATTTGTTCCCATCCGTTGCTTTTTAGTCTTGCCTCTGATCTCTGTTTGCAAAGACGAATCTTATGGAGTCATTTCACTGTTGCAAATTGACACTGCACATTTTTAAATAGTTTTTTTTTTTTTTTTTTTTTGGGGGGGGGGGGTTTGGTTTGGTCTCTGTGAGCTTCTGTCTTTTGTGCCTCTCTGTGTCCTTGTTGGCTCACTCTTTATGCCAAGTTGTGGGTTGCTAATTTTTTTTTAATCAGCAGGTGGCAGTGTGGCACTGTTTTTCTTCCCTACCACCCAAGGGAATGGAATCTAATTCTTTATTGGCCAAACAGGATTGGACACAAGAAATTTGTCTCCGGTGGGTAAGCTCCCAATTGTAATGTACATGCATACAACAACAAAGTGACAGGTCATAGATCATAAGATAGATAGATAGATAGATAGATAGATAGATAGATAGATAGATAGA
>BLBF01000067.1:4075427-4086337 GCA_015471245.1 Laticauda colubrina
ATCTATCTATCTATCTATCTATCTATCTATCTATCTATCTATCTATCCATTTATTTATTTATTTATTTATTTATTTATTTATTTATTTATTTATTCATTCATTCATTCATTCATTCATTTATTCATTTATCTATCTATCTTATTTATTTATTTATTTATCTTATTTATCTTATTTATTTGTTTGTTTGTTTATTTATTTATTTATTCACTCATTCATTCATTTATTTTTCTTTGCATTTTTGGCAAGATTTTCAGAGGTGATAGGCTTGCTTCCTCTTTCCCGAGAATCAGTCTCTCTCTCTCTCTCCCTCTCTCCCTCTTTCCCTCCCTCCTCCCTATCTGCCTACCAAATCTGTATACAGAAACTGCCCATCTCATCGACTTCGAAAGCGACTTTGGGCAACACACAACAATAGGATAAAAACCACAAATAGGGGGGGGAAAAAGATTAAAAAATACAGACATTCCAGATTAAGAAATAGTATAAAATATGCCTGTAGACCCCTAGGGGATCAGGAGATAAAAATGACCACCTCAGTAACCGAGTTCTCTAAGCCTTTTTTTTTTGTTGGGTTCAGCCATCACCTTAAAGTGGGCTTGTGTCTCTTTTCATTCTGGCTGAGTTGTGGCTTAGAGGGTTGAGTAGACTCAGCCAGTTACGGTTGGCACAGCCTAAACCCCATGGCCTAATATGACAATGCCAGATCATGTGTATGATTTATTTAGAGATGGGGAAGAGGTTCTTTGGGACGTTCTTTTTTCTCCCTTTGTTATTTTTTCCCATCTTGGTAGGAAAGTCCTTAGTTTAGGAACCTGGTGGGAGTTAGTGGGAAAATGATGCATGTGTGGATTCATCACGAACAACCCACTGTGGAAAAGTTGAGCAAAAGCACTGTTTTGTTTGGAACTGGCAATTGTGAGCATAGAAGCTCTTGCTGCACTGGAGTATAAAATCCAAGGTCTTGGGCTATTTGTGCCATCAAATGGGGTACCTCCTGCGCAGGTAGTCCTTGACTTATGACAGGTTCACTTACTGACCATTCACATTGAGGATAGACCCCTAATATCAACTCAAAAAATACTTCTATGCTCTTTCTTAGAGTGGCCAACAGAAAGGGAGGGGGGGGGAAAGGAGTTTGAAAGAGCAGTGTGGCAGCTTGGAAATTGAAAGTGCATTCCATAAATAGTTTTTCAAAGATAGTAATTAGGTGACTGAATTTTCTGCCGTGCAAAATTCTAACTGGAGAGCCTGATTGATGACTCTTGGCGAGGGATATCTCCCATTGGAGAATATGAATTAGGATACACTGGGGGTGGGGGAAACCAGGGTCAAGGGTGACAATGAATGATGTGTCTCAGAGTTGGCTACACCCAGGCAGTGCCAGCATGTTAACTCCCAATAAATCTTATTATAGTGTTGGAAGTTGTCTCGAGACTCATGACTTAAATGCCAGAATCCCAACACCTCCAAAAGGTACAGGTCATCCTCAATTTATGACCACAATTGAGCCCAACATTTCTGTGGCTAGGCAAGAGAGTTAAGTGAATGTCGCCCCATTTTTATGATCTTCCTTGCCACTGTTGTTAAGTGAATCCCTGCAGTTGTTAAGTCAGTCACATGGCTGTTAAGTGAATCTGGCTTCCCCATTGACTTTGCTAATCAGAAGGTCACAAAAGGGGAAATCACACGACCCCGGGACACTGCGACCATCATAAATAGGAGCCAGTTGTGCCAGGAGTTTGAATTTTGATCATGTGACTGCAGGGATGCTGCAATGGTCGTAAGTGCAAAAAACAGTCATAAGTCACTTTTTTTCAGTGCCGTTCAGTGGTGGGATTCAAAAATTTTCGCTGCCAGTTCTGTGAGCGTGGCTTGGTGGGCATGGCAGGGGAAGGATACTGCAAAATCCTATTTGGTTGCTTTGCGAACCAATTCACTTTTACAACCATTTGCAGCAACCTATGGGTGTGATTTTTTTAAAAAAACTTTTTTTGCTGATTTTCCTTGTTTGCTCTTCGTTTCCGGCCAAAGGTACCCATCGGTAAAATGCATTGGCTTAACGATGTTTGCTTAATGTCCATGGCATTCACTTAAGGACCATTGGGAAACACATGTCATAAAACCAGGTTGGGTCCTGTGATCATCCACTGAAGGACTAGAACATCTCCACAGCCATAATTTCAGCCTCAATGACAAGTCATAAAGTCGAGGATTTTCCCCGTACTGAGAAATAGAACGATTTTTTTGATGGGCTTCAATTCCAGATACAGATTAACAGAGTTAAAAGGGACCTTGTAGATCATCTAGTCGAACCCCCATGCAGGAGACCCGACACCATTTCTGACAGTTTCTTCTTGAAAGCCTCCAGGGATGAAGCTCCCACAACTTCTGAGGGCAACTTCTGTTCCATCGCTTGATTGTTCTCCCTGTCAGAAAGTCTCTCCTTATTTCCAGGTTGAATCCCTCCTTGATCAGTTTCCATCCATTGTTCTTTGTCTGGCCTTCAGGTGCTTTGGAGAATAGCTTGACCCCCTCCTCCTCTCTGAGGCAGCCCCTCAAATACCGGAAGATGCTCTCCTGTCTCCCCTGGTCCTTCTCTTCACTAGACTAGCCAAGCCCAGTTCCTGTAACCGTTCTTCATATGTTTTAGTCTCCAGTCCCCTTATCATCCTGGTTGCTCTTCTCTGCACTCTTTCTAGAGTCTCAACATCTTTTCTTATATCGTGAGGACCAAAAATGGATTCCATATTCTAGGTGTGGCCTTACTAAGGCTTTATAGAGTGGTTTTAGTACCTCCCTTGATCTTGACTGCATCCCTCAATTTAGGATTGCGTTGGCTTTTTTAAAGATTCTTTATAATCTTATCTGTTTTTAAGTTGCTAACTAGTCAAAGAGGCTCTTGAAAAGCCTGGGATGTTCTTAAGCCTGAATTTTTGGATGGAAGGGGAGACATTCAGCTGGCTGTCAGCTTTGCTAAGCTCTTCCATAGCATGTACAGATGGAGACAGGGAGGGGCAGGTGTTGCTTGCGGTATAAAATGTTGTTTTCTCTTCCCCACGGTTTTGCAAAGCTGGGCGGATTGTTTTCCTTTGCGGCGACGTGTCTCATTGCTTAAGAAGTGTTTTAAAAAATAAATAATAATAATAATAAAACTTGGGTGGTTGCGGTAGAAATTGAGATCCTTGGATAGGAATAAGTTTGTGGTTTTGTCCAGAAGACCACAGGCTAAAACTCTGAACCAACATGACATGCATAAACAAGCATGGTCATATTTTATTCCACTCTCTCCCCAGTTTTCCTATATCGCCAGGCTGTCAGTCGTATTTAATAGCAGGAATTGAAATTGGGACAAAACAATTGGCTAAAGTTCAGCAGATAGTTTATTTTGCTAGTATTTTACTTTTTCATAGTAAGATGCTTAGTTGTCTATCTGGGACTTTCTGATATCTTTGCCTTCCTGCATGAAAATTAAGGAATAATCACATCCATCCTTCAGCTGCTACCTGCATGTACGAACTCCCAGCTACATGGGTGCATTAAATCAAACTCTTCAAATTCCCCCTTTCCTCCTTAGGGAAGGTGCCAGTAAGCTGCTGAACTTGAAAAAGCTAATACAGGTAGTCCTCAACTTACAACCACAATTGAGGCCAAAATTGGTATTGTTAAGCGGGTTTTGCTTCGTTTTACGACTTTCCTTGCCCCATTTGATGAGAGAGAGAGAGAGAAAGAGAGAGAGTTTGTTAAGTGAGTCACTGCAGTTGTTAACTTGCCCCTGGGACTTTGCAATCATCATAAAGAGTACCCCTTATCAAGTATCCAAACATTGGGGTTGCTGCAACTGTCTTAAGTGTGAAAAATGGCCATAAGTAGCTTTTTTTTCAGTGCGATTATAATGTTGAACAGTCTCTAAATGAACGGTTGAAAACCCAGGACCATTTGTAAATTATGAAGCTTTTGCTGGAAGGGAAGTTCCCTGAGGATGGGCTCAAGCATGAGTCCTAACACTCAGAAGACAAAACTCTGGTCTAGATGACCGACCCAGATTAGATCCTGCAACATTATTTGAATTACTATTCTTCTTCTCATCCTTCCTGTTACCTCTCTCCTCCCACTAATGACTATAACTGTGCTGCTTGTATCTTTATGACTTATATTGTTTTATTTAATTTCCTAGTACTGTTTGATTCCTTATTTTGTATCCTATGACTATCACCAAGTGTTGTATCTTGTGATTCTTGATGAATGTATTTTTATGAACACTGAGAGCATTTGCACCAAAACAAATTCCTTGTGTGTCCAATCACATTTGGCCAATAAAGAATTCTGTTCTGTTCTGCTCTGCTCTGTTCTGTTGTTGTATTCTGTTCTATTCTATTCTATTCTATTCTATTTTGTTCTGTTCTGTTCTATTCTATTCTATTCTATTCTATTCTATTCTATTCTATTCTACTCTACTCTACTCTACTCTACTCTATTCTATTCTATTCCTTCATTCCATTATTCTATTCTATTCTACTCTACTCTACTCTACTCTACTCTACTCTATTCCATTCTATTCCTTCATTCCATTATTCTATTCTATTCCGTTCTGTTCTGTTCTGTTCTATCTTCTATTCCATTCCATTCCACTCCATTCCATTCTACTGTTATCCTATTTCTATTCTATTCTATTCCTATTCCATTTTATTCTCCTGGGATCCGTACATTCTCCTTCATTCAGAGTTTTTACTGGTCTATGTAGGCAGAAGAAGATAGTGAGGTTCAGGGCCGAATTAGAAGATATCCAGCTGAATGACAGCTGATGATTCCACGCGATAAAAAGATCAGGCAGATGGAATTTTCTCCCAAAGCGTTGCCTGGACGGATAGTTAAAAAAATGAGTGACGGGACTCACTGGAGCGAAGGCCGAGTTCTGTGCTTTGGCATTTATTTACATCAAGTGGCCTTAACCACAGCGTGGCACTGTCTGCACACAGCTTTCATCCAGGGACTTCAGACAAGTGTGAGACAATTCACATACCAGAAATTGATTAAAGAAAGCTTCAGCTGAAATGGAGATCACGGCTGCTTGTGTAATTTGCCAGGCAGGGTTTGTAAACCGACCGAGCACCTTATGACCCCCAGCTCGCGCAAGGCAAACAAACCAGCATCCCCATTTAGGAGAAAACCATGGCTTAGTTCTCTCTTTACGTCAATGGGAGAAGCCGGGGAGGGAAACAAACAGGCTGTAAAAAAAAAGAAAGAAAGAAAATCAGCCGAAAAATGACTGTCTCACCGTTTCATAGCATGCACACCTCCAAGGCTCTTAGTGGGAGAACCCAAATTTAGGATGTAATACATGGAAAGAATGTAAAGGCAGCACAAAGAAGCTGGAAATAAAACAGGGAAGATGATCATGTTTGAGGGAGGGGAATCGTGATGCTATGAATAAGGATAACAATGTTGTCTTTGCCAAGTCTCAAGAATGAGTAGGGAGTTGAGCAGGGGGTGGGAAACGATGCAATGGGGGCATCACAAATCATCAAGGATTAGTGCCTTCCTTGAGAAGGGTAGATAAAATCAATCAGAATAGAGCTGGAAGGGACCTTGGAGGTCTTCTAGTTCAGCCCCTCACTCAAGCAGGAGGCCCTAATCCATTCCAGACAAGTGACTGTCCAGTCTCTTCTTAAAAGCCTCCAGTGATGAAACACCCACAACTTCTGGTGTCAAGCCGTTCCACTGGTTGATTGTCCTCACTGTTATGAAGTTTCTCCTTAATTCCAGGTTGCTTCTCTCCTGGATTAGTTTCCATCCATTCTTTCTTTGTCCTGCCTTCTGGTGCTTTGGAGAATAGCTTGACTCCCTCGTCTTTGTGGCAAGGGAGTCAACCTATTTGTCAAATATTGGAAGACTGCTATCTTGTCACCCCCCTAGTCCTTCTTTTCCTTAAATGAATATACTTAATTCCTGCAACTGTTCTTCGTATGTTTTAGCCTCTGGCCCCGAATCACTTTGGGGTTTCTTTTCTGCACACTTTCTAGAGCCGTGATGGCAAACCTTTGGCATGCATGTCACAGGTAGCACACAGAGTCATTTGTGCAGGCATGTGAACTGCAGGCAAACTTACCTCACTGCGCATGTGCATGCCTCACAGCTTATTTTTGGCCAGTTTGAGACCTTTTTCAGCCTCCCAAAGGCTTGAGGAAGGCTTCTGCAGGCTTCTACAAGCTTCGTAGGCTGAAATCTAGCCCCGTTTCATCACTTCTGGTATTTTCGGAGAAACAGGAAGTGATGAAACAGGGCTAGTTTTCGGCCTGCAAAGCTTGCAGAAGCCTGCAGAAGTCTTCATCAAGCCTTTGTGAGGCCAAAAAAGGCCTCAAATTACAGCTGAAAAAGAAAATCAGCTGTAAGGCTCAGTGCAAGTAAGGGGGCAGCAGGGGGTTGGTAGGGATTGCACACACATGCGTAGGAGGTGTGAAGGGGCACACATTGCCTTCTGGGTGCTGGCACATGAGGGCATGCACAATTTTTGACACACAAGTCCCCAAAGTGCACTGTTCTAGAGTCTCAGCATACACTTTTACAACCATTCCTTTAGCAGCTGTTTGAAATTACGCTGGCACTGAAGAAAATGGACTTCCCAACCAGTCCTTCTATTTATGTGTCTCATGATTATCTCCTCCTGATGGACAGTAAGCTGCATGGAGCTGTTGAAAGAAAGCCTGGATGAATTCTCCAGGGCTGGTGTATTCCCTGAGATTATGGAGAGCTCTCTTTCTCTTCATCCCACATCTCTTTGGGACTTTATCACATGGACATTAAGCTGTCATCACCGGCTTCGTAGCTCCACAGAAATGCAGCAGCTTGCCCTGAGCTTTTCCAAGAACAGAGAGTTTGTCATTGTGTCCCCATCTTCTCCAAAATATGTCACCCCCAAATAGTTGGATTGCTTTCTCTGATTTCATTGCAACCTTTTGGGTTTTGGGGGGATGGAGCGGGGACGTGTGAAAATAAATTACAGGTAGTCATTTTTTAACAACCATTGGTTTAGTGACAGTCCAAAGTTGCAACGGCACTGAAAAAAATGATTTATTTTTCACCTTGACGACTCGTGCAACATCCCCCACATGTCGCATGATCAAAATTCGGATGTTTGGCCACTGGTAGGCATTTATGGGGGCTGCTTGCAAAATCTTAACATCCTGTAGAGATGCTTTGTGCAACAGTGGTTTGTGTGTCGTTTCTCATAAATTGTGATGCTGAGTATTTTTGACTTAGGCGTTGACCAATAGAAATGTCTGTGTATTGTAGCATTATAGCCCCATAGCTTGAAGAGCTAGTTAAGATGCAGTGAGGTTTTCTTTCTTTCCTGTGTGTGGCAAAATCTTTGTGATAATAAATATCTTTAGGGTCTATTTGCCATTGGATCAGCACATGAACCGATATGGTGTTGACAAGTCTGAAAATTTTGATTTTCACATTGCGTAATTTGGGTGGCGGTTAAACCGAATAAACCTAATGCAGATAGCTCTCGACTTACAAAATTTCACTTCGTGAATGTGCGAAGTTACAAAAGCACTGGAAAAAGTGATTTATGACCGTTTTTCACACTTATGATCATTGCACTTATGCCCATCGCCATGTGATTTACATTTGGATGCTTGACAATTGACTCACATTTATGATGATTGTCGTTTCCCAGGGCCACGTGATTCTCTTTTGCAACTTTCTGATAAGCAAAATCAATGGGCTCTTTCAAGAGGCAGCTAGACTTCCTTGTTTTTCTTTGAAGACATTTCACTTCTCATCCAAGAAGCTTCTTCAACTCTGACTGGATGGTGGGGAATGGAAGGATTTATACTCTTTGCAGACAGACCTGGTCATATGCATTCTTTTTGGAGAGTCATTGAGGCCACTTGGAGGTTTGTCTGTGTCCTCAGGGTCACCTGAGTAGTGAAAGTGACTGTGGAGCCTTCTTGGACCTTCACAGTCCTTTCAGCAGTTCCAAGATGGCCCCACAACCATTTGCACCACTCAGGTGACCCTGAGGACACAGAAAAACCTCCAAGTCGCCTCAATGACTCTTTGTAAGAATGCTAATGACCAGCTGTCTTGCAAGGAATATCAATCCTTCCCTTCCCCACCATCCAGTCAGAAGGGTCCACAACCATTTGCACCACTCAGGAGACTCTGATGACAATGACACACCTCCAGATGGCCTCAATGTCTCTTTAAAAGGATGCAAATGACCAGCTTTCTTGCAAGGAGTATCAGTCCTTCCCATTTCACACCATCCTATCAGAGCTGAAGAAGCTTCTTAGATGAGAAGCAAAATATCTTCAAAGAAAAACCAGAAAGTCCAGTTGCCTCTTGAAAAAGCACCTTTGGGACAACCATGACCTGGAGAGCTGAGAATCTCTATAGACAAAGTCAGTGGGAGAGCCAGATTCACTTAACATCCATGTTACTAATTTAACAATTGCAGTGCTTCGCTTAACAAAATGTGACAAGAGAAGTCATAACATGAGGCAAAACTCACCTAACAAATTTCCCACTTAGCAAGATAAATTTTGGGCTCAGTTGTGGCTGAAAGCTGAGGATTGACCTGTATCAGAGGTGTGTGTGTGTGTGTGTGTGTGTGTATCTGTGTGTCTCTCTCTCTCTCTCTCTCTGTGTGTAATTTAAGAGAAAAGTTGCACCGTCACAACGAAGTCATCCAGTCTTCCATTCTCCCCCGTTAGATGTCTGACAATTTATAACTTGGCTTGGGCAGATTCCCATCCTGTGTGGAGGTGGGTTGGCGGTCCAGATTTCCTACCACCGACACTCAAGACCTGTCATCTCATTTCTGCTGATAGTCCTTTGCTGTCATCGTCTCGGTTGAGAAGTCAGGCAGGTGCTCCGGACAAAGTTGGCAGAGTTTCAACCCACCTTTTTCTGCCTAAAATATTCTACGAGGTTATCAGAAGGAATGACGGCGAATTCTCAGGAGAGGAAGCACTTTTCCCAACCAGGCACACATCGCTAGTGTAATTTGGACCAACTACCTTGCTGTGGTCATCCTCTTCTCTTTTTCCTCCCCACTTTCTGAGCTTGTGAGACATTTGAGACTCAAGAAAAGCAAAGAAGATATTTCCCATTGAAAGATGCTCAAGGCTGCATGTGTGTGTGTGTGTTTGAGACTTTAAGGATGGACAGCTTTCCCATGGGAGAATAAATCCCTACCACATAAGACGAATCATGAGGAGCAAACAGTGGATTCCCACATCTTAGTGTAAATAGTTTTAGTGATGCCCATTGCATTTTGGAAAGAGATGCTTTAAAAACAACAACAACCAGAAAGTACAAGTGCAAGAGAAAGTACAAGGAACATTGCAAATGCTTCCTTTACCCACATTGCAATATTTATAAAGAAAAACTAGGCTGTTTCCTTTCTGCACATGGTCTAAGTGGAAATGAATGCCTTTGAAACCTAGCTGTGCATTTTGTGAGGGTGGGGGAAGGACATGGAGTAAGGGGGGGTGGGGCGGGGGCGGCTGAGAATAGGATTAGCAAAAGCCAGCCCCGCTCTTGCTCAGCGGATGTCTAATCCAGGAAAGGATCCAGTGTCCCTTTTTTGAACTGCCTCTGGTGTCAGGGTTTATGATTTGTTGTTATTTTGATAGATTGCTTTGTAGATTTAATAGGTATATGATGGATGCTATCGCCGGAAGGCTCTCTCTTTTCAACCAGGTCATTTCATTATTTATAACCCAGAAGAAACTGATACATCTCCCTCTCCCCAGCAGACCGTGGGGATACACAGGGCTACCAAATAGGTCATGCCTGCAGCATCTTTGTGCTGTTGCTCCAACACAACATGGAAGTTTTTAAGAAGAGATCGGAGCCATCAATAACAGAGTCTGAAGGTCTTCCAATCCAACCCTTGTGCTCAAGCAGCAGACCCTACACCATTCTGGGCAGATATCTATCCAATCTTTTCTCAAAAACCTCCAGTGATGGAGTATCCACAACTTCTGGAGGGCAAGTTGTTCCACTGATTAATTGTTCTCACGATCAGGAAATGTCTCCTTAGTTCTAGGTTGCTTCTCTCCTTGTTTAGTTTCCAACCGTTGCTTCTTGTCCTGCCCTCGAGTGCTTTGGAGAATAGCTTGACTCCTTCTTCTTTGTGGCAGCCCCTCAAATACTGGAATACTGCTATCATGTCACCCTTAATTCTTCTTTTCTTTAGACTAGCCAGATCCAAATCCTGTAGCCGTTCTTCCTATGTTTTCATCTCCAGACTACAGGTAGTCCTCAATGCAACCATTTGTTTTGTGACTGTTCAAAGTTGCAGTGGTTCTGAACAAAGTGACTTATGATCATTTTTCACACTTAAGAACCATTGCAGCAACCCCAGGGCCATACATTCAAAATTTGGATGCTTGGCAACTGGCATGCACTTATGACAGTTGCAGTGTTCCGGGGTCATGTGGTTATCTCCTGATCAGTGGTGGGATTCAAATTTTTTTTACTTTAGCTTCTTGTTCTGCTTTCTGGTGCTTTGGAAAATAGATTGGTCCCCTCTTCTCTTTGGCAGTCTCTCAACTATTGGAAGACTGCTATCATGTCACCCCTGGTCCTTCTCTTCATTCCCTAGGTTGAGGGAACTAGACATCCCCAGTTCCCTCAACCATTCATCATAATGGTTTGGCCTCCAGATCCTTTATCATCTTCGTTGCTCTTCTCTGTCCTCTTTCTAGAGCAAGGGACTTCCAACTTGGCAAGTTTAAGACTTGTGGACTTCAACCTCCAGAATTCTTGAGCTAACATTACTGGGGGAGGAATTCTGGGAGTTGAAGTCCACAAGTCTTAAAGCTGTCAAGTTTGAAGATCTCTTATCCATCTATCTATCTATCTATCTATCTATCTATCTATCTATCTATCTATC
>BLBF01000067.1:4088185-4102919 GCA_015471245.1 Laticauda colubrina
AGATAGATAGATAGATAGATAGATAGATAGATAGATAGATAGATAGAATATGGTACTGGGAAGAAGGTGAACATGACAGAATCAGTAGAGCTGGTAAAATCAGCTTATTTGATTAGGGAAAAGACATTAATTCCATTTGCTAATGACTGGAAATCTTTCTATGGACTTTTAACTGAAAATGGGGGGAAATTAACTTTTGATTTGTGGGTTTGATGTTTCAAAAGGGTAGAATGTGGAAAGAAAGGAGCCACAATTAAACACACAACACAAATGCATTTATAACTTATCTAAAAAAGATTTGAAACCTTCCCTTTACATCCAGTAGTTTGAAGTAATCCTGAACAGCCACAACCATGCCACGTCTTTGCTATGACTTATTTCCAGGCACTTTGGAAAGTGTCTGCAGAGATCCCTTATTCAACAAAAACTTTTTAGTTGATTGCATAACAAAGATGTTAAAACCTACATGGAATTTTTTTCTTTGTATTCTTTCTCTTTTTTTATTTTATTTTGTTCTATTGCTTTATTTTCATTTTGTAAAATTTCTTTCATTTCTTCATTTTTTAAAATTGTAAGTCTCCTAGGATAGTCCTATGGTGAGATAAGCAGCAAATAAATTTATTAATAACAAGAACAATAATAACAATGAGTGAACATCTTTTGGATGATCAGTAGATGTTCTTCACATTCTTCGCTAAGCAGACTTAGTATTGTTTGCTGATCCTTCCTTAAATATTTGTTAATTATTTTGCAATAAATTTACTAAATAAGTATTTATGAAAAAGATGCAAAAACTCGGGCAAATGAGTTCTGCGCAAGGAGCTCACTACTTTTAAACTCAGAAATTAGAATTGTTGATCTTGGAAGGAGATAGTACAATTGTATCTTCTGGGCATATGTTCCTAGATGTGTTATAAAAAACCATTTCCCCCCATTTCTTCACTAGATTCTTGTTACCCTTGAAGATCAAGAGATGTGAGGTGCAAAATATCCGGTCCACAGGTGAAGGTCCAATTAATTAAACTGATTTATCTCTGCTCATGCCTATGCACAGGAATATCCTCAAGTAAAAGCGCCTGCTTGGAGTCAACGGAATTCATGGGACTTTGGACTTGTGGCTATGTAGAGATTCTAGGCTGATTCCTTCTTTTGACTCCACCCCCAGATTCTGCACTCCTTCTCCTACAGGAAAACATCAGGGATTCAGTTCCAGCTTACAACCTCAGTCAGTCCCTCTTTTGCAGTCAACAGCCAAGAGTCATTTAAAGTTCTTACATTATCCTCTCGTTGCCTGCAGAGCATCAATTTGTCTCATCCTGGGAAATGTGCAGTCGGTTGAGTTGCATGTTGCATTGTCTTCCTCATGGTCTATATTTTGCTCACAAGAGAATGTCCTTGAGCCTGTTGAGTGGTGCATGCAGTACCTAATCCTGAGAGAAAACAAACAGCAATTGGTTCATCCCCGCAGAGTAAATAACTACACGTATTAAGGAGGTACATAGCTTCATGTGCACCATGAGATATGAATTACCGCTGTCCTTTCTTCTGCTTGTCACATTATCCACTGCTGACAAAGGGAGGCCTATCCAGACATGATCTCCTGCCCTGGTCCATCAAACCGTGGGCCCTTTAGCCTAAAGAGAAAAGGAGAGTATTAAGGCTGAAGATTTTGTTGGGATGGCATGACTTGCCTAGGATCATTGTCAACTTTTGTCCAGAGCCCTTTAGATGTCTCAATGTCACGGAAAATCTAGAAGCAGATTGCTGACCGTGTGTCATTTGTTCCCTGGCCTCTCTCCTCCCCACCCGTCTGGGCCTCTGGAGACTTGGGTAACTTGGCCTCATCCTGTCTGGCTTTGGGAGAGCCGTGCAAAGCCGGGGCCGAAGCATCTTCTGGCAATGTGGCTGGAATTCCAGCAATGGCATGTTAAGGATAAAGCTAGCACAAGTTCGGCTTCAGAGTGTATTCAGTCGGGAGCCGCCTGCAGGATTTGCAGAGGTGCCTATTGATCTTTCCAAGGTTGACAAGTTGTTTGTTTTCGTATTTTTTCCCCTCCCCGCAGGAAGTTAAGACTTGTTTCTTCCGCCTGTCATAGCATAGCACAGCACAGCACAGCATAGCATAGCATTATTTATTGGCCAAATGTGACTGGACACACAAGGAACTTGTTTTGGTGCAAATGCTCTCAGTGTACATAAAAGAAAAGATACATTTGTCAAGAGTCAAGAATCATTAGGTCCAACACTTAATGATAGTCATAGGGTACAATACGCAATCAAATCATACTAGGAAACAAATCAACATAAATTGTAAGGATACAAGAGACAAAGTTACAGTCATACAGTCACAAGTGGGAGGGGATGGGTGATAAGGAGTGATGATTCATTTTTCAATTATTCAATATTTGCTACATCCTTCTAACAGTAATAACATTATCCTTGAGCTCTACCTGATAACAATCTTTTTCAAAATCTGATCTTAACCTCTAACATTCACTTTAAATGTGTCATAGCAATAGCAATAGCACTTAGATTTATATACTGCTTTATAGTGCTTTCCAGCCCTCTCTAAGCAGTTTACAGAGCCCCCAACAATCTGGGTCCTCGTTTTACCTAACTTGGAAAGATGAAAAGCTGAGTCAACCTTGAGCCTGGTGGGATTCGATTGCCAAATTGCAGTGGGAGTAGCTTGCACTACTGCACTTTCACCACTGTGCCACCGAGTCTTCATTAGGCAAAAATATGTATAACAATATTCCCCCTATTTGTAACTTCTTAATCTATTCTAATTCTAAGTACAGCCAATCTTTTTTTTTTAAAGATCCTTTTTATCCATCATCTCTCATTCTCTTGGAAGTTTCACTTTTTCTGTTTTTAGCTTGCCACAGGAGACATCTTCCTGTCCTACCAGTGCATGGATACAGGTAGTGACCATTCAAAGTTACAATGGCACTGAAGAAAGTGACTTATGACCATTTTTTTGGAAGTAGATTTCAGCTCTCAGAATCCCCTAGCCAAAAAAGCAATTGTGAAGAATTCTGGGAGCTGAAGTCCCATGTCAACAAGGTATAGATCTTCAGGAAAGCTCCTTACTATTAGGTGCTTGGAGTTATGACATCTATTGGGTTATTTTGGTCCAAGATCATTTTCACCTTGTCAAGGAGGACTGCTAAGAAACCCATAAAGCTCCGATGAGAGAAAGAAGACAGGTTGGCCTGGACTTCCTTTTCGTGCCGCATTCTTTCTTAACAACAACAACAACAAAAATAACCCTCCATACAATTTTCAGTATGGAGTGAACAGCTAGTGAAGAATGGTAACTGTCCCCTGTATTAGAAGAGGGCATGGTCCATGAAACAGGAATTTATATATACAGGTAGTCTTCGAATGACAATATTTCATTTGAGGGCTGTGTGAAGTTACAATGATACTGAAACGGACTGTTTTTCACACTTGTGACCGTCGCAGCATCCCCGTGGCCATGGGATCAAAATGTAGACGCTCGGCAACTGACTCATATTTATGACGGTTGCCATGTCCTGGGGTCACGTGATCCGTTTTTTGCAACCTGGCAAGCAAAGCCAACGGTCACCAGGATTCACTTCATAGCCATGTGACTCACTTAACAACGGCAATGATTCACTGAACAACAGTGGCAGGCAAGGTCTTTAAAATGGGGAGGAAAACTCACTTGACGATGGTCCTGCTTAACAACAGAGATTTGGGGCCCCCAGCTGTGGTGGTAAGTCAAGGACCACCAGTTCTGTGAAAAGCACCCTCCTCCAACTGATCCCCATCTATTTTACATACTCATTGGGTCATCCTGCTCAACAGTTCAAGGAGTCCCTATTGAACTGGGATTTTGCCTCAGCGCTTCCCAACGTTTCAGGGTCAAACCTGCTGGAAAATTGAGAGCTGGCACCAGTTCCTGGCTCTAGGATGGCCGATTCCTTGGGCTTCCCTTCCCTTCCAGCCAATGCTTCCAGCTCTGCCCTATTTCTCTGCAGCAACTTGTTCAACAACCCATTATGCTGAGTGTTCAGAAGAAAGACAGGCATTAATCTCGTTAGTGGTGGTGACTAAGACTCCATCGGGAGGGTGGCCAGATCCTGAAGAGGGCTTTGAAGAAAAAAAACAAACCCAACCACCACCACTTTTAATCACCTTTTATAGCAACGGGGGATGGGGGGGGGTCAGTATTTTTAGCTTGTCATTTTCATATCTAGAGTCATTCATGTCCCCTGAGTTCTTTTTCATTTCTTAATTCACTTCCATTTCGTTTTTTGTTTTTTTTTTTTTTAAAGGAGGAAAAAACTGCATTGCAGTGCAATGTTGAACAGTCTTCCCCCAGATTCAGCACTTTTAAATAGGTTTTAGGTTAAAAATGATATATATTCTGTCAGAGATATGCTTTGAGATTCTGACAAAGAGTCAGGGGGAAGCTGAGGGGTTGTTTCTTTCCGTCTGCAAGTTATGTCAGGAACATGATTTATTTATTTACTTATTTATTTGCATAGAACATAGAATAACAGAGTTGGAAGGGACTTTGAAGGTCTTCTAGTCCAAATCACTATTCATGTAGGAGACCCTCTACTGTTCCAGATAAATGGCTATCTAATATCTTTTTAAAAGCCTCCAGTGGTGGAGCATCCACAACTTCTGAAGGCAAGCAGTTCCACTGGTTAATTGTTCACACTGTCAGCAAATTTCTCCTTAATTCTAGATTGCTTCTCTCCTTGAATGATTTCTGTCCATTGCTTCTTGTCTTGCCTTCTGGTGCTTTGAAGATAAGTTGATTCCCCCCCCCCTCCTCCTCCTCCTCCTCACCAGACTCAAGGTTGACTCAGCCTTCCAGACTTTTCAGGTAGACCAGGTGGAGAAACAGACACCGAAAGAAAAATTGCAACTCCATTTTTATTGCAAAAGGGTGTGATACAGGTAGTCCTTGACTTATGACCATTCATTCGGCGACCATTCAAAGTTTGTGTTGAAAAAATGAAACTTTGATTTTGGGTTTTACCAATTACTTTGATTTTTAATAGAAATGGCTAGTTTATATTTTTACAGAAGAGTAAAAACTTGTGATTTGATGTTAATGTTTTATTTTATGGCCACAGAGGGAGTCAGAAGTCAATGCTTTAAACATGAAAAAAAAAAGAAATAAAGTAAGTGACTGTTGAAAGTTAAAATAGCACTGAAAAAAGGGACATTCTTCACACTTACAACCATTTGCAGCATTCCCATCGTCACATGACCAATCCTGATACCCTTGGCAACTCGTTTGCATTTATGACAACTGCAGTTTCCCCGGAATCGTGTGATCCCATTTCTGACAAGCAAAGTCAGTGGGAAAGCCAGATTCACTGATGAACTTAACAACTGCGGTGATTCGCTTAACAACCGTGCCAAGAAAAGCGGGGCAAAACTGACTTCACCACTGTCTTTGCTTAGCAACAGAAACGTTGGACTCAGTCGTAGTCATGAGTCAAGGACTCCCTGAAATGGAATCTTGAAAGCCCTGATGAAGTTTCCCTCTTGCTTTCCACTGATACCAAAGAGAATCAAGGCAGAGCAGTCTTGAGTTTCTTCCTCACCCCTCATCATCATAAGTCTTCCTGGCCATAAGTGCCAGAACCAGGGTATGGCATTTTTTTTCAGTGCTGTTGTAACTTCCAACAATTGGTAACAAGTTGTTAACAGATAATCAGAGTTGAAAGGGACCTTGTAGGTCACCTAGTCTAACCCCCCATCCAAGTGGGAGACCCCTATACCATTTCTGACAGATGGCAGTCCAATCTCTCCTTGAAAGTCTCGAGATGACGCTCCCACAACTTCCAAGGCAACTTCTGTTCCATGGGTTGATTGTTCTCCCTGTCAGAAAGTTTCTCCTTATTTCCAGGTTGAACCTCTCCTTGTTCAGTTTCCATCCATTATTCCTTGTCTGGCCTTCAGGTGTCTTGGAAAAATAGCTGGACCCCCCTCCTCCTCAAATATTGGAAGATGCTCTCCTGCCTCCCCTGGTCCTTCTCTTCACTAGACTAGCCAGGCCCAGTTCCTGCAACCGTTCTTCATATATTTTAGCCTCCATGTGTTGCTAAGCACATGGTTATAAGTACTTATAAGTTGTGAACCCCATCTGCTTTAATAATTTGATGAGATGAAATGTGATTGTTAGAATTATATTTATATAAAAGGAGCATCAGGAATAAAGAATCGTGTTATTGTGTGTAGGAAGCGAAACACAGAGCTTTTGCTATATTATACCCCAAACCTCTGCGAACGTTTGGGGGTGGGGTGGGAATTGGGGTGGTTAATCTCCTGTCATGCTATTGGCTTTCTTTGATTTTTAGTCTGAGTTGACTGCAGTCCTGAGCCATTCTCTGTAGGCTAAGGGGAGCCCGTTCTGCAAAGAAGCTAAGGCAAGAAGAGGGGTTGCTTTTTTCCCTTCTTCTTTTTGCATTGATTGAGCATGCAATAAATTCTTATTAGGAAGGATCACAAAAGAGTATTATCTTGTGAATGAGCTCATGCATGAAACATGCCGATTATTCGTGCAATTCTAGCTGATTGCTGAACACCGGTTGTAGACGCTTTACTAGTTATGCGCAGTTGTCATTTTCATGCATTCCACAGTTAAAGGCTGATCAGATTTCTCCTTTCACAACCCCACTGAACCAGCCAGAAGAATAGCCCTGAGGATGACTTCATGTCCTCCAAAATGTTTATGGTGTCTTTCCCACCCACCCCTCCTCTGCTCACCTCATTTTACTTTCTTAGTTCTTTCACTCCTCCTTTTCCCGCCTCCTTTCTTTTCTCACCACACTCTACTTAAGAGTTGTGATGGTGGACCTGTTTGGACTTCAGTTAGAATTAAAGTACATGTCCCAGGATAATGTCGTAGGATCCAATCTGGGTCGGTCACTGGGGCCGGAGGATTTCTCTTCCAAACTTCTGGACTTCTGTGGAGCCCATCTTCAGGGAACCTCTCTAGCAGAGCATATCATACCAGTTTCCCACCACAAGTTGACTCTTAATAAGTGCAGATTGCATCCATTTGTTACATTTTTATTTGGGAATTGGGGAAAATGGACAAGATCAAAAGTTTACCAGGGATGGAGTGAAATCTCAAAAAACACTGTTCTTTTTGTTCAAATGGTAGTGGAAATTCTTCCATTTCTCTCCCCCCCCCCTCCCCCAAACTCATACTTGATTTACCGATCCTCAGATTTACAACTATCATAGCACCCTCGCAGTCATGGGTTCAAAATTGGCCACCAACGTGTATTTGCGATGGTTACAGCTGCCCAAGGTCACCTTTTGGGATCTTCCCAAGCTGTTTCCAACAAGCAAAGTCAGCGGGGTAAGCTGGATTCACATAACAATTGCCCGATTCACTTAATGAACACAGCCAAGCAAGTCTTTAAACAAGCAACTTGTTAACAGACACCTTGCTTAGCCATGAAAATTCTGCTCCCTATTGTGGCAGAGTCTGTTTTAATAGAGCAGGGGTCACCAACCTTTTGGACCTCAGGGACAACCAAACTCATAATTTTAAATCTAGTGGACCACTAATATGAATTTTGACTGACGGCAGCTTGCTGACATTGGTGGGAAAGTCAGTCCCATATTCCAGAGCTGCAGCAGTCACAGGACTGGCCCTTTGGTCATCCTGGAGTAGCTACTCCTCTACCTGGGTACACCGGCCTTCCATGGACTGGAGGAGCTGCTTTGGGATGACCAAAGGGCCAGTCCTATAACTACTGCAGCTCTGGGGGACCAACTTTCCTATCAACATTAGCAAGCCACTCCCAGGGTGGATTTCTCTCCCTCACCATTGGTCTTACCTTCCAGTTCCAGCTCGCATGGCTCTACTCAAGGTAAGGTTTGCGCTCGGTCGAAGGGTGGGGGCCAGCAGGTGGGTAGGCCACGTGGGTGGTGCAGCCTTGTGTTCCCATGCAGCCTGGATTAATTATTTGGGGGGGGGGACATTTCTCTGCGGATAACCAAAATTTTCTCATGGACCAACAGTGGTCCCTGGTCCACTGGTTGGCGACCACTGTAATAGAGGAATCCATCAATTTTTTTTAAAGTGGACTTTTTAATAGTTGTATCATTGCTTGTCTTTTCTTTGGAGGCTCGCGAGTAGTTAGCCCAGGGACTCTGCAGAGTATGGGCAGAGAAAAAGGCATAGGGAACACAAAGGGATCAAGGGAAGTCATAGCGCAGCCAGTTCTGCCCACAGGTGACAAGCCCAGGATCTGGCCTCCCAAACTTTCCACCCACAGGCAGACAATACAGCATGGGAAAACATAGAGGAGGACTCCTCCTCCCCTTTCTCTGGCATCCACGCTGGTTCTGTGCGTGTGCTCATTCTCGGATTATAATCGAGCAGATGAGATGGATTCGGCACATCTTGGAAGATGACTCAAGTTGGCATCGGCTGGCGGTAAACAGTCAGTCCTCCCCTCCTTCCATACACACAGAAGTCACCGAACGGACTGTGTGGAACATAGAGGAGCACAAATCACAAACATTTGCTCGACCAATTCTTGAATACGGCTCGTCTGTCTGGAACCTGCACCGCATATCAAACATTAATACAGTTGAGAGAGTCCAGAGATATTTCACTAGAAGAATCCTCCACTCCTCTACTCGCAACAGAACACCTTATGCCATCAGAATTGAAATTTTGGGCTTAGAAAACTTAAAACTACGCTGCTTTCAGTCTGACCTAAGCGTAGTACACAAAATTATCTACTACAATGTCCTACCTGTCAACGAGTCCTTCAGCTTCAATCACAACAATGCATGAGCACAAAATAGATACAAGGTAAATGTCTCCAAACACGACTGCAGGATACTTCAGCAACAGAGTGGTCAATGCCTGGAATACTCTACCTTACTCTCTGGTTTCTTCTTCCACTAACCACAAACACTTCAACTTCAGACCATCTGTTGACCTCACCCCCTTCCTAAGAGGTCTGTAAGGGGCATGCATAAGCGCACCAATGTGCCTACCATCCCTGTCCTAATGTCTCCCTTTTATTTGTACCTGTTTCATGTCATCATAATCATGTAATTAATTATATTTGTTATCTAATACATGCTTGACAAAATATATAAATAAAATAAATCACTCAATGGCCCTACTGGAGGGCAGGAGAGATCGCCTGTCCAAATTTCTCGCCATCTTCTTCTTCGTCATTAAAAAAAAGACTTGAATCCTTTTTCCAGCCAGTGTTTGTGTCTGCAGTCACACTTAGGAAATTGATGGGTGGAGAGAGGGGGAGGAAAGAGAGAGAAAATGGAGGGCGGGGAGAAGGCCTGCCTGGCAGCTGTGAGATGTTCCTCTCTTGGTTGTCAGCTGGAACAGGTGGGACGGCCACTTAAGTAAGCGCATTAGAACTGCAGACAGAAGCTTTGATGGAAGGGAACATTTTGGTCAGTTCATGTTGTCATGCTTGGCGCATGGCTGAACTTTTGTCTTCTTCAAGTGTACGTCACTCTCCGGAGCAAAAAAAGAGCAGGTGGGGTGTGTGGGTAATTTGGGTTTTCAGTGGGGCAGGAAATCGGAGAATGAACCGTGTGAACTTCACATGGAAAGAAAGCCAGCCTTTTAAAAAAATGTTATTTTATTCCGTTTGGATGCTGCCTGACTCCTGAAGAACACAGTCGTGACTGAAACTCAGGAGCTGGGAAACAATTGTACTGTTTGCTGGGCTTCTTGGGAGAAAAAAAAGGTTAAACCAGATAATTTTTATCCCAAATTGACTACAGATAGTCCTTGACTTACACAGTTCGTTTAGTGACTGTTCAAAGTATCTGAGATTCCTCCAAGGGGTCACAAATGGGTCCGCACACCGTAGAGCCTGAGCCAACCTTCTGTCAAAGCTAAGATTCCTAGTGGATGAGGGCCTGGAGAATGCACAGCAACACACCTCTGAATGTGAGGCTGGATCACACATTGCCCAGCAGTCTGACTGGGTTTCGCTTGTGCTGTGAGAGCCGAGTCACGTATGGCTTGTTTTAGACAATCACAAATGGTTTACTGGCGCACTTAAATCAGGGTTGAGCAGCTAGCTTGCACCTATATTTGAGATTCTCATTTTAAGGTCAAAATAGGGTGCCATACCACACCAGCCTGAGAATCTTGTGTGTTCATTTTTAGATGAATTCAGGACTTCAGATAGCACCAGGATAAATGTCCCAGGGAAGGTCTAATCAGGGGTGGGCCACTGGGGGTTCACGGGGGGTTCAGGAGAGCCCCTAGCTAAGATGCTGTGCAGTACGGAGAACCCCCAAATCCCACTCCTGGCCCACCCCTGCCCTCCCCTCCCAGGAGTCCCCATGCGGCCCGTTTTGGATGCAGATAAGGGCAGGGCACGCATGGAGGTTCAGGGAGGGTGAAAATTGGGCCTCCCAGAAGTTTGGTAAGACCAGAAATGGGCCTGTTTCCAGCTTCCAGAGAGACTCCAGAGCCCGGGAAGGCCATTTTTGCCCTTCCGGAGGTTTGAGGAAAGCCTCCAGAGTCCAGAAAGGGTAACCCCCACCCCCAGGGTGCAGGAGGCTGACGAGGCCTCGCCCACCATGGCCATGCCCACCCAGCAACCAGGCAGAGAACCCTTTGCTAAAATTTTTGAAGCACATCCCTGAATCCAATGTGTTCCCAAGATTCATTGGTTTCATTTGAGGGCCTTTATTTGGCCAAAGTCAGGTTGGGATCCAAAGGAGAGACCCTGCCCTTGGCAGCCATTTATGTCTGCTTTGGCCCAGCCTTCCGAAGTCTCTGTGTCCATAGACACTGTGTCCATAGGTGTCTTCTTCCATTGGATCTGATGCATCGAAGATTCATTGCTTTGATTTAAGGGACACAGAGCCTTGATTTGGTCAACTATCACAGGCTGGGACCCAAAACAGAGATTCTCCACTTGGTAGCCACTTATGTCTGCTTCGGTCCTGCCTTCCGAAGTGTCTAGGTCCATAGACGCCTCATCCACCCTCCTGCAATTCTTCCATCCTTTTCATCTGGTCTGCAAAGCTTCTCCCCCGACCTCTGGGACAACTGGGCTGGGTCATTGGGCTGCAGAACTTCCATCCCATCTTCATCTTCTCGCACTGAGTGGCTCCACCCTATAAACTGAGTGGAGCTGGGAAAGGCTGCTGTAAATGAGTAGACAAAACCGGGCTGCCCTCTAAGGAACCACACAACCCCCGAAATGCGTTGACCAAAGCCATGGAGAAGAGGAGGCTGGTGGCAGTCTGGAGACTGTGCTGCATCTAACAAACCACAGCTGAGGATGACTCTCAAAGCCCTTTTCTGAGGAGGCTTTGAAGAGAGGCAGATACTTCATGGCCAAGCAGAAGCTCATAATGTCACAGGATTTCCATCCACAGGGAGTGACTTTGTGGGGATTAAGCCAGGGCTTGGGAACCTGCTGGGTTTTCCACCCCTGTCAGCTTGTCTGTTTTCCAGGTCTCCTTCCAGGTCCCCAGAGAAGCGCCAATCAGGAATGGAGGAATGGGCTGGCAGGGCAAGTAGAAGGGAGGCAGATGGAAAGAAAGCCATTGTTGCATTGAAAAGCACTTTTGCAATCAGCCCTGGGCTCAGGGAACTCTGGAAACCGTCACTGTACCAGTCTGAGTTGGAGCCAGTGAGATCAACCTTGCAAGGCAACCATTTATCCGTTGATCAGACGGTTGCTGGCCAGTTGCCTTAATTAGCGGCTGTTTTCCACTAAACTGCTGAGAAGGATATTGGAAAAACTGCTAGCCATTTAGCACTGGTTCATTCCGAGATGTTGAATTGCAGGGACTTCCCTGATTTTATTATTTTTTAAAGGCTCCTACGTTGTCTCCCCAAGGGATGTGGTGGCTCAGTGGCTAAGACGCTGAGCTTCTTGATCAGAAAGGTCGGCAGTTCGGCTGTTTGAATCCCAAGCGCCGCATAATGGGAGTGAGCTCCCATTACTTGTTCCAGCTTCTGCCAACCTAGCAGTTCTAAAGCATGTAAAAAAATGCAAGTAGAAAAATAGGGACCCCTTTGGTGGGAAGGTAACACTGTTCCATGTGCCTTTGATGTTTAGTCATGCCGGCCATATGACCACAGAGACATCTTCGGACAGCACTAGCTCTTTGGCTTTGTAATGGAGATGAGCACCACCCCCTAGAGACAGAAATGATGAGTACATATGTGCAAGTGGAACTCTTACCTTTACCTATGTTGTCTCCCTCTTAGCTATGATTGAAGAAGGAAGCTCAAAAGTCTAGAGACCAAAACATATGGTGAACCATTGCAGGAACTGGATATATTTAATTTCAAAAAGAGAGAGACTAGGGGGTGACATGATAGCAGTGTTCCCATAACTAAGGGGCTGTTGAAAAGAAGAGGGGATCAACCAATTCTCCAAAGCATCCAAGGGCAAGATAAGAATAAATGGATGGCAACTAATCAAAGAGAGAAGCAACCTAGGACTAAGGAGAAATTTCCTGACAGTGAGTCTGTAGAGATTCCTAGTCATCCAGACCATAGGTTGTCCCAAAGGTGCTTTTTCAGGAGGCAACTGGACTTTCTTGTTTGTTCTTTTGAAGACGTTTCACTTCTCATCCAAGAAGCTTCTTCAGCTCTGACTGGATGTTGGGAGAATGGAATGATTTATACTCCTTTATTTGGTCAATTCCACACTACCATTCCCCACTATCCTAAAGAAGTTTCTTGGATGATAACAATTATTTAGATCAACAGCTTGCCTCCAGAAAGTTGTGGGCACTCCATCACTGGAGGTTTTGAAGAAGAGATTGGACATCCATTTATCTGGAATGGTATAGGGTCTCTTGCTTGAACAGGGGATTGGACTAGAAGACCTCCCAGGTCCCTTCCAATTCTATTTTTTATATTCTAAGTTGGGCAGAGTATAATTTTGCGAGAGAAAACAGGGAGGACTTTTGAGAGGAGTTGGCTTGCAAAAACTGAGTTGGCCATGAGACTTTTGTGGAAGGCAAAACTTCCCAGTGATCCAGATAGTCCTGGATTACAATTGGGGCCAGAATTTCTGTTGCAATCACTTATCATTATTGCAATTTTTTCTTGTGGGTTGCTAAGTTATAATTCTTAATAGCAGTAGCTCTTAGACTTATATATAGCTTCAGAGTGCTTTACAGCCCTTTCTAAGCTATTTACAAAATCAGCATTATCGCCCCTAACAGTCTGGGTCCTCATTTTATCAACCTCGGAAGAATGGAAGGCAGAGTCAACCTTGAGCCAGTTAGGATTGAATTGCTGGCAGTCGGCAGAGTCAGCCTGCACTTCTGCATTCTAAACACTGTGCACCATGGAAGGAAGGAAGGAAGGAAGGAAGGTAGGAAGGAAGGAAGGAAGGAAGGAAGGAAAGAAGGAAAGAAGGAAGGAAGGAAAGAAGGAAGTAAGAAATAGTACTTAGACTTATATATCGCTTTATAGTGCTTTCCAGCCCCCTCTAAGCGGTTTACAGAGTCAGCTTCTTGCCCCCAACAATTTGAGTCCTCATTTTAACCACTTTGGAAAGACGGAAGGCTGAGTCAACCTTAATGTTTATCATTTATCACAGTAATAATGATTATGATGATGGTAATCGTGATGATGATGATGTCTTCAGTCTGGCAATCTGAGTTCATTTTTTGCTTCACCTGGCTGTTTTTTCCCCCCACCTGTCAGCTTTTTCTTAGTCTTTCTCCCTTTTCAAGTTTATGAGTGCCCTGGAGCTGTTGATTCCCATTGTGATCTGTCTTGCATCTTTACCTCTTTTACATCCTAATTACCATGTTCCTAGGTCACTGGTGCATGTCAAGATGTTCCTGAGTCTTAATACATCACAGATTTCAGTTTCTGTCCCACCCATTGGTTATAGCTGGGGGGCAGTAATATAACACAATTAAATATTGACTTAGAACAAGAAGATTAGACAGAAGTGGAGTGAAATATCCTCACACCCTCTTAACCCTGTTAATTGCAATGTCAAATAAGAAAAGTATTCTAATAATTTTAGAAATATTCAGGGGTGGAAATTGGTCCTGCCCTTGGGTCTGTGGATTATTGTGTGTGCATGTGTGCACATGTGCTAAAAATCTACTCCTTTAGCTGATGTGCTGGGATGTAATCCAAAAAGCAGACAGTTCTTGGAAAGAGAACTAAATAAAACCAAGAGAAGAACCACGTTTGATTTGATTTCATCTTGATTTCACTTGAATTAAAATGACCTTAGATTAATTCTAACTGATACAATGTTTCCCCGTGGATTTAACGGCGTAGTCCTTGACTTATGACTGCAACTGAGCCACAAATTTATGTTGGTGTTAAGTGATTTTTTTTAGCCTCGTATTGCAACCTTCCTTGCCACAGTTATTTAGTGAATCACTGGTAACATTAGTGACACGATTGTTAAGTGAATCTGGCTTCCCCATTGAATTTGCTTTTCAGAAGGTCACAAAAACAGATTGTGTGACCCCAGGACATTGCAACCGTCATAAATATGAGTCAGTTGCTAAGCGTCTGCAGTTTGATCCCATGGCCATGGGGATGCTGCAACGTGTGAAAAACAGTCCTTTTCAGTATCATTGTAACTCCACACAGCCCTCAAATGAAATATTGTAATTCAAAGACAACCTGTATATATCAATTCCTATTTAATGGACCATGCCCTCTTTAATGGACCATGCCTGTCTTTCTTCTGAACACTCAGCATAATGGGTTGTTGAACAA
>BLBF01000067.1:4107919-4131630 GCA_015471245.1 Laticauda colubrina
AGTGTTTTCAGGGTCACCTGAGTAACACAAATGACCAGCTGCAAGGAGCATAAATCCTTCCATTTCCCACCATTCAGTCAGAGCTGAAGAAGCTTCTTGGATGAGAAGAGAAATGTCCAGTTGCCTCTTGAAAGAAAGCACTTTTGGGACAACCATGACCTGGATGACCCGGAATCTTCATGGACATTAAATGACAGTTATTCAAGATTATTTCTTTTCAATTACAAGCCATATCTCTGAGGATCTCAGTTATGCCAATATGAAGCTATATATTTTGAAATCTGGCCTTTTTACCAGAAACAAGATTGTCAAAAGCTAGGAATGCTCTTTCATTCCTCTGATTGGCTTTTCATGCAAGAAAATGACTTAGCACCATGTCTTTAAGGATGACTTGTCATAGATCTTTAGATTCTTCCAGCGTTCCACCAAACCACATTTCCCCCCCCCCCCTTTTTTTTTTTTTTTATTAGGTTTTTCCCTACAAACCACAACACAAGGGCCGGATGGCTGTGGGATGCGATTGGGATGGCTGTGTGAATAATGATATTGCCACCAGATTTGTTGAATTTCATAAACAAATCTTAGGCTTCTTACTCACTTTTCCAGGATCTGAGTGTCTTGGAAGCAAGTAATTTTGAGACCTCACAGTATGTTACTTTTGTTTCCAACTGGACTCCATGACATTAAAACATCACATTTGAAGCAATGCCATGAAGTCAAATCAAGACAAGGAATTTAAGACATGGAAGGAAGAACGAGGAAAAATTCCTTTCTTTAGCATTTCACAACAACTGTCCCTATTTTCCAAGCTGTTTGGATTGTTGCTCAGATCTATAATTTGGTTATATTATATTAGCTATATACCCATGCTTCTCTATGAAACTATGTGATTGGGCTTAGTTTTCTGGGGGGAAAATAAGGGGAAAAATTGTGTCTTTGCCTTCCAGCATCCATCAGTATTGATCTGGCTAACATTCTAGCACTGTTTGAGAGAATTGAGGGCTGTTTGGAAACTGAAAGAGTATTGTCTGTGTGAGCAAGGAGACAGCAAGGAGCCTGGGTGTGGCTTAGCTTAACTGTTCTGGACTTTCACAGCTTGGTGCTGTGAAACTGAATCTGAAACTCCTCTCCTCTGCTTGTGTTTTGCATTTCGAAGAGATTTCTTTTCAGGGGGGGAGGGGGAGTAGAACTCCTTAGCATCAGAGCATGTTTTAGTATTTTTTTTAGTATTTATTTGATTTGTCAATCACTTACAAGATACAGGTATAAGAATAAATATACAATAGTTTTGAATACATGAGATAGATGCTTATAAGAAAAATAAAAAAACAATTGGACAGGGACAGTAGGCACGGATTGGTGCGCTTATGCACGTCCCCTACAGACCTCTTAGGAAGGGGGTGAGGTCAATAGTAGACAGCCTTGGGTTAAAGTTTTTGGGGTTTGGGGAAGAAATCACAGAGTCAGGTAGAGTATTCTAGACATTGCCCGCTCTGTTGCTGAAGTCATATTTCCTGCAGTCAGGTTTGGTGTGGTTAACTTTGAGTTTGTATCTATTGTATGCTCTTATATTGTTATGATTGAAGCCGAAGTATTCATTTGCAGGTAGGACATTGCAATGTATGATTTTATATACTATATTTAGATCGGACCGAAGGCAGCGTAGTTCTATATTTTCTAGGTTTAGAATTTCAAGTCTGGTGGCAGAAGGTATTCTGCAATGAGTAAAGGAGTGGAGAACTCTTCTTGTGAAATACAGTATTTCTGGACTTTTTCAATTGTGTTAATATCCGATACGTAATGTGGGTTCCAGACTGATGAGCTGTATTCAAGTATAGGTCTAGCAAATGTTTTGTATGCTCTAGTTAATAGTGTGATATTACTAGAGAAGAAGCTACATAGGGTTAGATTAACAACTCTTAATGCCTTTTTGGCTTTGTAGTTACAGTGGGCTCTAGCACTTATATCACTTGAGATGAGTACTCCAAGGTCCTTGACAAAGTTTGGATCCTCAACAAGGTCTTGACTATTTAGCTTGTATTTTATTTTCTGATTTTTTTCTGCCAATATATAAGACAGAGCATTTATTTGTTGAGAATTTGAAGTTGCCATTTGATTGACCAGTCAAGGTCTTTTTGGAGGGTAGTAGTATTGTCTGTGGTGTTGAATAGGTGTTAATAATATACAAAATAGCAATGCTCTGATGGTAATTTTGAAAAATCATTTCTTAGTGAGTACTTAGAAGCCAAGAGGAACATACATGCCAAATTTCAAGTTTGTATATATATTCATTGTATTCATTATATTAATTTTGGGCTGTATATATATTTAAAATGTGCAAATCCTGAATACTTTAGAGCACTTTTGGGTCAAATAGGCTATTTGTTAAAGGATCCGCAAACAAACTGGCTTCACATATTTATTTCTACTGTTGTTTCCCATGTACCCAGGCGAACCAAGAGTTCAGTCTAATCAGTAAATATCTAAAGCAACACATATGTAATTAGCAATGCCAACCCGAGTCCCTGCCAACATCTCTTATCTGGGCCTCCTACTCCTTTTCTAAAGCCCTGTGGAAAACAGTGGTTGCTACATTTGTGAACTGACCAGTCCATATCCAATTAAACCAGCGCTTCCCAAACCTGTGTAAATTACCCCACATTGCATAAAGGTCTTTTTCCCCCCCACACACAACATCTTACCCATCACAATAGGGACCTGTGAATTGGCTTAAAGATTGCCACATCTACTCAAATATATTAGAAAATCTCCCTCAGTCATTCCAATTAAGGTGAACATTCGTAAAATAACCAACGGTAGTTTGTTGAAATGATATAAAGACCATTCAGTGATACTGTTTCTGTAATGCAGGTAGTCCTTGAGTTATGACCGCTGGTTTAGTGACCGATTGAAGTTATGATGGTGCTGAAGGAAAGGATTTATGCACAGTTCTTGATGTTTGATAAGACATTTTGAAAAGCATTTTTGGGTAATGAAGGGGAAAAACATTGGGAAGCACTGGCTAAACCATTATAGGTTGTTTTGGTCTTGAAGTTATTGTGTGAACCCAACCAAGACTTGTACCTTGCCTAGCTGCAACCAACTTCTCCTGAGGTTTTCGGTATGGAGGAAGGAAAGGCTGAAATGTAGTGTGATGACCTGGGGCGTGACACAAAGGCAATACAGTCAAATAAGCAAGAAGAGTCCCTTTAATGCTTCCAACTTTGCCCCCAACGTTCAGGTTACCTTCAGCTGGAGAAAAAAGTCTCCCAGGAGCAGCCTTTAACTATAAAAATTCAGTCCAAAACAAGATACACACAGATTGTAACTAAAAATCCAAACAAAGCTGCAATAATTAATTCGACAGAGCAGGAGAAAGACTTGAAAGCACGGCGACACTCACATAGTTGGGAAGATGCCAGGAACACAGATAAGCCTTGACAATAACAGATAACTCACAATTTTCTTCCAACAACTTTGCTGTGAGTAGCTTCCCTTTTTAAACACTCTGTCCCCAGCTGCAGCTAATGAAGGGAATCAGAGCCCTTTCCTCCCCCATAAGCCACGCAACTCATGTTGCTCCCTTCTCTGTTCCTCTCTGCGTGCCCTAGGTTGAAGAGGGGGTGGGCCTGGATCTTCTTTTGAATTTCCTCTCCCTTGCTCTGCCTCTTCCCTGTTCTGCCCAGTCGGACTGTGGCCTTCCCCAGTTTCCTCCACAGCCAATGGAGCCACACTCCCACTCCCTGTCAGCTGCTTGGCCTCCCCCTCCGTATCAGATTCCGACAGAGGCATGACAGGCAGGCTGATTTAGTTGAGCCTTTTCTTCTATTTGTAAACTTACAATGGCTTGTCCAGTTGCCTTCAATCTGTGATATTGCCTACCTGGCAAAGAAGGATGATCATCTCTTTCAAAGGCTGTAGAAAGGCTGTGAAAGAAACCGGAGGAACTTTGATACAAAAGCAGTCAGTAGATGGCAGAATGAGTTAGTGGCTTTTTTTGTGTGTTTTCTTCTGTTTTGTTTGTTAAATTTACTGCCCATCTCACTTCCATGACCCTGGATGGCTTACCAAGTTAAAACGTCTCCTAAACAATGCAAAAAAATAATAATAAGGGGAAAAAAATCAAAGACGCGTTAAAACATTGAAACAATACAAACCATAACAAACACAAGAAGTATAATATTCAGGAGAATATTTTAGTCATAATACTAGTCATTTTAATAGTACAGCTACTTTGTAATCTTTTTCATACTTGGCAACTTTAAGACATATGGACTTCAACTATTTAATTTTTCAAGTTTTCCAGCAAAAAAGCAACAGGCTAAATTAGTCTTTTTATCTATTGTTAACATATGTATAATTTATTGACACATACTGTGTCATATTATTGCAAAGAAGCATAAGGGGGAATATATATATTGTTGCATACATACATACATACATACATACATACATACATACATACATACACACACATATGTAAAAGCAACAACATGAGATAAGCATTGTTTGATCAACGTGATGGAAACAAAAACAACAGAGCTAATAACAGATGGGAGGTAGTTGGAAGGGCCTATCACGCATGCAAGGGCTAAATTGATTAATGATATATAAAGGCAAAGATCTGTGTAATGGTAGTTTAATACTCTGACAATTTCAGCACAGCCTGATGAAAGCTTAGTAAGTACTTTAAATATAATTTTAAGTTCCGGAGATAGATAGATAGATAGATAGATAGATAGATAGATAGATAGATAGATAGATAGATATTCAGGAGCACTCTAAAGATAATAATGGTAAACTGGGCATTTTATTCCTATCTGGATAAAAATTAAGATGCTAGATGTACTTTAACAAAATTAGCTCCATGGTACACTGAAATTAATAGCTGGAAATGTTGCCCCAAAACTTGGTATGGTCTGTTTCAAAAACTTTCCCAGTCCAATAGATGTTGGCTTGTTGAGTCTCTCACATGAGTTTTATTTTATTTGTTATTTTCTTCGCCAACTCATTGCATAAACTTTCTGAGCAACTTTGTTCTTTACGGTCCACAAAGCTAGCGAGTAGATATTTGGTCCTCAGGACTCAATCCATCATAAACAAACACCATGAAATGTAGCCCATCTACTCAATTACGACTGTTTTCCTTCATGTCTGGGCATTCAACAACTCGGACAGATCTCTCTAATGCTTCATGTTCAACCTTTCTCCTGTCCCAGGGTAGAATTCTCTGGGAGACCAAACATAATTTTGTGGGTTTGGGTAATCAGTTGTTGTTGTTGGGTTTGATCATTCAGAGATAGAGTCAAGTCAGGGTTCTGCTCATTTAAGTATCCTGATATTAAGAGCAATTTATTGTTCTTGGTTTCCAGCAGGCTGTGGTTATTTGTATTGGCGGTGTTTGTTCCATTAAGGGACCAGTTTTGGAATGACGAAAATGGTCGTTTATACTGCTGGGAGAGATCCAGGAAGGTGTGGGTATCTTCTGGAGGATGTTGGCAGCCTGTAGAGATTCCTGGCATAGAGCTGGGAACATTCTTCCTTAAATCAGGTCTTCCTCCATGGGTATGGCTGGTATTTGGGGGTAGGGGTGGGAGAAAGTGAGGAACTGCTAACAAACTGTAATGGAATGTATATGAATGTGTGTTTATGGTAATATTGGTTTGTCTGGCTAAAAAAATCCTTCTCAGAAGGTTTTCCATGATGTCAACCATGTTTAACTTAATTGTATATCATTCCTACTTTGGAAGTTAACTGTAGGGGAAGAACAGGCAGAACCTGGGGGGTGGAGTCAAGAGAGTAATCAGCCTGAAATCATTACATTTCCACAAACGATCCAAGTCCAACCTCTCTTGAATTCTGTTGCCTCTTATTTAGTGCTAATTAGTGTTTACCAGTAGTTGACTAGATTTTTGTGTATAAGCATGAGCAATGAACCTGCAGAACCAGAGCTTAATGTGTGGTCCTGACTCTTTTCACCTGGTATTAGCCTATGTCTACCCCTTTCCTCCTTTTCCTCACAATTATTACATTCACACAACTGGCTTTGTCTTGATGTGACTTCGTATTCTCGCAAAATGCAGTGAGAATGTAGAATCCCAGTTCTTGGGGGAGTTGATTAGCTGGTCTTACAACGTGGAGACAATGGATAGAAGGTTTTGACTTCCCCTTCTCAAACTCAGAGCTGCTCAGTGACAAAACCAGAGACAAGGGGGACTTCCTGATTTGTGTACATGACAGGGCAATAGCAGGGGTGAGATTCTACCAGTTCTTACCTATTCGTTAGAACCGTTAACATTCTAAGCAGTTTGGAGAACCGGTTGTTAGAAGAAATTACTGGCCTAATCCTGTAAGGAAGGCAGGAAGGAAACATTCTGGTGTTGCTTACAGAAACTGCTTCTCCATTAACTCTTATGACATTCTTGGCAGGACTAGACTTCCTGTCTCTGGAACTTCTCTTGAGTTTCCCTCCTTTGCTGGTACTTTTCTTGTGTGGAGGGACCATTCAAATTTACAATGGCACTGAAAAAAGTGACCTATGACCATTTTTTTAGGAATGCAGCATCCCCACAGTCATGAGAGGCCAGGCGAGGAGATGCGTGTCTCAATTTGAGTGATATTGAGTTGGCCACACCCAGCCAATAACATGACCACATAACTTGAGGACTTCTTGTGTGTAATCAGATGGCAAGGTGAAGTGAGCCAAGGAGAACAGACCGGGTCCTCCTTCCTGCCTTGCTATCAGCTAGAAATGGTTGCTGAACCAGATGTGTTTCTGTCCCAATCCACTCCAGAACTTTGTCAGTGTGTGATGCATCTGTCCATTGTCATGTTAACAGAAGAATAACAGAATAATAGAGTTGGAAAGGACTTTGGAGGTCACCTAGTCCAGGCCCCTGCCCAAGCAGGAGACCCTACACCATTTCTGACAAATGACAGTCCAAGCTCTTCTTGAAAGTCTCAAGTGATGATCCTTCCACAACTTTTGAGGGCAAACTGTTCCATGGGTTGATTGTCCTCACTGTCAGAAAGTTTCTCCTTATTTCCAGGTTGAACCTCTCCTTGTTCAGTTTCCATCCATTATTCCTTGTCTGGCCTTACAGGCACTTTAGAAAATAGCTTGACCCCTTTCTCCTCTCTGTGGCAGCCCCTCAAATATTGGAAAACTGCTCTCCTGTCTCCCCTGGTCCTTCTCTTCACTAGTCTGGCCAGGCCCAGTTCCTGAAACCCATTCTTCATATTCTGGTCTTCGAGTCCAACCTATTGCTCAACCAAGAGACCCTATACCATTTCAGTCCAATCTCTTCTGAAATGTCTCTCCTGCTTTCCCAGGTAGCCACCAAAAGCTACTTCCCCTACCTGTTCTGCTGTCCCTGCCTCATCCCTGTGACTCTATCTAACTCTGGGTAGGTGCCATTTCTAAAACAGGAGGCTGTTATCACACCCGTTAGCTGGGTGTAGAATTGACAACTGGTGGGAAGGAGGTAGCTCTTCTTTACCAAACCACTCATGTAATTAGGTCAAGGTGAGCATTCAGAGTGATTGATGCATGAGTCAGCCCAGCTCAGTGACTGGGATGAAATCACTGGTTCTGTTGTCTTATTTCGCATGTCTGACTAACCCAGCAGCAAAAATTAATAACACTACATAATTATTCACCCTGCCCACCTTCAACATGCTGATGCATGGTGTCCTATTGGCAGGAGAGAGGATTTGCTCTCTCCTGGCATTCAATCTTAAATTTATATATACAAATTATCCCTATACATCAAGGCAGGAGGCACAACCATGGAAAGGTCAATGTGGCTGAACCTCTTGTCCTCCTTGACAAACCCTGTTTGATGGGAGTGATCCAGTGTACTAGTTTTCATTAAAGGTAAAGGTTCCCCTCGCACATACATGCTACTCATTTCTGGCTCTAGGGGCCAGTGCTCATCTCTGTTACAAAGCCAAAAAGTCAGTGCTGTCCAAAGACATCTCCGTGGTCATGTGGCCGGCATGACTAAACACTGAAGGCGCACGGAGGAATGCTGTTCCCTTCCCACCAAAGGGGTCCCTATTTTTCTACTTGCATTTTTTACATGCTTTCAAACTGCTAGGTTGGCAGAAGCTGGGGCAAGTCACGGGAGCTCCATCTGTTATGCAGCGTTAAGGATTCAAACTGCCAATCTTTCTGATAGACAAGCTCAGCACCTTAACCACTGAGCCACCGCGTCCCTTTTCATTAGGATTTGTTTAACTTGGTTCATGGAAGAAACCATATTATCCCTGCTCATTGTTCTTTTCATACAAGCCTTCCTCTTCTCTCCCTAATTTTCTGAAAAGTAGCTTGCTAAGTCTACCTTCTTTTGCCTATTTCTTACTTGCTTAAAATCTTAGTGAGTCAGAGCTGGAAGGGACCCCAGAGGTCTTCTAATCGAATCCCCTGCTCAAGGCATGAGGCTTTATAGCATTCCAGACAAATGGGTGGCTAATTATTTTCTTGAAAACTTCTTGTGATGGGACACACACAATTCCAGGAGGCAAGTTGTCACACTGATTAATAGTTCTCACTGAAATAATGAAATTCTTCCTTATTTCCAGAGTGGATCTTCCTCTGATGAGTTTCCACCCATTGCTTCTGGTAACTTTCTCTTATGTGAGAAATTTCCTGACAGTGAGAACAATTAATCAGTGGAACAGCTTTCCTCCAGAAGGTGTAAATGCTAAAACATTGGAAGTTTTTAAGAAGAGATTGGATAACCATTTGTCTGAAGTGGTGTAGGGTTTTCTGCTTCAGCAAGGGGTTGGGCTAGAAGACCTCCAAGGTCCCTTCCAACTCAGTCATTGTATTCTATATATTTATTTGCACACACACACACATATATATATATATTTACAAGCACACACACACACTTATTTATTTACACATATATATTTAGATATTGGTAAGTATCTTTCTTTGGAGCTTAGCAGATTTTACTTCCCTACTTAACTAGGCTAAATTTGGAGATTGCTCGTAGTAAGGAAGGGTCATCTTGTCTTATCCCATTCAGCATCTGAAGTTGCCTTCTTCAGCCTGATAAAATCCTCTTCCCAGGGTTGCCTTAAGGCAGCCTCCTCTTTCCTGGTCTTGCTTCTCCGCAGCCCGTTCTGCCAATTAAAACCAAGCAGAAGGAAAAGAAATTGGAGCAGAGAGTTAGTCACAGCTCTTCAAAAGCTGACAGGCTTTCGTTTCCAAGCATGAAAATTCATCTCATTATTATTTCTCAAGTTTTTGTCCTCATCTCCCACAGTGTTGGAACGGCTCGGGGAATGGGCTGTAAGTCCAGCATGACGTCACCATGGTTATGTAGTATCTCTGTCTCCATTCTCATTAGCCTCTTCCTGTCTTCTGTCTCGATTGAGTCTTGATGGCCTTCATCTGGATTCTGCCTCCCCCCCCCCCCCCCCATAAAAAATCTTCAGGGTTTTTTTTTCATCACTTCTGACCCCTCACACCCCAGATCTTAGTCATCCCATTTCCCCCATCTTTTTCTTTTAAAGAAACTTTGAATCCCGTCTCCTTTTCCTCCAAAATGAAATAAAACTCCCCTCCCCCCCAGGCAGTGATGGCTGATTTTTCCATCCTCACGTGCCAAAAATATGCCCATAAGGCAGGGGTGGGATTCAATTTTTTTAACAACCGGTCCTGTGGGTATGGCTAAGGTGGTGGGCATGGCTTGGTGGTCATGTGACTGGCTGGGCATGGCCAACTCAACATCACTCAGATCGAGGAATGCATCTCCTCGCCTGGCCTCTCATGACTGTGGGGATGCTGCAACAGTCGTATGTGTGAAAAATGGTCATAAGTCACTTTTTTCAGTGCCATTGTAACTTTGAATGGTCACTCCACACAAGCAAAGTACCAGCAAAGGAGGGGGAAAATACTCCAGAGAAGTTCCTGAGACAGGAAGTCTCATCCTGCCAAGAATGTAACAAGGGTTAGTGGAGAGGCAGTTTCTATAAGCAACACCAGAATGTTTCCTTCCTGCCTTCCTTACAGGATTAGGCCAGTAATTTCTTCTAACAACTGGTTCTCTGAACTGCTTAGAATGTTAATAACCGGTTCTAGCGAATAGATGCGAACCAGTAGAATCCCACCACTGCCATAAGGCAATGCACGCGGGGGGGCCCACTCATCCTACGCATGCGCACATGACCCCCCACACATATGCTGCGTGTTTTTGCACCTGGCACTTGTGTGGCAGCTAGCTGACGATCAGCTAGTGGGGGGGCAGCGCCTGCGCAGTAGAACCTGCTCTGGGGCAACAGCTCGCAGGCTGGTGGAGATGTCTGTACGTGCCACATCTGATACACATGCCATAGGTTCACCGTCATGGCTCTAAAGGCCCTGTCCCACTGCACTTACGGATGCAAAGAGGATATAAAACGTTAGAAAAACGTTATACGCTCTATCCGTTGAGCATCCGTCCACTGCAATTTCATCCATGCAAGAAGTTTTAAGCTGCACAAAACTTTGTGAACGGATGAACTTTCCGCCGTGTACGATGTAAATCCGTGACATACGAGCAACAAACGTTCTATGTCTGTTTATCATCCGTTAAATGTCCGCTGTATCCTCTCTGCATCCTCTGGCCATCCCCTCAACTCACATCCGCTGCAGCTGAAAACAGAAAGAGGGAGGAAACAAAAGGTACACGGAACGTCTACACAGCGTTTGTAGCACGGAAATAGAAAGGATGCTCAGTGAACGGTTTGCATCCGATATACATCCGCGCGGCATCCCCTTTCTTTCCTTTAGGCGTACGTGATGCATCCGCTTCATCCGCTATGTGTCCGCTTTGAAATTCTCCCCCTGAAACCCCTCGGAGATGTCATCCACTTCCATCTGCTTTTATCCGCTAGGCTTCCTATGAACATCCGTTTAACATCCCTGCTACATACTACCCACGTCCGTTCTTTTCCGTTCTGTTTATGCAAATTTTCGCCACTTTTTGGAGCAGATGACAATGGATGGAGCCACCCCCGAAATTTTGCTCATCCGCTGTGTCCTTTATGCATACGTTTTGCATCCGTCGGCCAGTGGGACCGGGCCTTAAGGAAGAGGGTTTATAACTCAGATAAATAGGCATGCACTAAGCCCGAGTTTCATTCTACTGTTAAAAAAAAAAGTTCGTCCGTAGTCAGTGGGAAAACTTCAGGAGACATCAGGAATGTTAATTTAAAAAAAAAGTAACCTGGAAGGAAAGGACTAGAAGTGGCAAATGGATTTCAAATAAATGAATTATTTCTAAGTACTGCATGCCCAATTTTGCATATTATGCTAATTTGCATGGCTAATGTACAGCTCATGTACAAGTTATTTATTGATAACCTACCTTTATTATTTTTATCAATAACTCAAAAGAGGTTGGGCTGAGAGAGAGAGAGAGAGGGGGACTGGCCCAAGGTCATCTAGCTGGCTTTCAGGCCTAAAATGGGACTAGAACTCACCGTCTCCTGGTGATTGGCGCAAAACACCCAGCCAGCTTTCACACCTACGAACTAGAACTCACCGCCTTCTGGTAAATGGTCCCCAAACACCCAACTAGCTTTCATGTCTAAGGCAGAACTAGAACTCATTGTCTCCTGGTGATTGGCTCAAAATCACCCAGCAGGATTTCATGTCCAAGGTAGGACTGGAACTCCCAGGCAACTGGTGATTTGGCCCAATCATCTTTCTTGCCTAGGGCAAGACCAGCACTTTATTTTTAATTTATTTATTTGTTTGTCAAACATGTGTGCAAGATGACAAGTAGAAGTATGAACATAAACAAGAACAAAGGGAGTAAATACAGATAAATGGGGACAGTAGGACAGGGACGGTAGGCACGCTAGTGCGCTTATGCACACCACCTTTAAGGATCTGTTAGGAATGGGGTGAGGTCCATGTTAGACAGCTTGAGGTTGAAGCTACAATGGGTTGAGGCTGTAACAACGGAGTGAGGTAGGGCATTCCAGGTCGCTGGAATGGCCGCTCTGTTGCTGAAGTCGTATTTTCTGCAAATTGCTATCCTAAACTGTCAGATAAGGAGCAGATGGAAAAGAGACCTGATAAATCACGGCCTATTGGAGCAGGGGTCAGCCTTGGCAACTTTAAGACTTAAGGACTTCAACTCCCAGGTCCTAAAGTTGCCAAGGTTGGAGACCTCTGGATTGGAGGTCTGGAAACAAGAAACACTATATACAAAGGTTTATTTCTTTGGCTGTCATTTTTGCATGTTCTCACTGGCGTTTTGAAAATCGATCCAATTAGCTGTTGTGATTTTTCTTGCATAGAATAAGGGATCCCTTCGTGTATATTCTTCTTGTTTCCTGTATCAAAGCATCTTGAAGCAGTTTGGAAAATGTAAAAACACACACATGATAAACAAAACATTAAAAATATAACGTGAAACTGTACCCGGTGAAAAGAAAAGAGGAAAGGAGGTGAAAAGCTGAAATGAGCACTCCTTGGCACTCAGAAGTGAAGGGGTGGATTTTCAAATGATGTTTGAATGGTTGAGGACAAGATGCCCACAAATTCTTATTGTGGTCCAGTCTGGATATGTTTGGAGGCCCTGAAATTTACCTCAAATGGCTTGATGATGAGTTTTAATCAAGTCTAAGCCAATATACAAGTTTTTTTTTAGATCCTGTGATCTATGAGTGAATCAGGAGGATTTCAATTTTACCTTCTCTGTAGCAAGACAGATGTTTTTTTTTCCATACAGATCAAAACCTAAAAATAAATGAATCTTTAAACTTAGAATAAGCCTTAACAAACATCTTCAACAACCCTAAATCATTAAAACCCAAGATTAAAAATTTGTTTCTTTCAAACAAACAAAAAAAAATGCAAGAATGGTTTCTAAGTAAAAACAAACCTGGGTAAGTCTCTTAAAAAAAAAAAATCAAAGTTGTTGATTTTGCCAACTCCATTAACTCCACCCTCCATTCATTCCGTTGTGAATATATTGTGAGTTCTTCCATTTCTAGATATAGAAGATAGAAATGTAGGGCTGGAAGGGACCGTGGAGGTCTTCTATCTCGACCAATCCCCTCCTCAAGGCATTATACCATCCCAGTTAAATGGTGGTCTGGTCTGTTTTTGAAGAAGACCCAACTCACAAAGCAAACTATTCCATTGATTAACTGTTCTCACTGTCAGGAAATTTCTCCTTAGTTCTAGGTTGGATCTCTCTTCAATGTTCTTCCACCCATTACTTCTTGTATTGCCCTCTGCTGTTTTGGAGAATAGACCCCCACCCTTCTCTGTGACAGCCCCTTAAATATTGGAAGACTATCATGTCACCCCTAGTCCTTCTCTTCACTAGACCAGACATTCCCACTTCCTGCAACCATTCATCAAACAAATTCGCTTCCAGCCACCTAATCATCTTTGTTGCTTTTCTCTACATGTATTCTAGGGACTCAGCATTGTATTCAAGGAGTTGGACTAGAAGACCTCCAAGGTCCCTTCCAACTCTATTATTCTAATTCTATTTTAGTGACCAAAGTTGGACGCAGTAGTTTCTTTCATGGTGCCTAAGATGGCCAGTGAATTTTCTTTCCTTCTTTCCCTCCTCATCTTCAATCAGCTATCGGAAGACTGTTATTGTTCCCCTAATCCAAGGGTCCTCAAACATGGTGACTTTAAGACTTATGGACTTCTGGGAGTTGAAGCCCAGAAGTCTTAAAAGTCACCAAGTTTGAGGACCCCTGCCTTAATCCTTTTCCTCCATAGGGTAGACATTCCCAGTTCCAGCAATCGTTCATCATAGCATTCGGCCTCCAGACTTCTCATCTTTGTTGGTCTTCTCTGCATGCTTTCTAGGGTCTCAGCATCTTGCTCAGTATCTATAAAAACAAAAGTCCATGCTACTTTTTCCTCCCCAATCTGTTTCTCCGTCAAACCAAAAAGAATAGCTTCTGACTTTAATTGCATATTCCATTTAAAAGTTCTCCGAGTTAAAATTCCTAACACAGTGTCTACAGTTCCACTTTGGGTTTGATTGGAAGAAAGGTTGAAGAAGGATTTTTTTTCCGAAGAAAGGGAGGCTGGATTTTTTTTTTTTTTTTGGTGGGGGGAGGCAGAAAGGGGTGTCATTGTTTTGTTTGTGGTGTTTTCTGTTTGCCTCCCTGCCCTCTTTGATTACAAGTCTCATGTCTTCAACTTGGGTATACAGGAAAACTGCAAGAAGTTAGGAAAGCCACAACTTCTTTGCTGGAGTTTGAGGACAGGAAATTGGTGTTTGCCTGTAGAACCAAAGCTAGCACACTCACAAGCACGATTGCTTGTAGGTGTCATTGTAATTGAACGTACAACGGTTGTTATTTTGTGTAACTCTCCTCTCAGAACCCTTAACAATGATTCCCATTGGGGGGAGAAGGAAAAAAAGCGACGATAAAGTAGCAACTGATGAGACAATAACAATAATAAAAAAGAACATTTCGGGCGTTATGAAATCATTGACCAGAATTAAAATTAAAATAACCCATTGGGTTATCCATGAAAGGCAGTGCAGTCTAATGCATCCCAGAATAAATATCAAGTTTTAGGCTGATGTTGTTTTTCTTTTACTCAAATACAGGTAGTCGTTGACTTACAATGGTTCATTTAGTGATGATTTGAAGTTACCAAAACACTGACAAAAGTGACTTATGACCATTTTTTCATATTTACAACCATTGCCACAATGAGCTCATTGCTCCCCAATGAGCATGTGATCAAATTGCAGATGTTTGGCAACTGACTCATATTTATGATGGTTTGCAGTGTCCTGGGGTACTGTATGATTCCCTTTTGCAACTCTCTGACAAGCCAAGTCAATGAGGAAGCCAGACTCACTGAACAACCATGTTACTAACTTAACCAGGGCAGCGATTCAACCATGTTACTAACTTAACCAGGGCAGCGATTCACTTAATAACAGTGGCCATAAAGGTCAAAATGGGGTTAACAAATGTATCAGTTAGTCAGACAAACTTGCTTAACAAATGTGTCAGTTAGCCAGATAAATTTTGGGTTCAATTGTGGTTGTAAGATGAGGATTACCTGTACTGGATGGTCTTGTGATCGTTTAAGAAGTATAGGTATCCTCAACAGAAAAATAATTGCACCAGCAGACAAACTTCGATAGTAAGTCAATATTTGTTTATCTAAACAGAATGACCATGCAGTGAGAGTGGGGAGCAATTTTCAATGTCCTGCTGGCTTCCCCACTGACTTTATTTGTAGGAATCTGGCAGGGTGCATTGGAAATCTTGATCACAAGGGGGATATTGCAGGAGCCACAACTTTGTGAATAAAATCGATCTGAACATTGTGGAAATTTCCATCTGGGTTTTTTTTTTTACCCATTTTTGGTCCCAATTTTTTTTAATGCACTTTTTTTAAAGTTAGTGGATATTTATATACCTTAATTCAAAAACTGTTGCAGTATAATAGCAATAGCACAATATACCACTTCATGATGCTTTACAGCCCTCTCTAAGTGGTTTACAGAGGCCACATATTGTCCCTAACAACCTGGGTCCTCATTTTACTGATCTGGGAAGAGTGAAAGGAATAATGCACTCTTTGGGTTAATCTGAGATAAATACAATGAGAGTTTTAGGAGTAAATAAATTGATACAATGGCTAACTTGAAGTTGGCTTAAGCCTGGGCAGTTATCGGTCTTCAGAGGAGACAAACATTTCTTAAATTGTCTCTTACACAGTGGAGGAGGGCAGCTGTCTTTGTTCTGGGAGAAGGTTATAAAAAAGGAGAACAACTCACAAAAAGCTGTACTTTTAGACCATTATGTGTTGTGGGACAGACCCTCCATGCATCCTAAAATAGTCTTCCTCATCTAATTTTACCAGTCAAAGATTTGTTCTGAACTTTTTAGCCCAGAGTCAGCATTTTGAATTGAATTGGGAATAAATATGGCTTCAAGGAAAGGCTGAGTGGCAATGAACAATAAATAGCAGCTGTATAAATGTTAAAATGCTCCAAAGTTAAGATTTGGTGACTAAGCACTGGATGCATTAATTCTTATTCCAGAATTGGAATGCAGTTCTCCTTGTATCAATCTGACATATACTTGCTGATAATTTAGAACTTTTCAGAGTTGAACTAAAAATGTGTATTTTTCAACATTTATACCAACAAAGTTTCCGAATGCAGACAGAGATATAAAGTAGCTATATATCTGCATTCTTTTAAACGTAACTGTTAACAGTGGGGCATGCTGTCAAATTTCATATTTTATTGATGGAAAGAGAGCTGGGTTTTTCCAAAATAGATTTTATATCATTTTTTGAAATCACCCACAGTCGCCTTCAATGTGGGATGGATCACATTCTTTCTGTCCTGGAATCTCTTATGTGAGCATCATGGAAAAACATCAGGATTAGCAAGGGTTTGTTCTTGGCTTATTTTTAGCTTGAGTTTATTTTGGGTTTAAGGTTCTTATGAAGGTGAGAGAGAGAGAAAGAGAGAGAGAGAGACAGACAGACAGACAGACAGACAGACAAAGATAGAGAGGGAGAGACAGACAGAGACATAGATATATACCTACATACAGAGAGAGAGAGAGAGAGAGACGTAGATAGATAGGTAGACAGAGACAGACAGACGGACAGACGGACAGACAGAGACATATAGAGACATATAGATGTAGGTAGATTGATAAAGATAGACAGACAGATAGAGACAGAGAGACAGAGACAGAGACAAGAGATAGAGACAGACAGACAGACAGACAGAGACATATAGAAATAGATAGAGAGATAAAGATAGGGAGATAGACAGAGACAGGTAGAGATAGCTAGAAAAGTGTGATCGTATTTTGGGTATTCGACAATCAGTTTGCATTTACAGCCATTTGCAGCATCCCATAGCGAAATGACCACCATTTACAGTGGCTTTTTTGGGGACAGAAATCAGAGTCCACTTCTGGTTTCCAACAAGAACACCCCTTGCAGACACTGACTTTGCTTAATGAGTGTAGCATTTGTTTGTTTCTTGACCATGAGAACAATTAATCAATGGTTAATTCTGCTTGTCTTTTGAAGTTGTGGGTGCTTCTACACTGGAGGCTTTTAAGAAGAGACCGGATAGCCCCTTGACTGGAAATGGTAAAAGATCTCCTGCCTGAGCAGAGGGTTGGGCTAGAAGACCTCTAAGGTCCCTTCCAACTCTGTCATTCTGTTATGGTAATTTGCTTAACGAATGATCACTGCCAAAACATGTAAAATTGGGTTGGTCATGGGATGACCTACTTAACAACTGGCACAATTGTTGACCATAATTTTGGGTTCAGTTAAGTTCCTAAACTGGGGACGACCTGTATTGATTGAATGGGCTAGATTAGGAGTTGGGAGACACAAGTTTGAAACCTCCCATTGGCAGAGAAGCCAGCTGGGTAATTTTGGACTAGTCCTTCCCTCTCTGCCCAATCCAGCTTCTATTTCTGTGACGTTGCTATAAATCCATCATGTCACTGATGCTTTGTGATAGGAACTTGCACTAGCAGAGGACAGAACAAAAGGATCTTGCAACCAAGTGTGACAAATGCTAGAAATCATCACAACATGTCACCGAAATAGAGGGTGCCAGATGGGGACAACAAGATAGAAGGTTGGCTTAATCCTGAAAAGCTGAATCCTTCATCGTGCCATGCTCCTAAGCTTAACTAGGAAGCAAAATTAGAGATGTTAATGCCTACATTGCGAACCAGAAAAGAAAAGGCTTAAATATAACTTCTAAAACGGATGAATAAACCCATGAAACTCCTAAGGAGCCCTTTAAATATTAAAATAATTACAAAGCAAGGCATAAACGCTGCATCCTTTCTTAATAAAAGACCCTCCCTGATTCTTTAACAACAACAACAAAAAAATCTAGAGCTTACATAAAATCTGTTTTATCAACTTTGCCCGTATTTAGGATTTTAAAGTAATGCGATATGGAAATTATTACCAGAAAGTTGGCAAACAGTTTTAAAATGTAACTTTAACCGATTGGTGTGTTCTAGTATGGCAGATAGCCCTTGATAATGCACAAAAGGATGTTTTAATGAGCTATATATATTTTTTATACAAAGATAGCGCTGCCATTCACACAACCATCCCCTGTGTAGCACATCAAGATTTAAGCTTAATGCAAAAGGGGAGGAAAAAGTTCAACCTTAATGTAATCATCACGTCATCTGCAGCGAGATCCAGAATCTGAAAGACCTGGCTGTGAATATCCAATTCGTAATGGCTGACTCGCATATCTTCATACCAACCGCATGACTTGTTTAAAAGGAAACCTTTGTGCCGAAGTGGTAGATAGGAGCTATATGTCTCTCCAAAATCAGATAGGAGCCGTAAGTAAATACGATGATATGATGCTTATAAAGTCTTCAGGATTCTCAAAGAATCTTGTCTGTGAACCACATGAATGCGTGGCGAGGCTCTCAACTACAAAATGAACCATCCCACACTCAGGCAATTAAAAAGCCAATGTAATGATAAACATTAAAGTCAACGGGCCGGATCAGTTGATCACACAATTCCCAGGAAAACCCAACGGCTAACAGATGTCCATGTCTGCAGCTGGAAGTACTTGCTTTGGGATGATCCACACTTGTCCAGGCCAAAAAAGAATGACCCGTACAAAAGAAATGTATTGAAGTGGTTTGGCCCTATCGAGAGAATGAATGAGGATCTAAATCACAAAACAGGATGAAGGAAGAATAAGTGAGTTGAAAGGAAGGCCATCGTTGCAGGGAATTGGGCCCATCTAGTAAAAAGTTGGAAGCCTCTGGTCTCTTAAAGCTGCCAAGGTTGGCAAATTTTGTGCAAAACCCAAAGTACAAAATGGCTGGGAGAAGGTTGACAGGTCTTGTTGACTTGGCAAGGAAGCGCTGGGTGGAAGCTCATCAACCAATGTGGAAAGGAGAAGGAATTTCCCGACAGTGGGAACCTTCTATCAGTGGAAGAAGCTTGCTTGATGGAGCTGTGGGTGCTCCATTGCTGGAGGTTTTCAAGAAAAGACTGGACAACCATTTGGACCAGGATGCTATAAGAACTCCTGCCTTGGACAATGAGTTGGGCTAGAAGACCTCCAAGGTCCCTTCCACATCAATCATTCCATAATTCCTTTCTCAGAAATCCTCAGAAATTGCTCCCCTTCCTGTATATTTCAGGACTATCTATGAAGTTTAGTTTAGTTTATTGTCATTGCACCTTGTACAATGAAATCAAATACCATCTTCAGTGTACATTATGACTATAAAAATAAAACTTGTGTTTTATTTTTAAAAGACACATCGTTCACATTCTATACAATTAAATTGAAAACCCCTGATATTGCATTTATATTGCACAATTACAGTAGAATTCGATAGAGTTACTGCCCTGGAATAGAAGCTGTTTTTCAGCCTATTTGTCCTTGTTTTGAATTGTCTTGTACCATCTGCCAGATGGTAATAGTTCAAAAAAGGGGTGCCCAGGATGAGATGGATCTTTGAAAATATTTTGAACTTTCTTAAGGCAGCAGGAGCTATAAAGCTCTTCCAAAGAGGGGAGAAGGCAACCCATGATCCTCTGGGCAATGACATTAACTGTTTGGAGTGCTGTCCTATCTGCCCCTGTGCAATTGGCAAACCATACAGAGGTATATACTTCAGATCTGCAATATTTTAATAGTTTCATTCTGTCAGTTCTGATTTCTCTCATCACAAAATTGATCTGAAGATAACTTGCAAATGACAACCACTTAGTTTTCATTTCCACTGTTCTCCCTCTTTCCTAAATGTGTGTCTCTGCATGCCATTTATGTTTTCTGTTCAGTCTTGAATCTCGGTGGCTACCTTAAAATCCCTGCAGTTTTCTTGGCAACCTTTTTTTAGATATCATTGGCCCTTGCTGTCGTCTTCTTAGATCTGAGAGAGGACTGGCCCAAAGACTGGCCCAAAGTTTGTGGTTAAAGTGGGACTAGAACTCACAGTCTCTGAAGCAGAACAAGAAGCAATGGATGGATGGAAACGAATCAAGGACAGAACCAACCTAGAATGAAGGAGATGTTCTGACCCAGGCTTCACCAAACGTCATTAAACACAAACTTGGTAAAAAAAAGTTTATTTATTGCAATGCTGGGAATTACTTTCATTCCCAGCTAGAACTAATCTTAAACAGTTCCCCAAGATACACATATACCTTTCAGTGCTGTGGAATGCTGCCAGAAACAGAACTCTCCTGAATTACCACCTGAAATACCAGAAAAAACCAACCAGAGTTCACAGAGGTTCAAGGAGGACTCAGAATCTGTTTGAACTACTTTGCTTCCTGCAAAGGTTTTGTCATTGAAATCTGACCTTTATCCCTTATGGGAGGGGCAATCACCTCCAAGCCTTAGTCCCAAGTTGCCCGTTTTGTTTCAGCTGCTCTCACCTTCTAGCAGCTCTGCACACACGCACACTGGGAACAGGCTCCCCTGGATCCTCTGCCTCACTGCTGCCAGGCTCCGGAGGCTCCAGATTCAGCACTCCACTCCCAGATGGTCCTGGCCCCATCTCTGTATCAGACACTGGATCCTCATCCAAGTCCTTTCCAGACTCCTGGACTGGTCCCTGTTCTTCCTCACTGTCCGGTTCCACTGCCGTCTGCACAGGCTGCTAGTGAACCACAACAGGAGAAATTCCCTGCCAAGGAGGACAATCAACCAGTGGAACGGCTTACCTTCAGAGGTTTTGGGTGCTCCAACACTGGAGGTTTTCTACTTGAGGACTAGAAGACTTCCAGATCCCTTCCAACACTGTTATTCTCTTATTCTGATGTCTATTGTGCTCCTTCAGCCAGTATACTTGTAAATTAAGAGGATCGCCAATCCATAAATCATTTCATGTATTGTTTTTGTAATAGGGCTTTAATATTTAAGCTCATAGTTTGTGTCCTGTAACTGCAATCATTTACCCTCAGGACAGTTAGGTTAGAAACCAGACCTCTGTTGACTGGCCTATAATGACTCACCATGAAATATGTTGTCAACATGCCCATACCTGCTTGTGGCTCGTCTTCCCACAGTTTGCTGAAGCGCTTCAAAAAGTGAACATCTCTTGAACAGTGTTGTGGCCATGGAATCTTGGTGTTTGCCTGTGTCAAGCCAAGGCTTGAGTTGATCAGTGGGTCAGGCTTGGGAAGAGTCTAGAGGAACTGGCCAAACCCAGGCGGAAGCATTCCTATTTATTCTTTTCAGTCAACTTTCTTTAGTTAAGGCATTCAACAACACTGCAGCTCATTCCTAGGATGTTTGGAAGCGTTCTCATTAAGCCACTTTCTTTCAGTCGGTGTTGCTTGAAAAAAAAGGAGGCCATGGAATAACTTCTTTGCTTGGTCTCCATGGTTTACACACTAAAGAGACCAAATGGAAAGGCTCCCCAAGTTTAAAGAGGAGGATTGGGACAGTTTAGCGTATGGCCCATGTTAGCCAGGATCACCGAGGTGGCTGGCTGCCTCTGTGAAAGGAATTTTTTTTGAGTGGTATCATCTTTACCCATGGCACTGCTCATGCTGACGATGTGACCCAGTTTGGTAATGAAACGTCCACAAGAAAACCTCCAAGCTCAAAGAGCACCCAGGACCCCCAATTTCAATCCCAGGCTATGAATATTCCCCCATATACAATCTTTATTAGAAACTTGGTTATTTAGACAGCTATCTTTGAAGTTTTTTTAATGAGTCCCTAGATTGGAGGCTCTCCAATCCTGCCAACTTTAAGACTTGTGGACTTTAACTCTCAGAATTCTCCAGCCAGAATGTTCTGAAAAAGCTTGTTAGATGAGAAGTAAAACGTCTGAAAGAAAAATCGAAAAGTCCACGTGTTTTTCAAAGAGAGCCCCTTTTAGGCTTGCCATCGCTGCTCTCCAGCCAGGTAGATCTGACAAAAAACCATTTCAATCAAAAGAAATTGTGGGCCTGATGGCATTTGAAGAGAGAAGTAATTGGGGAAGGCTCGTTTCTTGTCCGTACGTGGGAATCAAACTGCCGAGCTCAGCGGCATGCAGGCCCAGCATCTTACCACATGAGCCACTGCAGCCCTCTCTAAGCAGTTTACAGATTCAGAATATTATCTCCCCAACCATCTGGGTCCTCATTTTACCGACCTCGGAAGGATGGAAGGCTGAGTCAACCTTGAGCCGGTCAGGATCGAACTGCTGGCAGTGGGCAGAATTCATCTGCAATACTGCATTCTAACCACTACGCCACCACAGTAAACTGGCAATACAATGCCCTCAAACATCTTGAGCATACCACAAAGTAGGAATCCACCTAGGTGTGCAGAGAAATGCACAGTAATTAAATTAATTGAAATTATGGAATTAGCAACCTTTTTCTAACAGCATCATATGTGCTATTGGTGAACTGATAAAAAGGAGTTTCCTGAATTTCAAAGGCCAACTCACACAGATATCCAGTTTTGCAGACTCTTTTAAAAACAGCTCTGCAGTTGATGTCTTAGAATGTTATTAATAACAGGGAATGAAATCAAGGCAAATAATAATGGATAAATGTCAGGCAAATATTGGATAAGATACCTAGGCAAATAAATATTAATCTGGTATTCAAAGAAAAATTCATCCCTGAGAATTGGGATAGCAATACTTGCGCCTATACCAAAGCTATTACTGTAATAATATCCTATTACCAGAAATCCATTAAGTTGTAAAGATGAAATTGGAGAAGAGATTGGATGGACTTTTATGTTCCTTGTTTTAGAAGATGTGTATCACTGATACACCAGGACAAAAATTCCAGGCTGGACTCTAACTATCAAAGAAATTAAAAACATAATGTTAAACTTTTGAGCAGAATACAAAGAAAGAGTTTGTAGCGAAAGGCGAAAAGATACTTAGCATTCCTGAATACTCTGAAGGACATTTTGAGAAAGCGAGAAACTTATCTAACTTGTGTAGAATTCCAGCTGATATATAGGTATTGATAAGAATGATCCCATCACAACATATTTTCATACTATGCTAGCACACATAGTACACACCCCAGTCCCTGCAGTATCTGGGAGGATTAAACTGCTTCCAATTCCCCCCCCCCCCCAAAAAAAAAAAAAAAAAAACGGAAGAAAATGCATTGTCAATCTAGAATAGAGGAAAACCCGGATTTCCCATAAAGGAAATAAGAATGAATGAAATCCTTGGTAGATCCCATTTGAATCAACCCTATGCTCTGTGCAAGAATTCAGATTAAAACATTCTGTTTCTTCATTGGACCAGGTGACATCATGAAACAAATTATCTGCAGGAAACCAAACATGCTCAGAGGACAGCCCCACCCTGAAACCCCACAGTTAATCCCGAGTCACAGGTATTCTCTACTATGAAAGCATCTCTGTCAGATGGTTAATTTAGCTTATCCTGGTTCTACTATCATTCATTCATTCATCCATCCTTCCATTCATCCATCCATCCAGTCATTCATGCTTATAGTTACCCATCTTGGTAACTCTGGGTGGCTTACGACTCAAAAAATATATTACAGTTTAAATACTAAAAGATTTTAAAACAATAAAAACACTAAAACCAGATTAAATATACGCAGGAACAAGGTGCTTGGCCTGTTAGCAATACATCCAGGAAATGGGGTTTATCTCCCCCCCTCTCTCAAAGATAGATAGATAGATAGATAGATAGATAGATAGATAGATAGATAGATAGATAGA
>BLBF01000067.1:4138386-4166301 GCA_015471245.1 Laticauda colubrina
TATCTATCTATCTATCTATCTATCTATCTATCTATCTATCTATCTATCTATCTATCTACACACCTATCTATCTCCTACCTACCTGTCTACCTACCTACCTATCTCCTCTCTACCTATCTATCTACTACCTATCTACCAACCTATAATCCTGGCTGCTCTCTAAAGATGGTGGCTTTTTTGCAAAAAAAAAATATTCCCCAAACTAGGTTAGCTAATGAAGCACTGATTAGCTTGGGTAATTAAATGTCTGCAAGAAAACAACCAAGTTCAAAGAGCATCACAGATCAATCCTTAACAAATCAATATCTCTTCTCCCCATGCCCTCTTACTCTGTGTGTAAGTATAAGAAATACACAGATATTTGCTCTCTGTACTTGGACTATTGACAATGAGAAACCTTCCAAGATAAATTTAGAATGCCATCATTTTGACCTTGAGGATTATGATTGAAAAGGACAAATTATCCTAGCTCTTTTTTTTTCCCCTTCCTTTTTTGAAAGAACTTTTAAAGGTTAAGATATATTTGAGTTTGGGGAGCAGGCTGTGCCAAATATGTAAAAGTGACAAGTCTTATTATCTCAAGGAAATTGATGCAAGAGACACACCTGAGGAACCGTAATGGAAGTATCCTGGGAAATAATGGGTCTTATGTTGGACAGCTCCGAATGAAGGAGATACAGAATCTCTACCAACATAATGAATGGGCTCATAGATTTTGCTAATTGTGATTGGTTTTCATCATGATTTGTTGAATAAGCTCAGTTTAGTTGTTTACGAAACTGAAGGAAGTAGTCTGGATCAGGGGTCTCCAACCTTGGCAACTTTAAGCCCGTTTCTAATGGTCAAAGAAGGAAACTTGGAAAGGACCCACCTTAATGGATGAGACAATTAAAAATAGCAGTGGGAAGCTTCTATCTTCAGACTTCCAAGATTCAGTTTAGATAGTCTTACAATAAAACAGATTTATCTCATGTAGTTGTGTTTCCTATCTGAAGGGCTATATCAGATTCTGGGAAAATCAGGGAATGGAGGTAGTTCAAATGAGTATAAAGATTGATTGCAAGCTTGAGCTCTCTACAAGAATCTGAGCTACTAATGGTCAAGAGAAATGAGTAAGAATTGGAAGGCATTCAAGACGAGTTAGATCTCTTGTGGGAGTTAGATCTCTTGTGGGCATGCAGGCACTCATGATGCCTTTGACTCTTCCATCAGGCCCACCATCTCCTACAGACTAACACTTTCCAGGCTCTGACGCTGCTCTGGTATGAAAAGCCAACTCTAGAATAATAGAAGAACAGGAAGTTGGAGCATGTCCACTGTTTTCAGCAATTGTTGGACATTTCCTCTATAGCAACTATTCAGCCCAAGGTTATCTTCTACCCATCACTTATACATATGTGCTTCTTGAAAATATTGCTCTGGAAGAAACAGGATTTCTGCACTCTTTCCCAATAGGTAAATTCAAAACAGGCAAGTGCATCATCCAAAAATATACTTTAGCAAAATGATCAAGAGTTTAACTTTCTCCCATTATTTTGTTAAGGGGTTTAATATGTGGTTCCTAAACTCTGAGTCATCAGTGAGGTAAGTAATCAAAAAATGTTGTGTTGGGCCTGCCTTGATCATGATTCATATGTGGCTGCAAAAAACTCCAGGGGTGGAACTGGGATGCCTGAAGCCGAGGGTGAGACAAGTGTGTTGAACTCTCCGAAGTCCAGAAATGATGCCAACATGTAGGATCTTTTTAGTCATGTGGATGGAATTCTCCAGGAATTTACTTTAAACTTGAGCTAATTCATAAAAGTATTATGTTTTTTTTTTAAATAAACTGGAACCATTCTCTCTGCCTTATGCTCCGAAGTGAGAAGTCATTATGTGGTAGAAGTATTCTTTTTTCCTTTCAAATGCAACTTGGTTAAGTTTTTTTTTTATATATATGCAGCACATATTGACAAAAATATTTTTTTTAAAAAAAAATAAGGTCATTTTTGTGATGCTTCTAAAGTTTTATTATGGTGTGCGTGATTTATTTGATGTATTGCTATTTGAGAACGATCTCGGAGGAAATGAGGAGAAAAGATGCAGCCTAGGAAACAATCAAGAGAGAGGGATGCCCCCAATGGCTTAATGGTTTAGAGAAAGAAACTTAAGAACCTTGTCAAGCACTGGGAAATCAGGAGATTCAGTTAGTTCGAATGAGTGGAAAGATTTATTGCAAGCTTGAGCTCTCTACAAGAATCTGGCCAACTAACAGTCAAGGGAAATGAGCGGGAGATAAGAAAGGCATTCAAAGTGGGCTGTACTTAGATTTCTTGCAGATATGCCAGGACTCGTGACTGTGTTTGACCCTTACCTCAGGCTAAGACTGGTCATTTCCTACAGAACTGCCCTAATTGATCAGATGGCTCAAAATGATGACCTTGGGGGAATGACAGAAATAAATAATGCCTGGAAAACAATCAGATAAAAATAGGAAGAGCCTTCAGTCACCCAACGGTTCAAGTTAGAAGAGACTTAGGAAGGATCTACTGTAATGGAGGAGACAGTTAAAAGTAGGCTTTGGGAAGTTTGTATTTTCAGACCTGCTAGTTTCCATTAATGTAGCCTTACCATAAAATAGATCTAACTCATTTAGTTGTATTTCCTGTCTGCTTAACTTATCAAAGAGAAACTTTGATCAAAGAGAGAAATGCAACCTAGAACTAAGGGGAAATTTCCTGACACAGAACAATAAATCAGTGGAACAGCTTGCCTCTGGAAATTGTGGGTATTCCATCAATGGAGGTTTTCAAGAAGAGGTTGGACAATCACTTGACCAAGATTATATAAATTCTCCTGTCTTAAGAAGGGGTGGGGGTTGGACTGGAAGACTTCCAAGGTCCCTTCCAACTCTGTTATGCTATATTGTAGTTTTCCTGGGAAGGCTGAACTTAAGGTGGTATTTGTATACCCCAATAATTAATGTTAAATTTTTCAGTAAACCATGGAATAATTAAACCATGGCTTAGCAGTATTTATGAACCCAGTCAGTGCTTTGAAACAAATTGGCATATTGCCTGTCAACCTTCAAAAGTATTTTTTTTAAAGCAAGGATGATGCTAATAACAATCCCTTTAGATGAGAAAGCTAATGTTGACAGAGTTGTAATTTACGGCAGAAATATCTGTTGTTGAAATATGCTTTGGCTTATGCACTAACGAAGATTGGTGCAGTAATAATACAGATGGGTATAATTCTTCACAAATGAAACAGATGCTTCTTTGAAAAGTTCAAAAAGCTGTATAAATAACTGCAAAAGACCAGGGGAAAGAGTAGGGGAAAAAAGAGAAGACAATAAAAACCTTAATAAAAATATATATAGAAACAATCTGCAATACATGAAAGCTTAGCATGAATTTACAGAATAGTATTATGGAATTGCATCAAAACCTATTGAATTCCAATATCTTGGACCTCAACATAATGACCATACCTACCTATTTTCTAGCACAGCCACACAACTGTGTCCCCAGCCACGGAATTGTGCAGCGACACTGGGCCACGGCATGCCAGAAACCTGTCCACACAAACAAACAAAGCCCCATCCACGGAGTGCAGGGAGCACACAAAAACACATACCCTTCTAGTCTGTGGAAAAATCTCTGCATGGAACCGGTCCCTGGTTCCCCCCCCCCCCCAATGAAAGTAAATGCATTATTTTGGGAAATGAAACAATTGCCTTTTAGCTTGGGTGAGAGAAAACAGTAATGGGAGATCTTACACTAAATCTGGCCCTGAAATTACTGTTTAGTCCAGGGGAAGAAAAAATATTATGGAAAAATTACCTACAGACAAGGGTTTCTTAACTTTAGCCTCTTTAAGACATGTGGACTTCAATTCCCAGAATTCCCATGGCTGGCTGTGGAATTCTGGGAGTCAAAGTCCGCACATCTTCAAATGGCCAAGTGTGGAGAAACACTGCCTATAGTAAGGGTCACCAACCTTTTGGACCTCAGGGACCAACAAACTCATAATTTTAAATCCCGCAGACCTGGGAAAATCCCAAAAAAATTCTACAGGAAAATTCCTCATCCTGTTTTCCTACTGATCGATCATTATTTGGTATCGCAGGATACCATCTCCAGCTCCATTCTCAGGGGGGGAGAGAGAGATAGAGAGAGACTTTTGGCTTCATGCAAGGAAAGCAGCAGAAGTCTTTCTTTCTCTCCCCCAAACTCTGCCAGAAATGAGTCTTTGTGAGACTTGTCATGCTGGCACAGCCCCTTGGAACAGGAGGCCTTGCAGGGTCCCAAAGACTCATTTCTGGTGGAGTTTGTGGGAGAGAAAGAAAGACTTTTGCTGTTTTCCTTGTGTGCAGCCAAAAGCAGAAGAAGGAAGAAGCAGAAAGAAGCAGCCTGGTAGCCAGGCGAGGTGTGTGGGGCAAGTTTCCCACCTCTCCTCACTACCTTGTGTTGTTCGCAATGCAAGCGATGCAAGCCTTGTGTTCCCATGGGCCATGTGGGTGGCACAGCCTTGTGTCCCTGCTCAGGCTGGACTAATTGCTTTGGGGGTGCTTTACAGGTGACATTTCTCTGTGGACCACCAAAATTTTCTTGCGGACCACCAGTAGTCTCCGGCCCACTGGTTGGCGACCACTGCCCTATAGGATTCTCAGGGAATGCTGTTCAACCAACTCAAGTTCTCAACGTGATGCTTCAGACATAATTGTTAACCTGTTGTTCGATTGGTGAAAGACCTCATATGCCTTGCTGTTCAGTTGTATGTTCTCTCTGGCTCATCCTCCAAGGGCTTTAGAACAGGGGTCTCCAACCTTGGCAAGTTTAAGACTTGTGGACTTCAGTTCCCAAAGCTGGCTGAGGAACTTGGGAATTGAAGTCCACAAGTCTTAAAGTTGCCAAGGTTGGAGTCCCCTGCTATAGAAGATTGTTAGTGAACAATATGGCATACTTCTCTACTGAATCTGCCCTAATGCTCATTGCATTCATAAAATGAGCATAGCTATAAATCAGGGGTCTTCAAACTTGTCAGCTTTAAGACTTGTGGACTTCAACTCCCAGAATTTCTCCTCCAGTCATGTTAGTTCAGGAATGCTGGGAGTTGAAGTCCACAAGTCTTAAACTTGCCAAGTTAAAGACTCTTGCTATAAATGATGTTCACCTTGCATGTGCTGCACGTAGCATGTGTACACAGGAAAGTTCAGATCTCTTGAAAAAAAAAAAACAAGGAAAAAGAACAGTAGCATTAAAACCCAAGTTTTATCTAATCTGCAGTCTAATAATATTGGCGCTTAGGAAACCTGAGGTCTAGAAAGATGCCTTCTGCTTTTACTTTGCACGTGAGACTCTGTTCTTGAGTTTGTGAATGACGGTTTCTAGGAGGGGAATCTCAGCCGTTTAACAGTTTATTTGCACCATTGATTAGTATTCTGCCCGGTGGCTTTCTCCCTCCTTTGGAATTGTCTTGTAGTTGCTGCCTGGCAACCACAATGTGAAAATACAACATTAGTTTGAAAGTGCAAGCATGCTGCTAGCAAGCAAGCACCAACTTCATCTCTCTCCTGCAATCTGCAAATGCAAGGAGTACAGCAGCTAATTTAAAAAAAATAGGGAAGGAAACCTCTGCTTGAATGGCCCTGAAAGATCTTGAGAACATTCCGAAAACTTGAACAATCTGGATCTAAGGTTGGGTCTCTCTTTCTCTTTTTCTCTCTCTCTATGATCTCCATGTTTGCTCCTCCCACCTAGAAAAGCATCAATAGTCAACAGCTTTGCTGACTCTTTCATGCTGTAGGATTTTCTATGTCCAAAGGCAAAATAAAAAGCATGTCGGACTATGGTGGCATCGTAGCAGATGAGAGTAGCCTTCAAGAAATGTCTCTCTCTGGAGTAGGTTCTAATATGAGAGTAGAAATCATTTAGTGTAATGTTTCTTAACCGTAGCAATTTGAAGATGTCTAGATGTCAACTTCCAGCATGCTGGTTGGGGAATCCTTGGAGTTGGGAGTCTTAAAACTCCCAAGGTTGAAAAATATCAATTTAGTAGGAGGGAGTTGGTGCATCAAGATCTATCTCTTACTAAGATGAACATTGGGCTTGTAGATGATGATATGAATAATGGTTGCTTCCTTCTGCATTGGCTGACACAACATGAAAAGTGAGGGATGAGGGCATGGAAAGAGAAAAGCCATAATGTTGGGTTTAATTTGGTGCATTGAATTAAATCAGCCATTGTGGTTTGTGAACCATAGCATGGTTACCATGTTTGAATCCATTGAATGATGGTGTATTCAACAAACTTCAATTAGCTAAAACATTGAATTCTACATCTGGATTCCTACCTTGCTTCAAGCCATCACTTTAGCTAGATGATTTAAAGCAAGATAGGAATCCAGATGCAGAATTCAATGTTTTTTGAAAATTGACACCTCAGTGTATATTTTTACTCATATGCTGGCAGATTTGCCAATTTACAATGATTACCCTACAACCTTCCCAAATGTAAGATCACAGAATACGTCTTTGCTTCAACTGATCCTGAAGATCCACAGTGAATTTGAGTTCTTTGCAAACACATATTTAATTTGTATTTCAAATACAATTTTGGTGGCTTTAGGGGGGTGGGTGGAATTCAACCTGGATTTTCTGTTTTTGCCTTGCAAATGCTAGCTTTTTTTACTGGGCCATTTCGGATTTCATCAAAGTCTTAAATTACTTGGGAATAAGGACACCTGTTAACAAAATGAGAGATGATGGATGAGTTGTGTTTTGGAAGGACAGCTCATGGGAATCTCTCAACCCCATTGGCAGATTGGCATGGACAAATCAGAAAGCTTGTGGAATACAAAGCATGAATTTAAGTAGAGATTCGGGATCCAGTGTCCCCTTTTGCTTTCCAAGAGTGAGGGAGAAAACTCCCAGCTTCCAAACCATTGAAAAATATTTGCAGTGGAATTTATGAAAGATGATGCATTGTGCGAGACAGATGTTGTCCCATTTCCCACAGGATGGATCCAGCTGTAGCAGAAATGATGGTGCAGAACTGCTAGACTCAAAACAGGATTCTGCTTCGCTAGCAAGAACTGTAATATAGGAGCCTAACTAAGAAAATCTAAAATTAAGGATTTTTCCAAGTGATAGATTATCTTTCTGGTTGGATCCACATATGAAGACCTATAAGAAGCCGGACTTCCAAGAAGAGGCATTAAATTGTACTTGATTAAATACAAAAGTGTGTGAAATTGTCTTTTTATCAAGCTCATTAGTTCCATATTATTTTCTGATCTCTGGGAGGTGACCTTCTTGTTTTCTGCTTCTTTTGGAAAATGGGTGAGATTTAATCTTTTGAGATACAAATCATGAATTTAGTAATGCCCTCTTTCCTTAGGTTCTTCCCTTTCCCCCTTCCCTTCCCCTTCCCTTCCCTTCCCTCTCCTTCCCTTCCTTTCCCTTCTCTTCCCTTAATCCTTCCCTTCCCTTCCCACCTCTTAATTCCTTCCTTTTTCTCCTTTTCTCTTTTTTGCAATAGGTCCCTGCTAGAGTTCATACTAATTTCCATTATTTTCTTGTGGACAAGCAAGTAGTTAATATACTACTTAAATACTTAAGTAGCATTAAAGTAGTATACTTAAAATATAATTTTTGCCATGAGATTGGGTTAGTTGAAGGAGTTTTGGGACATCAGCCACTTGAAAAATGCATAATTAAAGCATATAAATCAGAGATTTCCAACCTTGGCAACTTTAAGACTTGGGGCATTTCAACGCCCAGAATTCTCCAACCAGCCATGCTACCCAGGGAATTCTGGGAATTGAAGTCCCCAAGTCTTAAAGTTGCCAGAGTTGGACACTCCTGATCTAGATGTCCCATTTCCTTCCTATTGCTGCGAATTCCACCATTCCCATTTATTTCTGACATATGAAGGGTTGGAACCAAGTAACCAAAGGTGAAAACTCAAGTCTTACTGGTGCCACCTATATGCATAATGTCATGCTTGTTATTTTTATGCTTCTTTTACCTTCTGCATGTACCTAAGGAGCAAATGGGACTAAATGTTATGATTTCCTGTCTTTCAGAGCCTGGGATCGGCTGACAAGAAAGATTTGTACTCTTCAAAGTAAGTCTTACATTTTTTTTTCTCAGCAAATTTTCAACAAGGTGAATCCATTAATGTGTGTCATCTAGGAGACTTTAAGCCATCTGTATTACCTCTTTGGAGGTCATGGGATCTTGGCTGTTGAATGCTTGCAAGGAAAGAGAATCTATGGTAGCAAAAAGCAATATTGGCTTGACAATCAGTTGAAGCGTCACCTGCTGTAGATCAGAGGTATCCAACCTTGGCAACTTTAAGACTTGTGAACTTCAACTCCCAGAATTCTCCATGCTGGCTGGGGAATTCTGGAAGTTGAAGTTCACAAGTCTTAAAGTTGCCAAGTTTGGACGCCCCAAATGTGGATAGTGAAATGTGGGATGTCACAGAGATACTACCTTGAGTAGAGATTTATTGCTTTGTTTTGGTGGACACCAATGAAAAAAAGAGTTACCGAGTTTCTTTCACTGTTTGTTTTTCTGTCTATGTGCGATCAGAGAGCAATTTCAAAGAGATTTTTCTCCCTCAGGTCCTAAGACAGTTGTACTGATTGGTTAACAAGATGGCTTCTAAGTTCTTCTTCGGTAGCTCATTCACAGCTAACCTCCGTTCTTCAAATATATAATCTATATAATGCAGGTTATTTCTTGACTAGAAAAGGATATGTAAGATGATCTTCTTGGCATTTATATAAAGCGATGGGATTGCCTCCCTCTAACATTACAGTATTTTCAGGTGGAAAATTGCATCCTTCTGTTAGTAGCGTTGCTTGGCAAAATTGGGAAATGGATACACGAACCCTTTTCAAGTATTTCCTGAATATCTGGAAAACCTTGGTGTGATTCTTATCTTCCTTCGAATTTCAGTAGAGTGCTAGAATGCAGATCTAAGGACAGATGTAGAAAATATTCTATCTGAATCATATGGATCTATTTTATTTATTCTTGGGGATAAACTTTTGCTTTTAAAGGGGTTTATTTTGGAGAATTGAATGGGTTTTTATATTCAGATGATGGCTTTATATTCAAATGCAGTTTTATTTCTTGGAACCTCACGTGGTTTGTGTACAGGAAGTCCTCAACTTAAATCTCAACTTAAAACAGTTTCATTTAATGACCATTCTAAGTTGCAATGGCACTCACACTTGCAACCATTGCAGCATTCCCCATGGCCCTGTAATCAAAATTCAGCCGCTTAGCAACTGACTCTTATTTATGACCACTGCAGTGTCCTGGGGTCATGTGTTCCTCTTTTGTGACCTTAAAAAATGTCCCACTTAGTGACAAGGATTTGGGGCTCAATTGTGGCCTTATGTTGAGGACTACCTGTAGTTCAGAGGTGTCTTTATCCAAGGGCCTTCCTTTGCTAGAAGTAATTGCAGATTGATTTCAGAAGGTTTTAAATTGAGACAAGAAAACCCAAGTTAAGACTCCTGTAATGTCTCAAGTTTGTCATTAGTTTAAAAAGAAGTGATAAGCTACCTATATCGAACATATGTAGACAGAACTGGGCCTGTGTGACTTATTAACTACTCCCATCAGTATATCCCAAAATGCTATGTGCGTCAATTGTAGAGGCTAAATAACAATTTAGATGATTTAAAATTTAGAACCTCTCATCTCTTTGCTTCAGGGCATTTTGTAATTGCCGGTTGGTTGGGCAGAGGGAGTGAAAGCTGTCATAAGAAATCTGCTCCCTCCATTAGGACCTTTAGTAGCCAGAGAGCCTTCAGAAGGCTCCCTTGAGTAATGTGGAGTAGATTAGTCAGTCTGGCATTTTTGCCAGATCGAAGATCTTCTCCTAAGAGATGTGAAGTTGCAAAGGTGTGCAGCCTATGTTTAATGCGATCACTATAAATTAAAGAAGCACTTCTCGGAGCAGTTTTAACTCTTGCATAACAAAAGTCTTTTCCACTTATGGTGGCTACTTATACTTAAAACACATTTTTCTCTTTGGTGTCCTTTATGCTTTCCTCCACACCACCACCCAGCACAATTTTTGGTGAAAATTGATCCAAATTGCTTTTGCTGGTCCATGATGGACATGCAGATTAGGTTGTGTTGTTGGATTTCGTTGCATTGGGTTGGATTGGATGAGGATTGGATGAGGTTGGGTTGAGTTCAGCTGACTTGAATTGGGTTGGGTTGCATTGGATTGGGTTAGGTTAGGCTGCATTGGATTGGGCTGGGTTGGGTTTTGCTGACTTGAGTTGTGATGTGTTATGTTAGGCTGGGTTGGACTGGGTTAGGTTGGATTGGATTGAGTTGCATTGGGTTGGATTGGGTTACATTGGATGGGGCTCACTTGGTTTGGTTTGGGCTGACTTGGGTTGGGTTGGGTTGGGCTGGGTAAACTGAATTGGGTTGGGTTGGGTTGATTGATTGATTGCATTAATCTGAATTCCATAATCCATCTTATTGGATTGTTGGAGGAACGACACCATTAGTCAAATTTGGTCATTAATCAAATGTTGAATTTTGTTCAGTCTTTGCCTTGGGAATCTGCCCTACGTTGCCTTTGCAAATAAAATGCCTGGATGCCTATGATCAAGCTAGCGTTCTCTTCTCATGGATCTCATGAGCTGTCCTTCATTGGAATTGGTGGCCATACAAATAACAGTTCTGTATTTGTTATATGAATTTCACTCATGAACTGTACTTTTTCATCTTTATTTTTAAGACTATATGTAGTCATCCTGTCTCTAGAAGTGACCAAATTAAGCAGTGGTCAACTTTAGTGTACAATGTCCTGTTATTTGTGTCTAGAAATATGACTGTCACTCGTCTGGTTCAAAACCAGATTGGCCAGTCTGCTCCCATTCTGGGCTTCTTCAAATTAAACAGTGGGTTGTTCAAAGTTGATGGATTTTTTTCAAAAAATACACCGATGGTTCGATTTCCTGTTGAAGCAGAGAACGCCGAAGAGTAGGTACAAAGAATTTGTCAGGCTCACACTATGCCAGGAAGGAGCAGGAAAATTGCAAGCTTATTACAAAAGAGCTGTTAGCTTTTGAATTTCCAAAAATTATTCTTTTAAATTAAGTTTCAACAAAGAGGGTAAGAATTCAAAAGAGACAAAAATGGAGGGGTTAGGGGGAAAGGGAGGTTAAAGAAAAAAGCAAACTCGGGAGTGGAAAGAGAAGGAAAAAGAAGGAAAAAAGAGAAAGTAGAATGAAAGAATAACTTCCAACTTTCTTCAGTACAAATAGATCTAGCATACATTAACCTCTTATAGGTAGTCCTTACAATCATAATTGAGACCAGCATTCAGTTGCAAACAAGACAGTTGTTTAGGGAGTTGGTCATGGTCATGATGTACACTGAAGATGGTGTTTGATTTCATTGTACGAGGTGCAGTGACAATTAAAAAAAAAGTAAACTAAACTTATAGAGTCAGCCTTTTGCCCCCAACAATCTGGGTCCTCATTTTACCCCCTTTGGAAGGAGGGAAGGCTGAATGAACCTTGAGCTGGTTAGGATCAAACTCCTGGCAGTGAGCAGACTTAGCATTCAGCCCACTGTGCACCAAGGAAGGGAGGGAGGAGGGAGGGAGAAAAGGAAGAGCAATAGCAACAGCCTTTAGACTTATATACCGCTTCACAGTGCTTTACAGCCCCCTCTAAGCAGTTTACAGAGTCAGCCTTTTGCCCCCAATGATCTGGGTCCTGGCCAAAAAGCCCCTTTCTTGGCACAAGTGTAGTGAAAGGGCGTGTCCCAACTACGATCCTGACTTCAGTGGAAGCCACCAAAGGTTTCCCATTCCCATTATTTTTCTACCGCTTGTAGAGCGATGGATTTTTTAAAAAATCCACTGGGGTTGCTATCGAAACACAAGTCATTCTTTCACTTTGGAATAGACATGGCTTTTTCTGTGACGTTTGGTTTCAACCCAGTTTAAAAACTCGTCGGGCTGAGATTTCAGAGACCCTGTAGACATTGAACTTAAGAACTCTTTTTTTAAAAGGAAAGATCCTGGATATTTTCATTGTTGTCCATCTTCTTCATTGTCATTATCATCCTCTGTTCTGACCCAGACTCCCAAAACCATAATTACGTACACACTTATTTTAAAAACAAGACTTATTTCTTGCAATGCTGGGAATGGTTTTTATTCCCGGCCGGAATTAATCTCAAACAGTCTCCCGAGATAAGCACCCACCTTTAAGTTCTGTGAAGAACTGTCAAAAACAGAAGTATCAAATGAACTAGGAAAGAAATCAACCAAAGTACAAATCATTCAAGAATGACTCTGAACCGAATGAACTACTTTGCTTCCTGCAAAGGTATTGTCATCTTGGCCTAACCTTTATTCCTTATGCGAGGGGCAGTCACCTCCCAGCCTTAGACATCGACATGAAACTCTCGCATGGTTCAGGTTCTTTAGTCCACTGACACATCTGAAAGAGTCTTGCTTGGTCTTCTCTCAGCAGTTGCAATGTATTTGGGTGAGCTACCAGATATGGGCTGCAAAATCTGAGGCTACCATTAAGTGAATTGAAAGAGAATCTTTTTGTTCTGGCCAAGGCTTCTGAGACCATACTTAAGCACATGCTTAGTTAAAACAACTCTTGTTTTATTTCAGTGCTGGGAATTATGTTCATTCCCAGCCTGTAATGAATCCCAAACAGTTCCTCGAGATAAGCAACCACCTTTCTTTCCTTTGAATTGCTGCCAACACTAGAGTGGCAAATGAACTATAAAAAAACCAACCAAAGTACAAAGTCCACACAGAGCTTCAAGGATTACTCCAAACAGAACAAATGACTTTGCTTCCTACAAAGGTTTCTCTACCTTTGCCTGTCCTTTTTTACCTTATGGGAGGGGAAATCGCCTCTCAGCCTTACTCCCGAATCGTCCCTTTTGTCTCAGCTGCTCTCGCCTTCTAGCAGCTCTGTGCACATGCACACTGGGAACAGGCTCCCCTGGGTCCTCTGCCTCGCTGCTGCCAGACTCTGAAGGCTCCGAAGTCACTACACTACTCCCAGATGGTCCTGGCCCCATCTCTGCATCGGATGCAGGACCCTCATCCGAGTCCTCTGCAGATGCAACTGACTGGTCCCTGCTGTTCCCTGTCCAATTCCACTGCCATCAAGGTAATTACTGTCAAGGTAATTACTGCAGCTTTGTTTGTTTGAATTTTTAGTTACAGTCTGTATGTACCTTGTTTGGACTGAATTTTCTATAATTAAAGGCTGTTCCTGGGAGTTTTTCTACAGCTGAAGGTAACCTGGACATTGGGGGGCAAAGCTGGATATAATAAAGGGATTCTTGTTGCTAATTTGATTGTGTTGCCTTTGTGCCATGCCCTGGGTCATCAGAAGACCCTTGGGCATGAGTCCCAGAAAGTATTGTCTGCTTAACAATGGAAATTCTGCTTCCAATTGTGGTCATAAGTCAAGGACTATCTGCAGCTTGTCCACGTCTCTGAACCCTTTGCTATTGATCCATTTGAAACTCTTCTTTTGCAGTCCGAATACTTTATTCTGAGTGTGATTTTTTTCCCCATCTCCTTCCCTCTTTTCTACGCAGCCCTGTAGCTTGTGAGGTGCATTTGTTCTCTGTTTGCTGTTTTATTGGCTTCTCTGACCTTTCTGGGAACTAATATATTGCTAAATGTCTTTGGTTTCCCAGTAACATTCTTGCTGCCTCTTGTTCATTTGCAATCTGACTCTTTCAACAAGTGCCATTTATGTTAGACCAACATGTTGGACAATTCCTATTTGATTTGACAACCTTTTTTCTTCGGTTGGCCTACTTCAACTGTTATGGCTTACAGGCGTGGATGAGAAACAGATTCTTATGGTAAGGTCCTCTCGCCAGCTTTACTGTACTGTAAAACAAGGGAAAAGAGAATCTCGTTTTCCTACGCTTATTATTTTTATCTGACCATTATTACTTTATAAGTCAAGGTGCTATTACTTCCTCCTCCTCTTATTTTCATTACAACAGTCCAGTAAGGTGGGTTGGGCTGAGAGGGAGTGAATGGTCCAAAGTTCCCCAGCCAGCTTTCATGCCTAAGGTGGGACTAGAATTCACCATGTCCTGATGATTGGGCCAAAGTCACCCAGTTGCCTTTCATGCCTAAGGTGGAATTGGAACTCAGCATCTCCCGGTGACTGGGCCAAAGTCACCATCTGGCTTTCATATCTAAGGTGGCACTAAAACTCCTGCCAGCACCTTCACCACTACACCCAATTGGCTCCTATTAAAACCAATTTTGTAAGTAGTTTTTATTTGTCTTCAAAATATAGACCTCAGGGTCATAAAATCAACTTTGATGAGCTTAAGCAGAGTGGCTGCTCTTGATTCTGCTCCTTTGTTGTTGCAAGAAATGTGATCCACATCCAGAAGGAAGCGGTAGAATTTATTTTTAAGAAGTGGAGGTCCATAAATATGAACATTTATGAACGTTTATAATGTCTATGAATGTTTATAAATCTGAAATTATCATAACTTGAGAACGGTCACTAAAGGAATTCTTGTAAGTCGAGGACTACTGATAAAATCCCAAAGGTCTAAAGGTTACTTGAGAGGTGATGGGAAGAGAAGACACTGGACATAAATTGTGAAGCCCAGAAGCTGAAATACGGGTCCCCATCAGCCAAACATCTGATGCGTCGCTTGGATTTTGCAAAGACAGAGAAGGCTTTTGCAAGTCTCGCCTGCTTAGACATTGTAGCTTTAATGTCCCAAAGTACTCAGCGACTTTCCACTCCCCTCCGGTCATCAGTTGGCTCTCGGTGAAGCTCTGAAAGGGCTGGTTTATTAAACAAACACACTTAGTGTAAAAAGTTTATTTCAGTTAATTAGGACTTCGTTGCAATGGAAACAAATTATCCAGATGCCCAGTGCCAAGTTAAACAGCCAGGGTGTGAGTGCCTGGGGGGGAGGAGAGGGTCTCGAATTAAGGCGATACAAACAAACCTCTTCAGTTAACTCTATGTCCCTTTAGTCTATTTATTTGGTCATTCCCACATGGCTTTCACAAGGAGCCTCCTTGGCCTCTTTAGAATTTAGAATAACAGAGTTGGAAGGGACCTTGGAGGTCTTCTAGTCCAACCCCCTGCCTAGGCAGAAAATCACTTCAGACAAATGGTTATCCAACATCTTTTTAAAAACTTCCAGTGTTGGAGCATTTACAACTTATGCAGGGCAAGTTGTTCCACTGATTAATTCTTGTAACTGTTAGGAAATTTCTCTTTAGCTCTAGGTTGCTTCTCTCCTTGATTATTTTCCACCTGTTGCTTCTTATCCTTCCTTCTGGTGCCTTGGAGAAGACCTTGACTCCCTCTTCTTTGTGGCAGCCCCTCAAATATTGGAAGACTGCTGTCATGTCACCCCTGGTCCTTCTTTTCACTAGACTAGACATACCCAACTGCTGCAACCATTTTTCATATGCTTATTATGGAATGTTGAGTAAGACCAAATAGGCTGGGTTCACATACTAAATGATCTAGTACGATTTACTCGCTGACAGTAAACCATGACATATGGTTTACTTTGTTCAACTAACAACCAGTGGTGGCATTCATTTTTTTTTTTTTTACTACTGGTTCTGTGGTCATGGCTTGGTGGGTGTGGCAGGGGAAGGATACTGTAAAATCTCCAGTCAGAGGTGGAATTTGCTGGTTCTCCGAACCACTCAAAATTTCCACGACCGGTTCTCCAGAACTGGTCAGAATCTGCTGAATACCATCTCTGCTCCATTCCCACCCCACCCCTGGGGGAAGGATACTGCAAAATCCCATTCCTTCCCTACCCCACTAACCTGCTTTCCAGCCCTGTTTTCCTGTCTAGGGCAACCAAAGAAGACCCAACCAATCAGCTGGGACTTGGGAGGCAGAGAACAGGTGGGCGTGGGCCAATCATAGGTGGGATTTGCCAGTTCTCTGAACTACTCAAAATTTCCACTACTGATTCTGCAGAACTGGTCAGAACCGGCTGAATGCCACCTCTGCTAACAACCCTTAGTAAGGCTGGTTGGCAGTCTCTTGTTTGCCTATTTCCCCAGTCTGCTAACATTTCTGTATTTCCTTGCTTATTCTTCTGAGATTTCAGTCCTGTGCACCATCTCATGCCTTTCGATTTGGCAGCTTTATAAAACTAATTGATGAGAGGAGGAGGAGGAGAATCTAACCTGTGAGACACATTTTTGTTCCTTTTGTTTGTTTGTTTGTTTGATTCTGTTGTCTCCTTCAAGCCAAAGCCCCAAGCATCTGTCTTTAATGTTCCTAAAGAGCTCAGCTTCTCATTATTTAGCACCATCTCATTGACTTTGGCCTTTGTGAGGAGCTAAGAACGGTCGGGAAGGGTTTCGACTTGGATGGACGACATTTGGGAATTCCAGAGCTGAGGACCAGACCGGGATAGTTAGTTAGTTAGTTAGTTAGTTAGTTAGTTAGTTAAATAAATAAATAAATACATACATACATACATACATACATACATACATACATACATACATACATACATGAGCATCCCCGGGAGGTGGTGATGGCAACCTCCTTCTCCAACCCTGCCAAGAAAATTGCATGGATGCAGTCACTGAAAATTGGCCCAGACCGAAGAGAGCATCTTTTACCTTCCAAAAAAAAAAAAAAAAAAGTTTGGCATCTCTGTCCAAAGTTATTCTCTCCCAAACCTCTCTTCTCCCCCACCCAGTGCCTGCCAATCATTGTCTCTTTTTTAAAAAAAGAAAGAAATGCCATAAAATATTTGAGAGCTCAGACTGTACTGTCAAAGAGTGGTCAGATGGAAATGTACAAAGCCGTCTGTAAAAGTAATGGAAAAATAACCCCCCCCCCCCACAAGTGTGTTTTGGACTGGTGTGAAGCTGTCAGCCACTGGATGATTTAGACACGGGGTCACTTTGAATTGAGGGTGCCTGGTGATGAAATGTTTTGATTGCTCCTTTTGAGGTCCCGTCATGTCAAATTCCCACCTTGCTAAGAGAGGCTGTGTGATGACCCAGGGTGGGGTACAGAACAAACACAGTCACAAAAAACAAAAACAAAAAAACCCAACAACGGTGAAGCCTCTTTTATTCCTTCACTTTGCTTCCAAGCTCCAAATATCCTTGACGGAAGACAAAAAACTCCCACACAAACAGTTACACGAAGAAGGGAAAAAGCAACACAAACCAGGCAAGATGAGGGCTGGAGGATGTCCATAGATAACACACAGTGGGAAGGACGCCAAACTCAGAAAGGAACCATAAACTAGAGATATTTCCAGGCTTTGTTTCCAGCACTTGCAAGTACACAGGTCCATCCTCTTATCCAGTTGTCACAGCTGCAGCCCATGAAGAGGATCAAGGCCTTCTCCTCCCGAGGAGACCACGTCTCTCCCTTATCCTGTCCTCCCTGCGTGCCCTGGGATGGAGAGGGGATGGGCCTGGGTCCTCCTCTGACTGCCCAGCCGGCCTCTGCCCTTCCCCAGCCGCCTCCACAACCTCCAGAGCCACATTTCCACTCCCTGTCCGGCTGTTCCTCCTCTCCCTCGGAGTCAGTCTCCACCAGGGACATGACAGGCTGGAAAATGTGTACAGGACCTCAGCAACAGTTGTCCCTAAGGCCAAATAGCTTTAGGATTCCGTGGTTTTCCCTGGAATGTGATTGTCTTTGGCCTTAAAATGGTGGGAGAGTGTATTCCATTTAAACTGGAATTTTTTTCTCCTAGGAATAATATCAGAAAAATTTAAGAAGGAAATAATGTTATCTAATAGTGTACGTGTATTGACAGTGGGTAGAATAATATATGCACAATACTGGAAAAATGGAATCTTACCCCCAGAAACAGAAAGAATAAGAAAAATTATGGCATGTACAGAATCAGGTAGTTTAATTTTAGAAATAAAAGACAAAGGAGAGTCTAAATATTATAAAGCATGGAATATATTTTATCAATAGTTTTATAGCAGAAGACAAGGTTGAAATATTGGTAGTTATGATTAGATTAATTAGCAATTAATATATCAGATAAGGAGATTATAAATGATGAAGTAAAATGTATACATGTATAACAAGGCTAAGTTGTATGTATTGTGTTGTATTCTCATAATTAAAATTAAATTTATTTATTTTTTTTAAATCCCACCTTGTTTTAAAAATGGCTTACGAAAAGGATGTTGGTGTGAATAGGTACAAGTTCTCGTATGTGGCTGGCTCTCAACTTACAACTCTTGGTTTCGTGACCGTTCAAAGTTACAACAGCCTGCTACTACTACCTGTTACAATAGGTAATGACAATAAATCATAACAATAAATAGAATACTTTATTGGCCAAGTGTGATTGGACACACAAGGAATTTGTCTTGGTGTAAATACTCTCATTATACATAAAAGAAAAGATACATTCATTAAGAATCAAGAATCATAAGGTACAACACTTAATAACAGTCATAGGGTACAATCAGCAATCAAATCATACTAGGAAACAGTCAGTATAAATCGTAAGGATATAAGTGATAAAGTTACTGTCCTACAATCACATGTGGGAGGGGATGGATGATAAGGAGTGATGAGAAGATTAACAGAAATAAGTTATATTATTAGAAGTGGAAGTTTTTTTTTAAAAAAAATAAAAAGTCAGCAGCATGTACACTTAAGCCAGTGGTGGGATTCAAAAAGTGGGCGTGGCTTGGTGGATGTGGCAGGGGAAGAACACTGCAAAATCTCCATTCCCTCCCCACCCCACTAACCTGCTTTCCAGTTCTGTCCTTCTGTGCAGGGCAACAAAAGAAGACCCAGCCAATCATCTGTGACTCGGGAGGCGGAGAATACATGGGGCGGGGTCAGTCAGAGATGGGACTTGCTGGTTCTCTAAACTACTCAAAATTTCCGCTACCGGTTCTCCAGAACTGGTCAGAACTTGCTTCTGACTTAAGCCTTTTTCCTTTCTTGCTGATTCCCTGATATAAATCATGCCCCTAAAACCGATTTCCAAGCAGGGGAAAATGATAATCTGTGCCTTTTCTATTTTAGGGAGAAAGCAAGGAAGGTAGAGGGGCTTTTTTGTAAGGAGTTAAGGGAGAGCGATTTTAGAAGAGAGAATAACAATACTCTTTCTTTCCTTCTGTGCTCCTTCTTCCAAAGACATTTTGCAGTCATGCACAACCATACAAAAAATAAATAAATAGAAAGTCAGTACTGGATGTCACATCTTACTCGGCTACGAATTCCCACTTGGGAAGTTGGCAGCCGTGTAATTTGTTGTTTGGCAATATGATGATAGCTTTTAGCTCTCCGCTTTGTAAACCTACAAAGTCTTTTGCAGAAGTTAGAGGATATTTTAAGAAGAGGTGTTTAGTTCAGGTTTATCACAGTGTGACACAATCGAACCTCACGTTTGCTTGCCTTGTGACAGCTCAGCAAATACAGATCATTTGTTCGCTCTAAGTGCATAATGTTCCCTCAGATTAGGAATATTTCTGGATCCCTGGATGAATACATGGGAAAGATTTTCTTGATGGATTATGATGTTAAGGATCTCTTGTTCAAGTTGCTAACTTGCCACTGTGCCTGGTTAACCACCATAGTTGGATTTATGCTACATGTTCAGATCTGCTGCTCAGAACGGAGACGCCCAGGGGGGAGGGGGGGATCCTTTGAAGATTTTTGAAGCTTGGCTTGAGAATCATGATTTAATAAGAGCGATTGCTGGAATCCTGACAGCACAATTTCAACACAGTTAAAGGTTATAAGAACAAGAATTTTAGTAAACTCTAGATACGAGTTAATTTGTGTGGCAGGTAATTGCGCCCATCCATGCTTTAGTCTAGGGGTGTCCAATCTTGGCCACTTTAAGACTTATGGGCTTCAATTCTCAGCATGGCTGGCTGGGAAATTCTGGGAGTTGAAGTCCACAAGTCTTAAAGTGGGCCAAGTTTGGACACCCTTGCTTGGTTAGACACATTGACTGAGGAAGCATGTGTGCTATCAAACAATCTATGCCAATCACAGACATGTTTTATTTTATAAATGCACACCAAATTTAAGTATCATATGTCTTCCTTTATATACCATACCCGGCCATGATACAGTTTGTTTAGTTCTGATTTAGCATTGGAGGAAACCCTGTCATTGTGGTTTGTAAACAGAGATTTATAACCTAATGTAATGTTTAAACTCAACAGAACTGTGGCTTAGTAAATAAAGCTCCCTTGACATCCAAAGTTCATTAGTGCATGGTTGGTTGAATTCAAACATCCTATTAAGGCAGAAAGTGGATTATAAACCACAGTGCCTGGTTCCAACCAACCACATTGTAATTCATTGCAATACAAATGGATTTTCTATTTCTATTGTTGCTCATAAAATAATTCAGAAGTTGACATGAAACTCTCACATGGTTCAGGTTCTCTGGCCCACTGACACATCTGAAAGAGTCTTGCTTGGTCTTCTCTCAGCGGTTGCAATGTATTTTGGTTGAGTTACCAGATCTGGGCTGCAAAATCTGAGGCTACCATTAAGTGAATTGAAAGAGAATCTTTTTGTTCTGGCCAAGGCTTCTGAGACCGTAATTAAGCACATGCTTAGTTAAAACAACTCTTGTTTTATTTCAATGCTGGGAATTATGTTCATTCCCAGCCTGTAATGAGTCCCAAACAGTTCCTCGAGATAAGCACCCACCTTTCTTTCCTTTGAATGGCTGCCAACAACTAAAGTGCCAAATGAACTATAAAAAAGCAACCAAAGTACAAAGTCCACACAGAGCTTCAAGGTTTAATCCGAACAGAGTGAATGACTTTGCTTCCTGCAAAGGTTTCTCTACCTTTGCATCTCCTTTATCCCTTAGGGAAGGGGCAATCACCTCCCAGCCTTATTCCCAAGTCTCCCCTTCTGTTTCAGCTGCTCTCACCTTCTAGCAGCTCTGTGCACATGCTCATTGGGAACAGGCTCCCCTGGGTCCTCTGTCTCGCTGCTGCCAGACTCTGAAGGCTCCGGAGTCAGTACACAACTCCCAGATGGTCCTGGCCCCATTTCTGCATCAGACGCAAGACCCTGATCCGAGTCCTCTCTAGACTCCCTGACGTCCCCGTTCTTCCCCACTGTCCAATTCTGCTGCTATCTGTACAGGCTGCCAGCGAACCAGAACACTTTTCTACAAAGGTAGTCCCTGAAATAGGCCTACAATTGGGAGCAGAATTTGTATTGCTAAGCAAGGCAGTTGTTCATTGAGTTGTGCCTAATTATATGACCTTTTTCACTCCAACTGTTCAGCAAATTACTGCAGTTGTTAAGCGAATTGTGTAGCTGTTAGGCAAATCTGGCTTCCCCCATTGACTTTGCTTGTCTGAAGTTAGCTGGGAAGGTTGCAAACAGTTCCTGTCTCTTCTTGAAAGCTTTCAGGGATGAAGGTCCCACAACTTCTGAAGGCAACTTCACTTCACAAATGTCTCAGAAATTTTGGGCTCCATTGAGGTCATAAATTGAGGACTACTTGTAGTTAAAATTCACATGTTGCCAAGGTTGAAAAGCCCTGCTCTATGGCCATGCAGGTGCCCGATGCATTGGCTTACATGCAGCTAGTCCTCAACGTGCAACTAGAATTGAGCTCAAAATTTCTGTTGCTCGTCAGACAGTTATGAAGTGAGTTTTCCTCTGTTTTACAACTTTTACAACTTGAGCCTGGTGGCTGCAGTTGCTAAGGGAATCACTTCAGTTGTTAAACACAAACACGGTTGTTAAATGAATCGGGCTTCTCCATTGTCAGAGCTCTTAGACTTATATACTGCTTCCCAGTGCTTTCCAGCCCTCTCCAAGTGTTTTACAGAGTCAGCCTCTTACCCCCAACAATCTGGGTCCTCATTTTACCCGCCTCAGAAGGATGATAGGCTGAGTCAACCTTGAATCTGGTGAGATTCAAACTCAATGCATGTCATACAACTGTATTGTTTTTATTTTGAAGACGAAGGCTCATATGATGGTATTTTCATCACCTTATAGGCATCCACAACAAGAGCCTCCAAACCTTTCAGCATCAGTGACCAGTTCCATGTCGAATTTTTTTTCCATGGATTGGAGGGATGTGGTTTCACATGCTACCTGCATCCCACAGATGGTGCTTTGCTTGTTTACGTGGGCTGGTTTTTGCCATGCTGTGGCCCAGTGTCAGTCCACAGACTAGGGATGGAGGAGTCCTGGTCTATAGGACCAAGTGTCTTTCACATACATCACAATGGTGTCAACGGTGGCATTTCTTTGGATCCCAGGGCCTTCTCTCCCCGCTGGAGAAGGAAGCCGAATAATCTTCAAAGAGATGCATTCAAAGAAGAAAAAAATAGGGGACCGTCTACAAAAGGATGAAACATTGATTAAAGAGGAGAGGGATTGGCTGATTTTTCTTTTCTCTTTTGTTTGGGTTGATTAAAGGCTAGCTGTGTGTTTTTTCCACCAATGCTGGGACGTCATCAGACTTTAAAGAAGCACAGAACCCACAATTTAACCTTATGGAAAGCTATAGTGATTACTTAAATATTCGGGAAGGGAGGTTTTTATCACCCATTATGAGGAGTGTCCTCATCATCATCCCATAGATGCCTGTCATAGTCTCTGGAGGGAAACATTTTAAAGGAACAAGATGCTAACAGTTTTATTTAGGATCAATTACTTGGAAAATAGTGATGTTTTAGTAAAAGTTAGGGGCAAAATTAAGAGGTGCGGGGGAGAGGAATTCCTTGCCTTGTGCTTGTGTTATGCCAAAGGGGGGGGGGGGAGGTTGAATTCAAAAAGCCACACAAATCATTAATCTGGATTAGTCTTTTGCAAGAGAAAGGTGTGATTGACTACAATGAAAGAGGGGAGGGAAAGAGAAAGGGAGAGGGAGAGGAAAAGAGAAAGAAAATGAGAAAAGAAAAAAAGGTACAGAAAGGAAAGGAGGGAAGGGAGCGAGCGGGAAGGATGGGGATGGAGGAAGGAAAGAGAAAAGGAAAGAAAAAGGGACAGAGAAAGGAAAAGAAGAAAAAGAAAGAAAAAAGGTAAACAGAAAGAAGAAGGGAGAGGAGAGAAGGGGAGGAAGAGAAGAGGGGAGGAGAAGAATGTGACAAGCAAAATCAGTGGGGAAGCTAAATTCATTTAAGAACTGTTGGAATGAAATATGGAATATAATAGTGGGGCACAGCATAAGGTAACATCCATATCTCTCCTCTTAAAGCTTAAGGGGAGACAGATGAAATTTTGAAAGAAGCACTGTGTAAGGTACACGGTCTAGCAGGGATGGCATAAAGTTACTCTGAGTCGGTACAAACTGAAGCAAGGGCCAAACGCCCCGTTGTTTTCTCTGCTTTATTTTTCTTTTCTCTTGGGGAGGTGTTTGTTTTTAAGGTGGAGAGAGAAATAATTTTCTTAAGTGGCACGGGCATTGTACTGTTAATATGATCTCTGGAAAGCGTAAGGGAAAAAATCCTTGCCAGTTGGAAACTAAAAGTCTTTTGGGTTTGTTCAACATAGCTTGAATTCTTCCAAAACCTCCTTCCTCCATTTAGCCATCAGTAGTAAAATGTTAAGATCTTTGTGTGTGTGTGTGTGTGTGTGTGTGTGTGTGTGTGTGTGTGTGTGTTTAGCCTTGTTCCAACTCAAAAGTGTTAGGCCCGTGCAAAGGGGCCACAGAAAATCCTGTCGAAACACTCATGCCTTGCCATACGTTGTCAATTTATCATTGCGTGTCTTTAGCACGCTAACTTAGGTGAACAACTATTGTCCGTGGTTAGTTGGACGTGTCTTTGTGGTCCTATCCAACCAGTGTGCGTTTTCAGAATGTGAACCGAACCACGGGCCTTTGATGAAAAGAGACAGCTGGGAGGTCACACTGTGTGTGGTTTTTGACCCACATGGTTGCTATACAAAGAATCTATGGTTTATACAATAGGAGTCCAGGGTTAGCCATCACTACAGTGATTGATGATCAAATTGTGTAGGTTGTCCTCAGTTGATTCTTCTCCTGACTTCTCAGATTTCCTTTCTTTTTTCCCCTCTCCATCCCATTCTGCCCTTCTTCTCTATTAGCCTAGAAATTAGCCCCTCAAGAGTTGCCTTGAAATATGATGAGTGGCAAATAAATTTGATAATAGTGATAATAATATAAGGCAGGGGTCTTCAAACTTGACAGCTTTAAGAGTTGTGGAGTTCAACTCCCAGAATTCCTTCTCCAGTCATGTTAGCTCAGGAATTCTGGGAATTGAAGTCCATAAGTCTTAAACTTGCCAAGTTTGAAGATGAGAGAGAGGGAGAGAGAGAGAAAGAGAGAAAGAGAGAGGAGAGAGAGAGAGAGAGAGAGAGAGAGAGATGGAGATGGAGATGATAGATAGATCAATAAGGGATCTACCTATCAGGAAATCTGGGAGTTGAAATCCACAAATCTTAAAGTTGCCAAGTTTGGAGACTTCTGATATAAGGAGTCGTGTTGGCACAGTGCTTAGAATGCAGTATTGCAGGCTACTTCTGCCAACTGTCACTGATTCGATCTTGACCAGCTCAAGTTTGACTCACGTCTTCCATCCTTCTGAGGTCATTGAAATGAGGACCCAGATTGTTGGGGGCAAATAGGCTGACTCTGTAAACCACTTGGAGAGGGCTGGAAAGCACTGGGAAGCGAAGTGGTATACAAGTCTTAAGTGTTATTGCTACAATTCTCAATTTAAAAAAAAATAAAATTCCAGACACAGAAATGTCTGGAAAGTGGATGTGCCAATACCTGGAGACAGCAGAAGAGAAGAGAAAGAACTGGAGAACATGACAAAATACAAAGACCAGCAAATAGAAGTCGAATGCCTGCGGCAAAAGCAAGCAAAGGTGCAGTTATATTTTCACCCCGACCATTGCAGCATCCCCGTAATCATAATTCAAACTCTTGGCAACTGACTCATATTGATGAACTTTGCAGGGTCCCAGGGTCACGAGATCCCCTTCTGAGACTTTTCCAACAAGCAAAGTCAATGGGGGAGCCAGATTTACTTAATAAAGGTGTTACTAACTTAAACTGCAGTGATACACTTCACATCTGTTTTGAGAAAAGTGATAAAATGGGGCAAAACACATTCACTACTGTCTCGCTCAGCAACAGAGATGTTGGGCTCAGTTACGGTCATAAGTTGAGGACTATATCGGGGTGGGCTTCAAAAATGTTAGCAATGGGTTCTCTGCCCAGTTGCTAGATGGATGTGGCCCTGGTGGGCGTGGCCTAGTCAGCCTTCTGCACCATGATGGGGGGGTTGTTTTTACCCTCCCCGGGCTCCGGAGGCTTTCCTTGAACCTCCAGGAGGGTGAAAATGGCCTCCCCAGGCTCTGGTGGCTCTCTGAAATCCGGAAATGGACCCGTTTTCTGGCCTTCCTGAACTTCTGGGAGGCCCATTTTTCGCCCTTCCTGGAGCCTCTGCACCAGGGGTGAGATGCTACCGGTTCGGCTCGGTTCTATAGAACTGGTAGTTCTGAAGAGCAGCTGACACTGAACCAGTTTGCCCACCCACCGGGTCTCTTGGCTGTCCTTTGTTTCTTGCTTGTTCAAACTCAGCTGCTTTGCGCAGCACAGCTGAGGTTGAAAAAGCAGGAAAGAAGAGGATTTTCAAATGCTGCGCATCTGCCTCTCCCCTCCCCGCCCACTCACTCCTTGCCTGGCAAACTTGCCTGCTAAGTTGCTATTTTGCCTTTTTTTTTTCCTCCCGATCATCATCTGTTGTGCTGTGCCGGGAGATTTAGATTAGCTAGAAAGCAGGAAATGGTTGGATTTCTTGCTTTCTATCTCATCTAAAAGCAGAGCTGAACCTTCCTTAGGACTGAAGCTTCTATATTTCAGTACATACTCAGGTTGCAGAATCATAGATCTCCAAGTGAATCTGTGATTCTGTGAGCAACTCAGTCTGCCTGCCTGCTTTGCCTGATTTGGGGTAAAAGTTGCTCCTTTTTAAATAAAAAATGTAATATTTACATAAATATTTAAAATATTTACATACAAGCCATGCCCAGCCAGTCACATGACCACCAAGCCACACCCATGAATTAGGCCACGCCCACAGAACTGGTTGTTAAGACATTTGAATCTCATCCCTGCTCTGCGCTCTGTACTTACCTGCATACAAAATGGGGGGGGGCATGGGGACTCCTGGGAGGGGGAAGGGTGGAGTGGGCGAAGCCAGCCAGGAGTGGGATTTGGGGGGGGGGTTCTCCAAACTGCACAGAATCTTAGCTAGGGGCTCTCTCGAACCCCTGCACACCCCCAGCAGCCCAACCCATGTTTAGCCTAAGGAAGAGAAAGCTTAAGGAGACCCCATAGCCATCTTCCAAGACTCGAAGGGTTGTCACGGGGAAGAGAGGGGCCCATTTATCCCCCAAAGCAGCTGAGGGCAGAGCAAGAAGCAATGGGTGGAATGGGTGGAAGCTCCTTGGAGGGAGAGCTGATCTGGACGCAAGGAGGAATTCCTGACACTGAGAACTATTAATCAATGCAACAGCTTTGCTTCCTGGTGTGGTGGATGCTCCATCACTGGAAGTTTGCAAGGGGGGGGGGGGAGAAATGGATAAGCCTTTGCCCGGGGTGGTACAAGGACTCTTGCCTTGGCCAAGAAGTTGAACTATCTTTCAGCTCTATGATATTCCAGTGAACGGGTTGTTGTGTTTATGTCTTTTGCATGCCTTGGCTTCACAGTGCGTGATTTCAGCCTGAATAAAAATTTCCAGAAAATGCAAGAAAAGAGAGATGGGGTGTGTGATTTTTCTCTCTCCTTGAAGAAGCTGGAAGGCTCCTCTTGCTGTCTCTTATGACCGAGACGCCAGCGAGCTCCATTCTCTTGTTGGCTCCTTCAGGATCCTCCGCTTTTATGTGAGAGCCAATAGTCACACAGCATTCATCCAGAAACTATCATTACGAGCCTTTCCCTTTCTCTGCCTCTTTCGACTCCGGGACGGCTGAAGATATGCAGACACCCGAAAGACAGTGGTTTCCTATAAAAGTTTTTTGGGTTTTATGCTTTGGAAGCAGGAATGTTTTGACTGAATCACCAAACCCCTTTCTAGACTCGCTCTAGGTCTATGGCATCGCCTCTCTGGAAATAAAAGGCTTGAAGTTCAGCCTCCAGACCTCAGGGTAAAGGAGGGATGGGAGCCTCTGTTAATGCCACCCAGAGATATAGGTTGGCTCTGGGGGCAAAGAGGGTTCTTTCTGACCCCACCCCATTTGAGAAATATTATTATTATTATTTTGCTTTTCCAAAACCAATTTTTACATGTACTCCTCGACCTATGAGCACAACTGAGTTAAGCGAGATGGTTGTTAAGGGAGATCGGTCCTGTTTTACCACTTTTGTTAGCAGGTTCTGACAGGTTCTGGAGAACCGGTAGTGGAAATTTTGAGAAGTTTGGAGAATGGATGGAGAGATAAAGATAGGGATAGAGGGATAGATGATAGATAGATGACAGATAGATAGATAGATAGATAGATAGATAGATAGATAGATAGATAGGATAGATAGAGATAGACAGATAGATGGACAGACGGACAGATAGATAGATAATGGATGTAGAGATGGAAGGATAGATGGTAGATAGATAGATAGATAATGGATGGAGAGATAGAAGGATAGATGATAGAAATGATAGAGAGATAGAGAGATAGATAGACAGATAGATAGATGGATAGACAGACAGACAGACAGACAGATAGATAGAGAGATAGAGAGATAGAGAGATAATGGATAGAGAGATAGAGATAGAAGGTTAGATGATAGAAATGATACATAGATAATGGATGGAGAGATAGAAGGATAGATGATAGAAATGATAGATGGATGGATGGATAGATAGATAGATAGATAGATAGATAGATAGATAGATAGATAGAT
>BLBF01000067.1:4177019-4199294 GCA_015471245.1 Laticauda colubrina
CTATCCTATCCTATCCTATCCTATCCTATCCTATCCTATCCTATCCTATCCTATTCCATCCCATCCCTGCCATAGGGCTGATGGACCATGAGTGGCCCAGAAATCTCTTTAAAACCCAAATTTCTTCACCTCGCCACAGCCATATTTGTGTTGCCACTTGTCATTACCATCGCAAGGTGCACAATCTTTCCTTCCCTCCTGTGTGTAGCTCCCACCAGGATGTCTCATTGTAGTGTAGACAGAGTCAGATGGAAGTGTCCAGTCACAGTTTGCCACTGGTGCAGTTTCCACTGTTTTTGTGGCTGTGGGCGGAAGCCCTCCATCTTCCAATAAAAGTATATTTTTACATGAATCTTAGGGCAGAAATGTGTCTCTTTTTAGAAAAAGCAGGCTCGGGGAACCACAGATCAGGGAAATCTGGAGACAGGCAACATATTTCGGGAGGCTCTTGAGAAGATGCAGGAGATCAGTATGGGAAAGGTTTAACTTTCTTCCCTCCGCATGAGCCCAGTATAGATCCATGTAGTCCAGCATTGACTTTTTGTAACAAAAGGATATTGTAAGTTCATGGGAACTTTCACAAAAATATATCTAAGCTAAACAGGGAAGTTCAAATACATTCCAGAAGAAGGCAGTGGCAAAAAACTTTGGTTTCCTTGCTTAGATAATTACACTGTGTTGTATTCCTTTTTATATTGTTTTGTCTCTTTATTTATAAGCCACCCAGAATTGTCCAGAAGTCAGAAAACCTCAACATTTGTTAAATAAATAAAAGCATGAAATCCCAAGGAGTTGAGTTCAATTCAAAGGAGACTTCATTCTTACTTCTCCCCCTCCCTCTCTCCCCTCCTCCCTCTCCTCCTTCTCCTTTTTCTGCTCCTTTTCCTTCTCGAAAAAAAGTGGCCAGGATCATCATCTCCATCTCCTCCTCCTCCTCTTCCTCTTCCTCCTCTTCTTCCTCTTCCTCCTCTTCTTCTTCTTCCTCCTCTTTCTTCTTCTCCTCCTCCTCCTCCCTCTCTTCCTTCTCCTCCTCCAAAAACCTTTAGAGAATTCCTGAAAAATCCAATGTCTAGATTGCTTTTGAGTTCCATTTAAAATAAAACTGGGGGTCTCTCTAGAAAAGACTTTTAACAATCATTTTCAGCCAAGTTAATAGCTTGAATGAAATTAGCAATATTTCTTAAGATTACATGTTGTCTACCATTAGTTTGAGAGCCAACTTGGTAGGACATCAAGCTAGAAACTGGGAGATTGGGAGTTCTAATACCCTCCTTGGGCACAAAGCCAGCTTGGGGGGGGGGGAGCAGTCACTTTTTCTCAGCCCCACTTCACTGTTTGCATGTACCTTGAGAGCTTATGCAGCGGAGACAAATCCCTTCTGTGTCCAATCACACTTGGCCAATAAAGAACATACCTATACAAATCCCAGCAACTGGTTTGCTGCCCAGTAGCTGGGTGGGCATGGCCATGGTGGGCGTGGTCTACCGGAACTTCTGGGAGGGATGTTTTTTGGCTTCCCAAGGGTCCAGAGGCTTCCTTCGGGCGTCTAGGAGAGGAAAAATTGTTTTTGTGGCACACATTTATTGGCATTTGATTTCTAATTTCCGATTGACCTCCTGCAGGTCAGAAAGAGACAGCCAAAGGATTGAATGTGGCCCATGGCCAGCTTTCTTGAGGGGCTTGTTTGAAAGAACACACCCACCAATCGTGGCACAGGCCACGTGGGTCGCCCAGAAAGGGACACCAAAGAGCGGTTTCTCATCACGTTTTGAAGTAGGCATTTGCTGCATTTTGTGAAGGAAACTGGACCAGTTTCTGTTTTTTGATGGGCTCCATACCCAGCACTGATTTGAGCAAATTAGATTTCACATCTTCAGTCCACTTGGATTCATCCCATATCGAGCCAAGAGAGAAGAACGAAAATTCCACAGGAAACAAAAGAATCGGTACAGATTGAAACCATCTTGTGGACGTTTCTTAAGGAAGGAGGGCGAGTTCAAGACATTTGTTTTTCGTGACACAGGATGATGATAGCTCAACAATCAAATGCAAATGAAGTAAATAGAAATGCTCAGCAAATAAACAAACTCACAGTTCCTGGATGATCTAGAGAATTACCACTGTAGCCAACTATTTCACAACGAGTAAACGAAGCACAAGGATTGGTTTGCAGCATGCATGCTCTAAATTGGGATTTATTTCAGCATATTTAATTCCAAATTAGGGTCTTGAGGAAACACAGCTGATTTAAATCCGTTTTACTTCTTGAAATTTATTACTTCATATCAGTAGGGCCTCCTTGAAAATATGTTATTTTCTGGAAATTACTTTCTACTGTATACAGCAAAATAACTATTATGGTTAGTTTAAAATCTGAGTTGGCCCTATCATAGTTTCAGAAGCATCGGTTATTAGCATCTCATCCACAATAGTTGCATGGAAAATCGGATCAATAGAGGAGAATATTTGTAGCTCGGGGTTGAACTGCGGGGTCATTGATGCTCTCTGAGCTTGGTGGTTTTCTTTCAGACGTTTCATTATCCAACTAGGTAATATCATCAGTGTTGTTAGAAGGGAATGGGGTTTGAGGAGTGATGAGAATGGGAAGAGAATGGGAGGGGAGAAAAGTAGGAGGAGGAAGAGAAGGAGGAGGAGTAGAAGGAGAACAGCAGGAGGAGGAGAAGGAGGAGGGCTGTGGGATTTTTGGTGTTCTCTGAGCTTGGTGGTTTTTGAACAGACATTTTACTACCCAACTAGATAACATCATCAGTGTACTGCTGATGTTACCTAGCTTGGTAATGAAATGTCTGCAAGAAAATCACCAAGCTCAGAGAGCACAAAGGACCCCAATAATAGAAAAGGAGTGCTTTATTTTTTTATTTTTTTCCCCTTCTCCAAGTGTTCCTGGAAATTGTAGAAGAATCTTCTCTCTTGCCCAAGAAGTACTCAAAAGAAGTATCTTGAAGGCCCTACGCTATCCTAGAAAATTGAGGCAACTTAAAATCATATGAGGAATAGTTTGCCAAGAGGACAGTGGGAACGTATTGAGGCAGCTCCACTGGGACAAAAAATTCTCAGAAGTCTAGGGCCAGACCAAGCCAAATCAAACCAAACACCGTTCAGTAAAATACATTAATCAAAAACCTGTGGTGGTGGTGGTGGTAAAATCAAAGGATCTTCTTGGAAGAGGCAGCCCACTGCATTTGTGCATGTTTTAGCACCCTGGATTCTCTTCTCTTTGGCCCTTTGCTGAAAATGGGTTTCCTGCTAAAAAGCCTCTTAAGCCAGATGATCAAAGTTCCCCCTGAGACCCCTCTGTGGTAGCATCTTGGTGGTTTTGCAGAGCAAAACCGAGAATGAAGTGCCACAGAATAAACCTCGTTCATCAAAGTGAAATACGTCTTTGCTGCAAATATGTACTTTGCAAAGCTTAAGGTGAGCTTTGAATTAGGCTGAGCATAGAGCAATCCTGCCCTCATCCCATACATCCAGTTTGGGTCACCACACTATAAAAAAGATGTTGAGAACTCTAGAAAGAGAAGAGAAGAGCCAGTGAGACCAAAAAAAAAAGGGTTTTGATAACGTGCAAATATTGGTTTATCATAGATAAATAAATAAAGGAGGATAAGTGTAACTCAGGGTTGAATTGTGGGGTCCTTGATGCTTTCTGGGCTTAGATGTTTTCCTGCAAACGTTTCATTCCCCAACTAGGCAACATCATCAGTGCTAGAAGGGTTTGGGGGGGGCGGGAGGAGGAGGAAGAGGAGAAAACTGTGGGGTCCTTGGTGCTCTCTGAGCTTGGTTGTTTTCCTGCAGATGTTTCATCACTCAACTAGGCAACATCATCAGTGCTCATGCTGATGATTGCCCCAAAGGTGCTTTTTTTTCATGAGGCATTTGGACTTTCTGGTTTTTCTTTGAAGATGTTTCACGTCTAATCCAAGAAGCTTCTTCAGTTCTGATTGGATGATGGGGAATTCAGAATCAGAGCTGAAGAAGCTTCTTGGATGAGAAGCGAAACATCTTCAAAGAAAAACCAGAAAGTCCAGATGCCTCTTGCCAAAAGCACCTTTGGGTCAACCATGACCTGGATGACTGAGAATCTCCATAGACATGCATGCTGCTGATGTAACGTAGTTTGGGTAGTGAAACATTTGCAAGATACCAACCAAACTCAGATTGTCCCAAAGGTGCAAAACACACTGAACTTTGTTTTTCTTTGAAGAAGAGACCACGTATCTGAGATTGGAATTCTTAGATTTACTAAGGCCCTGCAAATATTGGTCGCCCTCAACTTAACAACAATTCGTTTAGTGACTGTTCAAAGTTACAACAAAACTGGGAAAAGTGCCTTTGACCACTTTTCACATTTATGAGCATTTGCAGCAGCCGCATGATCAAGTGATCAAAATTCAGACACTGAATTGATTCATATTTACGACAGTCGCAGTCTCCCGAGGTCATGTGATCGCTTTTTGCAACCTTCAGATGAGCAACGTCAATGGGGAAGCCAGATTCCCTGAATGAATGTGTTACTAACTTAAGAGCTGCAGGGATTCACTTAATGATGGCAGCAAGAAAAATGGGCCAAAGCTCACTTAAATCAATGTCTCATTTAGCCACAGAAATGTGGGGCTTGACTGCGGTCATTCAGTGAGGACTACCGGTAGAAATTTGATACCAGGGCTTTCGTAAGGAATTGCAACAGGGGAATTTAATGGCTGAAATAGGATTTGGAGGGTAGGGATTGTCTCTTACTGCATTTAATGAGATGCATAATTGTTGCTAAGCAAAGACTTCCCACTGCTTCCATTTTCTTTGGAATTATTTCATTACCTCCTTGCAAAAAATGCAGAGAATGCTTTGAAACACCTAAGGCTGCTCTCGCATGAATGGCAACAATAACAGCCTCTATCTCCCTTGTATTATTGCAAATATACATGCAAAAATAAATTGGTAAAAAAAAAAGTACAGGAATTAAAATGCCGATGTTTTGAACTGGATGTGGACCTGGTCAGTTGTTTGGAGTTCATGTTATTGTTGCAAAGAGAGGAAGATGGAGGCTGAACTGTATTCAGTTTAGTGAAGTAAGACATTGAAACACAGAGGCTTAGATAAGTCTACGCAAATAGAGAGATGCAAATAAAAATTTGCGTGCAAGAGGATTTTCACTATTCTGGTGCTTTTTTTGTTTGGGGGGAGCATGCTTTAAGCCTGGACATTTTATGGCCCATGGGCCACATCCAGTCCTTTGGCTGTCTCTTTCAGACCTGCAGGAGATCAATTGGAAATTAGAAATCAAATGCCAATAAGTGTATGCCGTAGCAAAAGCACTCAGACGTCTGTATTACTTCACAGTGCTTTTATAGCCCTCTCTAAACGGTTTACAAAGTCAGCCTCTTGCCCCCAATAATCTGGGTCCTTATTTGACCCACCTCAGAAGGAGGGAAGGCTGAGTCAACCTTGAGCCAGTCAGGATCGAACTGCTGGCAGTGGGCAGACTTAGTCTGCAATGCTAAATTCTATCCACTGCACACCATGGAGGGAAGGGAGGGAGGGAGGGCGGGCAATATTACTAGCCCTTAGACTTATATACCGCTCCACAGTACTTTTACAGCCCTCTCTAAGTGGTTTACAGAGTCAGCCTATTTGCCCCCAACAATCTAGGTCCTCCTTTTACGCACCTCGGAAGGAGTGAAGGCCGAATCAACCTTGCGCCTGGTGATATTCGAACAGCCAAATTGCAGGCAGCTGGCAGTCAGCAGAAGTAGCCTGCAGTACCGCACTCTAACCTCTGTGGCTCAATGCACGCAATACAACTGTATTGTTTTTATTTTGAAGACAACCATGGTTTTCAATTTATGTGATATGCCTGCATGTGTGCCTATGTGCTTTCGTAGTAATTCGATGGTCTAATGACAGCTAGTCCTCAACTTACAACCACAGTTGAGCCCAGAATTTATTTTGCTGAGTGAGAAAGGTGCTAAGTGAGCTGTGCCCTATTTTATGACCTTGCTTGCCACAGTTATTTAATTAATCACTGCAGTTGTTAACTTAGTCAGACCATTGTTAAGTGAACCTGGCTTCCCTGTTGGTTTTGCTTGTCAGAATGTCATGTGATCCCAGGGTTGCTGCAATGGTCATAAGTGTGGAAAATGGTCATGTTATTATTTTCAGTGCCATGGCAACTTTGAATGGTCACTAAATGAACTGTTATAAGTCAAGAACTTACCTGTAGCTTGTCCCTCCCCAATAGTTCCAGGTTTTCAGGTGGCCTCCTGCGGAAAATTAATTGCCCACCTGTCCTTTAAATGCCTTCCCCCCTACCCCCATAAAGAGTTTTTTCATCTGCTAGTTGCTATATATGATAAATATCGTCCATCATTATAACCTTAAATGACCATTTTGACAATCAGTTAACAAGCTTAGAAGAACCAGAGAAAATACAGACACTTGAGCTGCTATAAAGATATCGGAATTAGGAATAGGACCAGTTGAGTCGAATGAAAACGGCAGAGATCTAGCAAATGCTAGATGGAGATGTCCCTGGTCACTCCATTTTTCCAAAGTTGTTTTCTCCACTTTTCCTTCACCTTTGGAGGATAAAACTTAGTTATCTGGGGGCAAACATAGCAGTAAAAAAAAATCAGTGTTGGGACAATTTAAGCTACCTAGCCATGGTCAGTTTAAATTATTGTCATTTGTTCAAGCCATGTTTCATAAGGTGACATATCTTTTAAAGTGGTATCCAACTTTTGCATTCTTGGTGTGTGTTCTGTACTTTCCCCCCAATATATTATTTTTATACATTTTCATCGCCAAATTCAGAGAAGTAATATAGAAGGTAGCTCTGTTATTCTTGGCATAATCAATCATAATCATTCAAACATGAAATGCAGTTAGAGGGCACGTTGTAGGCTATTTATATGAAGATATGAACCAAGCAAATTTCTCTCCATCACTGTGGACAGAAGACATCACTAGGGAAACTGAGCAGTAACCACACAATAAGTTAAAATTTGATGCCCTAAAGACCTGTAGACCACTGAAAAATAGATCACCCCAAGGCAATTTTGGCATGGAATTCTTTCCACTGCAAAGCAGAAATGTATGCTCTTGTTCCAAGATCTTCTATTTATGACCTATCATGACCATAAAGATGAATTCATGGCATTACCCAAGATAATAACAGGCAGGCTTATCAAAAACACCATGATTCCTGCGACATGTGCCTTTCAAGGATTCAGCCTTCGGGAATTACCTTCCACACTGTTGTAAATTCCTGGAGTATGGATAGTAACAGGAAGAGATCAGAAGTTCTCAGCTATGGTAGACATTCTACACTTGAGTAGTTTCAGAAACTGACTGGTAGGAAAAAGTAAAAGGTTTTCTGAGAAGCCAGGGTTGATATTTCATTCTTATTTTTCTGATGGCTCTAGAACAGGGATCTCCAACCTTGCCAATTTTAAGACTTGTGGACTTCAACTCACAGAGTTCCTCAGCCAGCAAAGCTGATGGAGGTGAGTTTAAGTCCACAAGCCTTAAAGTTGGCAAAGTTGGAGACCCCTGCTCTAGAATGGTCTACAATATGCTCTAGAATTTTCTGGGGGAGCTCTGGAGTTTCCCACTGTCTCAATCTTTGACCCTCGCCCGGCTTCTGTATGACTTTTTGAATCCTCATTCTTCTTGGGAGATAGATGAACCCTACTTGAGGTAGTTCCAGTGAAGTAAGGTGCAGAGTGTGGATAATTTCCTACCTACCACATCTCAGAACCTTTCTGTGCATGAGAAGCTGGGTTCAGAGAGGTTACAGTATCCACAATATCCGCCGGTATGCCAAAGGTTTAAATCATGCAGGGTTTTTTTCCCCCACCCTGTGCAAATGTTGAGAAACAGAAGCTTGTTTTCAGAAGCAAATAAACATGAGATGACATTGCAAGAATTCCAGGGCATGTCTTGCTCCAGAGGGACAGCCTAAACAAAAGCAAGCTACAATAACAAAGTCACTGGCCTTTGCATCAAACTGCTGGCTCAATCTTTATCAGTTTATTCCATGATAAATGAATGTTATTCTTGTAGGTGACCATCCTTCAAATCCACTAGAGCAGAGGTCCCCAATCCCCAGTCCATGGATGGCAACCGGGCTGCGGCATGCCAAAAATCGGTCGTGCAAACAAGTGAAGCCCCATCTATGGGATGCAGGCAGCAAACAAAACCACACCCTCTCCGGTCGATAGAAAAATATCTCTCCATGGAAGTGGTCCCTGGTCCCCCAAAGGTTGGAGGCTGCTGCCTTAGACAATATTTTTAATTCCTCTAGTGAGTTCTCCATCTGTTCCACAACCACTTGGAACTCAAAGATTACCTTAGAAATGGTGCTGTTCCTTTTAAGCAAAAGAGGATGCTTGATTGATTGGTTGTTGTGGTTTGCCGGCAGCAGATGCGGATGGCTGAGGCCTTGGAGAGTAAGGACTGGGATGAGGGGCCTGCGTGGGATGCAGGGATGGGGCCAGGACCATCAGGGAGTGGAGTGCTGCCTTCGGAGTTTGTGGAGGCTGGCAGCAGGGATGAAGAGGTCCCGGAGGAGCCTGTGCCCAGTGCGCGCGTGCTCAGCGCTGCTCGAAGGAAAGAGCAGCTGCAGAAGCACGGGTGACTCAGGAGTAAGGCTGCAAGGTAATGGCCCCTCCCTTGAGAGATAAAAGCCAGCCTGAGAAACCACAATTCTTTGCAGGAAGCAAAGAAGTTCTTGCACTTCAAGTCTTGTGGAAGTTCAGACTATCTTGGTTTGTGTTTGGAGACTTTTGGTTTTGAATATTTCCTTGCAATTTAATCTAGTGTTCTTGGCAGCCTTGCACAACCCTGGCAAGGCTCATTCTTATCTGGGACAATTAGTTTTTAATAGCATTTTACTGTGAATGAATGGAATTCACAGAGAAGCATTAAAAAGGTTTTGCTTTTATCTCTGTTTGGTGTTTGTTTGCTTTGAAAGAGGCTTGGGTCAGAAGTGTTGCGTGATGAATTGGCAGCTAATACTGTAATATTGTCATATCGTCGGGACCTAACAGGTGGAAGATCTGAAAGGTTCATGATGGGTAGGAGCTAAGCTGCAAGTTTTCGCAAAGAAGTAACAGGCGAAACAGCCAGTGGCTTTTTAGTGTCCAAATTCCATGCCATTCCTAAATGCATTTTTTTTTACAAATCCTTGTTTCCTTTGATTTCAGGGGGTGGAGGAAGCAAAAAAAAACCCAAATAAAATCTTATTCTCTTTTCCAGTCTTTGGCATTGATTTTGTGTCAATTGCTGCTTTTTTTGCTAGGGTTTTTTTTCCTCCTTGCCTGATTATTTAATCCAAAATAAACATAACTTCTCTAGTTTTTCTTGTAATCTTCCTCGGTCATTAATACAGCTTTAAGTCACCTTTGGGAATGATTTCTCCTGATCAGCATTACAAAAAAAACAACACAACACCTATTTATTATGACTCTTATTTCATTCCAATGCCAGAGCAAAAACTTTGTGTGTTCTGATCCCTGTTGACGGTTCTAGCAACCCTGTTAATCTATTGTTCACCCTGTATATTGTGATGGACAGAAGCTATCACAGTTGGTTGATTTCTCTAACACTTGTTCTACCTCCTTTCTTTTGCCTGAACATCAGAGCCCTTTGACCTCTGGGTTTTTTGTCCTGCCTTCTGATGTTCCTGATACTTTGATGGAGTTAACACCTCTCCTTCCCCCCCCCTCCCTTCCCCAGGTCTGAGAGCAGCCTCTCTAAGTTCACACACCGGTTGTCAATTAAACAGAAGCAGGAGAAGAGGAGGATAGCTGAGAATGACTTGGCTGATCTACCTGCCTTCCGTCCCAGGTCTCTGAGCACTGAATGGTAAGAGATGCAGGGCGGGGAGAAGAGCTATGTATTGTAGCTGGGTGTTGTGGCCAGCTGGTGGCTGACAGAGTTGGCAGCAGAGTCGGACAGTAGTGAAGAGGTTGGGGAGGAACCTGGCCCAGTCTTGGAGGCTGGGGAGGGCTCGGACGAGGGCTCTGCATCAGAGTCAGGGATGGGGCCAGGATAGGCTAGCAGTCATCAGCTGCCTTCAGACTCAGACAGCAGTGAGGCAGGGGAGTTTCTGAAACCAGTTCCCATCCTGCCCATGCACTACTAGAAGGCAAGAACAATTGAGAAAGCAGGGTTGACTCAGGAGTAAGGCCACACCTCGGAGATGATTGGCCCCTCCTATGGGACATAAAAGAGGAGCGAAGGGGACGTGAGCTTTTGCAGGAAGCAATTAGTTCATCTGGTCGATTCAAGCTTTGAAAAGTTCTGTTTGACTCTGTGTCAAGTTTGGCCTTGCCCTGCATTTGGCAGTTAGATCTCTGGCAGCATTCCAAGTGTGATAAGGTTGGGTATTTATCAACATTCCCCTGAAAGACTCTTTGGGAAGCCTTGCAGGCTGTGAATGAACATAATTCACAGCTGTGGAAATAAAAGAGGTTTTGCTGGAATTAAAGCCCCTGTCACACTGCACCAACGGATGGAAAGAGGATGTAAAACGGAGAAAAACACTTGCCATCCGTTGGTTAACGCGATGATTCCGCTCTGTACTCACTGCCTCCGTTTTGCTTCCTCTCTATCCGTCCAGCATCCGTCTATTGACATTTCATCCGCTCAGAAGGTTTTGAGCTGCTCAAAACTTTTGAGCGGAAAATGTATCCAATGCATCCGTTCTGCATCCTCTAGGCATACGGGGGACATCCGTTCTGCATCCATTACGCATCTGCTATATCCGCTAGACATCCGCTGTGCATCCGCACAACTCAAATCAATTCCAGTGGTAAACGGACGCAGGGAGGAAGTGGAACGGACGCGCAGTGTTAGTAGCACGGATGGAGAAAGGATGAAAGCGGATGCAAATAGCATCTGCATCATCCGCTACACATCCTGTACGCATCCTCTACGCATCTGCTCTGCATCCGCTCTGCATCCTCTACGCATCCTCTACGCATCCACTCTGCATCCGCTCTGCATCCACTCTGCATCCACTTTCCATCCGCCCTGCGTCCTCCCCCCGTCCGTTCCTTTCCGTATTATCCGCTCTGGTTATGCAAATTTTTGCCCCTTTTGAGAGCGGATAACAACGGATGGAACATTTTTCTCGTCCGCTGTGTCCTTTTTACAAACATTTTGCATCCGTTGGGCAGTGTGACAGGGCCTTAAGATTGTGTTTTATGCCTTCGAAGGAAGCCAAGGTCAGAACATTGGGAAGTTCCACTGGATGCTGTTTGCTTTGCCAGGGTCTCAGCAAACGTTTCACTTGGAAAAGAGAAACCTAGTTTAGAAAGTTAGAACAATTAATCAGTGGAAGGGCTTTGCCTTCAGAGGTTGTGGGTGCTTCATCACTAGAATGCTTAAAAGACTGGATGGCCATGTGTCCAGAATGGCATAGGAACTCCTGCTTGACCAGGGGTTGGATTAAAGGTAAAGGTTCCCCTCGCACATACATGCTAGTTGTTTTTGGATCTAGGAGGCGGTAGCCAGCATGACTCAATGCCAAAGGCACATGGAACTCTGTTCCCTTCCCACCAAAATGGTCCCTATTTTTCTACTTGCATTTTTGACATGCTTTCGAATTGCTAGGTTGGCAGAAGCTGGGAGAAGTAACGGGAGCTCACTCCATTGCACAGCACTAGGGATTCGAACTGCCGAACTGCTGACCTTTCCAATCGACAAGTTCAGCACCTTAGCCACTGAGCCACCGCGTCCCATGTAGGGAGTTGGATTAGAAGACCTCTGAAGTCCCTCACAATTCCGTTATTCTGTTAAATAAGCTCAAGGACTTCTTTTCTGATGGAACTCCATGAGGTGTAACCCCACCAAATTCCACTTTTTGATTCAATTACTCCAACTTTCTAGTTTGCATTCTGAGGGTCAGCAGGATCTTAGCCAAGGCAGGACCTTGGGGAGTTGAGGGCCAGAAGCTCAGGTGAACCTTTTCAAAACAGTTGGTTCCTGGGCATTTTTATACCACTGATCCTTTGGAGGATCACCTAACAGGCAAAGGGGAGATGGATATCATCATGCATGTGCCAGAACTGATTATGTTCGGGAGTAGATGCATATCTGCCCTTCACATGTTTTCCCAGAGGGTAGGGAATGCTCTCCTTGCCTGAGGCCAGCTACCAAACCAGGAGATGTGACCCCACCAGCCTTCCTTAATCAGAAACACACAAAATAAGAACTGATTCTCAAGATTAATGGAGCCAAAAGCTTGATCTCTCTCTTCAGCCTGTCACTTCATCATGCTCCTAGCATGTGGATCTTCTGAATCATTCATCACAAGTGTCAGCTTGGCACACCTCTGCTTTGTCCAAACTCGGAAGGTTTGTGATGGCATGCCAAATTGCAATTTGTGCTTGTGACAAATTGTTCAGAGGAGGCATTTGCTGTCTTTTAAGATTCGGGCCAGGCTGTCAAATAAAGCAGCTGGTTGTGGACCCAAAAAAACCAACAACCCCTCATCCCCAAACCCTTGTCTTTGTGCAATCAAGATTCAGAAGCTGTTACTGCACACTTATTGTCTTGGGAGAATTCTCAGCAGAGAAATGAGGACCTCTTGCGCATTTTGGCCATGCCTCTTGACAATGTGCACATTTTAAAGCGTTGTATTTCAAGCACTGTGGAATTTGCCAGCTCCAATAAGCTGAGAAAATGAGTCTATAACTTTCATTCCATACCCAAATATAAAAGCAGTAAGTTAAGATAATCAATCATGACAGTTATTTATTTATTTACTCATTCATTCATTCCACTCATTTCTTTACAAAGCATCTCTGGACAGCGTACAAGGTTAAAAGCAATAAAACTAGATGATGGATGGATGGATGGATGGATGGATGGATGGATGGATGGATAGGTAGGTAGGTAGGTAGCATTGTACTTGTGTTGGAAGCACCAAAGCACTTTAAGGTTGAAAAGATTGTGGGAGACACCCAGTTTGGGGCTCCTTTCGTATCCTTGGCAGGAGCTGGAGTAAAGGATAGGAACTCATCCTGCCCCATGGCAGCGCTCAGCTCTCAAACACAAGCTTGTGTCCTAACCACTGATCTACCGTGCTCCAGATAGATAGACAGGCAGGCAGGCAGACAGGTGACACAATAATGTACGGATTATAATTAGAATTATGGTAAAAAGATGGTGTGGGAGGGAACAGGATGTGCAGGGCATGAAATTGGACATTATCATTGGTCCATCAACCCTCTCCAGCGTGATACTACAAGACTAAAATCAAGGTGTTGGTTGATCAAACTTTGGAATCGGAAGATTGAGTTTAATCCAATGCCCTGAAATCAATATAAGATTTGTGTCAGGATTCCAGCAATCGCTCTAATTAAATCATGAATCTGGAGCCAAACTTCAATAAGCTTCAAAGGATTCATTAGAGGTGACCTACTGGCACTGCCCTGTATGAAGCCAACTCTGGCATATGTAATTTACAGTCACCTGTGACCCTTCTCCCCCCTCCCTGCTGGATGTGTCACAAATCAGATTCTCCAATTGAGCATAATTGAGGTGTTATCATTCACGTTCTCCAATTAAAGATATCTGCAGACAAAAGTTCTAGTATTTTAGTGCAATCTTTTAAAGATAAGAGTTGGAATGTACTTTTGCTTTCAAACTGCTGCTCTGCTCTTCCAGATTTCCTTCCTTCCCCCCACTTTTTTTATGGCAACTACTAAAACAGACATAGGAATGTTTTATGAGTTGACAATTTGGAATGTATGTAGATTTCAGCTTACAACTGTAATTGAGCCTGGTAATTATGGTGAGAAGTCATTATGGAAGTATAGCAGGTCACGATCTAATTAGACCCATTTTTATGTATCGGTTGTTGAGTGATACCTATTAATCTACTTACACCTGCATACTTTCCAACCGCTAGGTGGGCAGGAGCTGGAGCAAGGATGGGGGCTTACCCTGTTGTGCGGAGCTCAGATCTCGAACTTGGGCTGTCAGCTCTGCAGGCTCAAATGTCTTTAACCATTGAGCCATCGCACCTCCCTCTTATATTCATATCCCCTTCTCATGTTGTACAATCTCTGAAAGAATAAAAACCTCCCAACCTTTACCCAAGTCCTTAATTTCCTCCATCCCTTGTATATCAATGGCTGAAACTGGCAAGATACAAAGAAACATAGAATGTTATGACATTTAGACATGTATAAAGATATATCAGAGATTAGAAGAAGAAAATTAAATATGTGTCTACTCAATTTGGCAATGGCTGTGCTTTTATGTCTATATTTAGCTTGATTTTATTTTTTGGTTATGTAAAAAAATGGTCAAATCCATTCAGGTTGTTTGATGAAGGGGGGAAATAAAACCTAGATGGCATATAAGTGAGTATAGGATCACTGCTGTTGTATGGAATATTAATTCTGTAAATGAGCCGGTAATTTTATTAAGGGGAAGAATGCTTTGTTCCAATACATCTTTGACAGTGAGAAGAACATGGACGATTACACCCCCTAATTGGATTAGTTTGTCATGATGTACATATTCAATTGGATGAGCATATTGTGATAGTCATACGAAGAAAGAAAAAGACAGTAATTTGAACACCAGCCAGATGGCAAATCTATATAATGTGTAAACATTATCTCAGAATTCAAAGAAGAGTAGGAGAGGAGACTATTGCTTGGAAATCTTCAAGCTAGCAAGCTTCTTCCAGATTATTATGTTGGCCTAGGAATTAATGTCTTATTTATTTTATATCTGTCTATGCCACTACAATCCAAGTAAGACTCTTGCCAGCTTGCATAAGAAGAAAGAAGTTAAAACATCCACGTAAAAATAAAATAACCGTTGAAACGATTCCAAAGTTTTGAAACAAGGGTTTTTGAAAAGAACCATTTTAAGAATAAAAGAAGGCAAATAAAATAGAGATGGCTGTGCTTACATCAAGGGAAAGACCCCTCCAAAGCAGAGATGCCTGGCCCAGATATCAGTAAAGCTCTTTTGTTCATGTTGGAAGAAATTAAGAAGGCTAACTGCATAAAACGGTGCCAGCCCAAATATTTCCTTAATCCATTGATTTATTCATGTATTCCCTCATTTGTAATTTCAATTTGCCACCCCCCTCCAGCAAATGAATCTCGGCAGCTTACAAAAGGTTAAAAAGAAAAAGAGAAAAAGGACAATTAAGAAAACAAAGCAGATAACTTCAAAAGTTGTGCAGGTTCACAACGACTTCCTGGCCCAGCGCCTGTGGGAACCACCAGCCCTTTGAAGCTCTCTCGTAAAGGAGAACAAGGTTGGTGCCACCTGGGCCGTGGGATGCTCTTAAGTGCAAATGCCACCTGGTGGGAAGGCTCATCCTTTAGGATCTAACCTTGTTTCGATAGATAGGACTCAATTCATGTAACCCTGTTGTATTTTACTAGACAGGGGGACTCCACTAGCACAGGTGAACAGGTCACATTACAGATTACAGGAAGTCCTCGACTTGCAACTGTTCACTTAGTAACCATTTGAAGTTGAATAACAGCATCGAAAAAAGTGACTTCTGACCAGGGATGGGATTCAAATTTTTTAACAACTGTTTCTGTGGGTGTGGCTAGGTGGACATGGCCATGTGACTGGATCGGCGTAGCTTCTTCTTTTTTTGTAAACTCCCCTGCACATTTTTTTTGCCTCCTGGGTCTCAGAGAAGCCTCCCTGGGTGAAGCAGTAAGACAGTGAGGGGGATCCTGGCACAGCTGATCATTGGAACAGCTGATCGTCAGGAGGGGAAAAAAAAGAAAGAAATACATTAAGGAGTGACTGGGTGGGGGAGAATGCAGTCAGCGATATTGGGCATGCGCGATAAGGACTGACTGAGTGGGGAGGGGAGGGGCAGGTGGAGGGGGGCAGGGCCAGCCAGGGGCATGATCTGCCAGTTCTCTGATCTGCACAGAATCACAACAACCGGTTCTATAGAACCAGGCTGAACTGGTAGAATCCCACTCCTGCTTATGACCATTGTTCACATGTATGACCATTGCAGTATCCCCACAGTCACATGATCAAAATCCAGGCCCTTGGATTCACATTTATGATGGTTGCTGTGTCCCAGGGTCACACAATCCCCTTTTGTGATCTTCTGACCAGCAAAGTCAACAGGAAATCCCTTCACAACTGTGGCAAGAAAGATCATAAAATGGGACAAAATTCATTTAACAAATGTCTCGTTTAGCCACAGAGGTTTTGGATTCAGTTGCAGTCATATGTCAAGGACCACCAGTATAAAGGAAAGGATATTGGGTATTGGCCAACATGTGGATGCTTGTTGATACTCAACACCCAACAATGTATGCATGCCAGCTTTGCTCCTCATATTAAAATGCTGGATTGTGTTTATCCACACAACAGAATAAAACAGGGGAATGTTGTTGTTCAATCTACCACTTTTGGGGGAGCTGAATTTAGATGCACAGGATTGTTGGGGTTTTGTTTTTGGTTTCTTTGCTTCCCCAATTTAAAAACAAATGTGCCTTGTGCAGGTTTTCCTTTGACCACAGATGGAACCAGAATTCTGAATGTTAAGCAAGTTGCTTGTTAAGTGAGTCGCATCCAATTTTATGACCTTTTTTTGCACCATTTGTTAAGCGAATCACTGCAGTTATTAAGTGAATCATGTTGTTGTTAAGGGAATCCAACATTCCCCCCCCCCATTGGCTTTGCTTGTTAGAAGTCCGGCGGGAAGGTCTCAAGCCATCATAAATACATGCTGGTTGCCAAGGGCCCGAATTTTGATCACGTCACTTCAGGGATGCTTGGATGGTTTTGTTGTGGCCTGTCAGCCGCCGGCCCCTCCAACACTGAATCAGAGGAGGAGAAGGTGTGGAAGTGAGAGCCAGCAGCAAAGCAACCAGAGAGCTCGGGGGGAGGGGGGGGGAAGAAAGAATGGAACTGGCAGAGAGACAGAGGTGGAGCCTGAGCCGTCCGTCAGCCCTCAGATGGAGAGTCAACAGCCCCCAGGTCTGGACATGGTTGATGGAGAAAAGGAGGAACAGCTGGGCCCAGTGCCTGATGCACAGATGCACAGAAGGAAGAGGAGAGGAGAGCAGTGGAGATCTATGGGCTGGTCCTTGGGAAGGAAGAGCCACTGCTGCTAGTGAGGCCCCATCCTAGCACTGGGGATAAAAGGCAGGGGGCGGAGATGAATAGATGTGGCAGACAACTATTCATCTTCCGAACAGACGGACTTGTTAGCCTACGATGAAAGAGAAACTTTTTGCCAGGACTTCCGGCACTCCTAATGAAAGGAATCTGAGTTCACTTCAGAGGGTTTGCTGTGTTTGGGGATCAGAACAGGTTGTAAATATGAGGACCAGAGTGACAAGACACTTTTTTCAGTGCTGTTGTAACTTTGAATCACTAAATGAATGGTTGTAATTTCAAGACTTCTTGGAATTACAGCTAGTACAAAATCCCTTTTCTCCATTTTTTTAAAATTCTGTAGGTAAAACCTGTAAACCTTTGATTCAGCACCCATCATCTGTTTCTTCTAGAGGTAGACTTCTAGAGGTAGAGTTTTGTTTTTGACAATGTTTGTAAAACACCAAATATTTGTGAATCTTTCCACTTCACGTGGGAACTTGCGACTCTAAATATGAAATGAGTTCTTTATGAGCACCCTGAAAGGTCAAGATCTCTCTTTTTGAGTGCAAATCTTTCCGAACCCTTCCAAAATGTTGTGCCCTCCAAGCAGCCATTTAGCACTGCAAAGAGAAAGCTTTGCTCAAGTCAATTTCATCCTTGGAAAAAAAAAAAATCTTCCCTCCCCCCAAACACCCTTAATTTCTAGCATTTTGGGCAATTCCCACTTTAATTTGATGAATGCTCAGAGCAAGCCGTAATCCTGCAAATCTTGATATATGCAAATCATAGTTTACAAGGCCTTGAAGTCATGGATTGCCCAATTCTGATACTCATTTTTATCAAAAGGTGGGAGGGGAAAAAATATCCCAGGATAGATAGTTACAATCTGTCTGTGGGATCTAGGAACTGGTAGTAAGAGCCCTTGAGTGGAGAAATAAACTGCTTATTTTTAGCAAGCTCGGCTGCTTAATTGCATATCTTTCCTCTGACAATTTCATTTTGGAAATCCGTACAGTCTCTTGTTTTAATCCACGTGTGAGATTATTTAATGAGACTGTAGGGTGACTTAGACAAAGTTTTTATCACTCGGTAGACTGACATTATGACAGCCAATTTGAGGTAGTGGTTAACACAACAGGCTAGAAACCAGGAGACTTGTGAGTTCTAGTACTGCCTTGGGCTAGGTAGGTGATCTTGGATCACTCTAGGAAAAAGGGAATAACAGAAAAACTCACTCCTGAAGTCTTGTCAAGAAAACTGCCAGGAATAATAATAATAATAATGTATAGCAATAGCAACAGCACTTAGACTTATATACTGCTTCACAGTGCTCTACAGCCCTCTCTAAGTGGTTTATAGAATCAGCCTATTGCCCCCAACAATCCTCATTTTACTGTCCTTGGAAGGATGGAAAGTTGTGTCAATCTTGAGACAGTAAGCATTGAACTGCTGGCAGACAGCAGAGTAAGTCTGCAATACTGCATTCTAACCACTGAGCCACCACAGCTCTTTATAATATATAACAAATGAATAATAACAATATATAATAAATGAAGGGTCAACCAGAGTATCAGTTAAGGCTAAAATCTGGGAGACCGTGAGTTCTAGTCCTGTCTTAGGCACAAAGCCAGCTGAGTAATTATTTGTCCAGCTGGGGGAATTCTGGGAGTTGAAGTCCACAAGTTTTTTGAAGTTGCCAGGGTTGGACACCCTTGCTTTATAGGGCATGTTTGCCACTTAGGGGTTCATCAGGTAGACGGGAGATTTCATAAATTAGGCAACTAAACAAATAAACTTTTTAAAAACAATAAATAAATAAATAGATAGATAGATAGATAGATAGATAGATAGATAGATAGATAGATAAATAAGACATATATACTCCAAACTGGCCAGCGTTTCAACCTCACAATCTTTCCATTTCAATGCTCGGTTAAAAAGAAACATTAAATGATATTTATCCCTTCTGGAATACAGTGTCTTGATTTATTGAGACAGCCTAGCAGACATTTAAGCAATCTTTAAAAGTGAAGGGAAACAAGTTTTTTTTTTTCTCACTCTTAACTTCAGCTTTCCCCAATCATGCACCCGTCTGTTGAATTCTTTTTGGTTTTTCTTTTTCTTTTTTAAATGGGAAAGTGGCAGGAGAGACTTGACACTGCTAAGGAAAGACTTAGCCCATTCATATGATATTTGCTAAAATAAGCCTTTCACTATTGGCCCTTTCTTTGGTTTCTTGCTTTTCCAAAAACCAACGCTACAAAGTCCCCACTGTTAGGGACTTCTAAATGGACCGCTCCTCCTTAGACCGTTGGGTCTCTCAACTTTCTTGAAGGCCACTGTTGGCAAATTTCCAGAGACTCAGCATTCAGGCTGGTTGCTAGACAGCTGTTGTATAAAATAGATGTGAAAGAAATTTCTATTTCATCCTGAAAGGTCACAAAACGGGTGCGAAATTCACTTATCATCTGTCTTGTTTAGCCGCAGAAATTTTGGGCTCAGTTGTGGTTGTTATGCCAAGAGCTAGGTTTGGAATAAGATAAATGACAGCAAGATGAATGACACAGACTTATATTTTGAGAGTTTTTCCTATTTTCAGTTCTTCCTACTGCTGCAAGCAAAATCATGAATCCAGGGGCATCTTTCAAGATTTAATCTATATATATAAAAGTGAAATACCACTCATGCATCAACGCAAAATCTCCAGAACCGTAAAGTCTACAAACTTGACATTTGGCACATATGTTCCTCTTGGCTTCTGGGTGCTCACTAAGAAAGGACTTTTCAAAATGACCATCAAAGCATTCATATTTTGTATATTATTATTAACACGCTCTGATGCTAAAGAGTTCTACTCCCCCTCACCACCTGAAAAGAAATCCCTCCCAAATGCAAATCACAAGCAGAGGAGAGGAGTTTTAGGTTCAGTTTCATTGCACCAAGCAGCTTTAGTACAGAACAGTTGAACTAAGCCACGCCCAGGCTCCTTGCTGTCCCCTTCTTGCTCACAAAGCAAATACTCTTTCATTTTCCAAACAGCCCTCAACTCGCTCACACACTGACAGGGCTAGATGAATACCGATGGATGCTGGTAGACAGATGCAGAATTTTTTTCTCCTTATTTTCCTCCCCCAAAACTAAGCTCGATCACATAGTTTCGTAGCAAAGCACAGGTATCCAACTAGTTTAACTATACACATTCCAGTTACTACCGAGGGAAGAAGTTGGATTTAAAGGTTCATTTCTTCAGGTTTTATCCCTGGGTAGTTCTTTTGAAATTTGAATATTTATTGGAATAAGACCAGCTAGAATTCTCTCCCCCTTCCCCCCTTCTTTGAATTTAATCCAGGTAAATATATGATCCAGATAAATATGATATATATTTACCTGGATCATTTCATATATATATATGATCCAGGTAAAAAATGTATTGCATGCAATTTTAGGGATTCTAATTTCTTCAGAAAACAGTATCAATACGTGAACTTAAATGACAAAAAGGAGGTGGGGGGAAAAATTGGGTCAGATCTAACTTTGATCTTTCTATTTATGAAAAACTCACCTTAAGAGATTAAAATCAGTTTTAAAATTTCAGGGTGACTCTGGTTTCTTTGTGTGTAAATTCAGGGGTGGGATTAAAATTTCTTAACAACCGGTTCTGTGGGCGTGGCCTAATTTGTGGATGTGGCTTGGCAGTCATTTGACTGGGTGGGTGTGACTTGTATGTAAATATTGTAAATATTTATGTAAATATTGCATTTTTTTATTTTAAAAAAGAGCAATTATTCCCCCAAATGAGGCAAAGCAAGCAGGCAGATTGAGTTGCTTGCAGAATCACAGACTCACTCGCAGGTCTACCTTTCTGCAATCTGTTGCCTGAGTCGGCCCTGAAAAACAGAAGCTTCAGTCCTAAGGAAGGTTCAGCTCTGCTGTCAGGCCAGTGGTGCGATTTGCCAGTTCTCCGAACTATGCAGAATCATAACAACTGGTTCTATAGAACTGGTCCAAACCGGTAGAATCCCACCCCTGTGTAAATTGGGTTTTTCACAATTATTACTTCGGACTCAGTACTGATGCAACTGCTACGAAAATTGTTGCACAAGTTAAATTCGGATTTATATACAGGTTTCTTAGGCTGGGTTATTCAACCCACGCCTCTGTGTGAAGACTTTTGATGCCATTCTGCCTCCGACATGTCACCGTTTTTAAGACTTTGCAAGGATCTATTGAGTCTCCTAACCTCATTAACATGCTGAGCAAAGTTTATTAAATTGTCATGAGCTATTGACATGAATTTTGAAGCAGTTGAGTTTCAGTTGATCTGTTTGGAGCAGGCAGGTGGAAGGTCAGCTAAAAAAGATTGTGCCATTGATTTCTTCTGAGCTGAAAATGAGGTTAATGCAATAGAACACTTTGATTTGTTTATGGGGAGCATCTCCAAAAACATTTAACAAGGATTGGATGCAGTTGTCTTGATCCTGCAGAAGCAATTCAGAAATGGGAACCTTTACTGACACGGTCTGTTCTTGTCCTATTGTTGCCACATTTTGGCTTAAATCTGTAAAATTGTTAACATGCTTTAGATCAACCACTGCCGTATTGCAGGAACTTAACTTAAAACAATTTTTTTAATGACCGTTTGAAGTTGCAGTGGCACTGAAAAATTCTTAGGCCATTCAAATCCCTACATTTAGCCCTTCAAATGAATTTGAGGAATTCCCAGATCAAACCTAGAGAGGTAGGATAGTGCTGTGAAGGTGCCTGTTCTTGGGTTGTTCCTCCAAGTAGATAATTCAAGAAATTACTGCATGATGCACTATGTTCATATGAGGTACAATCTACCTGCATTGGTAAACATCTGCTAAGAGAAGTCTTAATCATTGAAGTGCTCTGAGTAAGAGAAATTAAAGACCTGGGTGATCTCCTGAAACAGATTGTACCACATACTCAATACTTCTAACAAATATTCAGGTTTCCTTCCTTCCCTTCCACCCTCCTTTCTTTCTCCTTTCCTTTCCCCTTCTTTCCTTCCTTCCCTCCCTCCTTCCCTTCCCCCTTACTTCTTCCTTTCCTCCTTCCCCTCCCTTCCCTTCCCCTCCCTTCTCTTTCTCCTTCCTTCCTTCCATCCTTCCCTTCCCC
>BLBF01000067.1:4199304-4214567 GCA_015471245.1 Laticauda colubrina
CCTTCCTTCCCTTCTCCCTTCTTTCCTCCTTTCCTCCTTTCCCCTCCCTCCCTCCCGTTTCCTCTTATCTGGTATCTCTCTGCCCTGAACAGGAAGCAGTAGCCATATATTGCTTGAATGTGGGATGTGCTGTCGATTGCCTTCCCTCATGGATTTTCTGGGACTTCAGGCTGAGAAGTGATCTCTCTCGTCAGTGACATCAGCAGGAGAGATCAGCCCGTGATCTGTCTAAAGCAGGGCTGTAACCAGGAGCTTTGCTCCATTGTAAGAAATTCCCTTCAGAGGGAAACTCGGCCAGATCTGTCTTTGTAGAAAAGACGGCTTCGACAAAGAGAGGGAAAGTCCATTACCATGGCAACAAACAGATAAACATGGCTTAAGGCCACATGAAGAAAGAGATTTATGAAAACACTTTTAAGGTGGGAGACTCTTCAATTTTCACGAAGATGAAAGAAGGAAGAAAAGAAGGAAGGACGTTCAGATTTGAATGATTATGTTACGATAGCCATTCTTATAAAAATAGTTTTAGGCCTACACAGGATCTGTTCCTAGATCTAGTCTACCTTCTTGGGCTGATATCTCTATCATCGTTTTAGAAAGTCTGGCCATAAGCAATTGAAATTTTTTTTAAAGTTCCAAGTTGTTCCTTGATTTTTACTTCTGTTTTTTTCATCTTAAATTTAGTACCGTTGTGTCAAAACATAATGCCTCGGTTTGGCCAAGCTTTCAAATGCCTCAGAGTTATGGGACACAAATTGTCCACTGTGCTCTCATCAGTCATATTTTTTTTATTGCACTTTGGCTGCTTGGGTTGGAAAATTACTGCGGATAATTTCCAGTTTTGTTTGCACTCGACAGCATTCCCAGTCAATTCTTGCATATAGATCAGAGCCCATAAGCACACTTAACTCAGCTAGCAAAAAAAATACTGTATATAGATAGATGTCTATTTATTTATTAAACATGAGCAATCAAGAGAGTTAAATGGCAAAACGGGACAAAGACAGATAAAAAATGAGAACGTGGGACAGAGATAAAGAACAGCCAAGATGTATGTTATCCCTCTCTATTCATTTGGAAAGTAGGATACCAGGTAAAGCGTCTTGCATTCTGCACCATGAAAGAGACGGAGAGGTCCTTGGTGCTCTCTGAGCTTGGCTGTTTTCTTGCAGACATTTATTTACCCAACTAGGTAACACCATCAATGCTAGAGGGGAGTGGGGTTTGCTCTCTTATTATATACTAGTGGCTTGCCTGATCAATGTTGCTGGGAGTGTTCTTGGTACTTCCTTGATTAGGCTCATGTTTATTGAGTTGGTACTTCCTTGATTAAGCAGGGATGCGGTGGCTTAGTGGCTAAGACACTGAGCTTGTCGATCAGAAAGGTTGCCAGTTTGGCAGTTCAAATCCCTAGCGATGCATAACAGAGTGAGCTCCCGTTACTTGTTTCAGCTTCTGCCAGCTGAGCAGTTTGAAAGCAGGTAAAAATACAAGTAGAAAAATAAGGAGCCCTTTGGTGGGAAGGGAACAGCGTTCCATGCACCTTCGGCATTTAGTCATGCCGGCCACCTGACCACGGATACGTCTTCAGACAGCGCTGGCTCTTCTCCGGCTTTGCAGTGGAGATGAGCACCATCCCCGAGAGCTGCAAAAGACAAGCACGTATGTGCAAGGGGCACCTTCACCTTTACCTTTTTTGTTCCTTGGTTGAAGTATGGATTACTGCTTGATGTTAATCTCTGCTTATCTGAGTATTGATTACTGGTCAGGAGGGTTTTCTGGTCCCACTCCCCATTCCCTTCCAGCACTGATGATATTACCTAATAAAACATCTGCAAGAAAACCACCAAGCTAGAAGATCCCCCACAGTTCAACTCTGAACTGTAAATATTCTCTTCTATTGGGATTGTGGTCTTTTAGTTTTTCGGTTGTCTTTTTTGAATGGTTTGTAGATGTTCTTTATCTCTATGTGCCTGTTGATGGCTGATTTGCCTGAGTGCCAGGCTTCTAGGAACTTCTAGAGTTTCTGGACTTAGCTTGGTCTAGGTGCTTACTAACTCCTAGTTTAAAGCATGGTGAACTGCGTCAATGCAATTAAGGAATTTTTATTATGTCTTATGACTGCTCCTTGGTATTCATGGATGCGCAAGTAAACATGGAAGCAGAAAGTAACCCCATTCCCTTCTAGCCATGATGATGTTACCTAGTTGGGGAATGAAATGTCTGCAGGAAAACAGCCAAGCTTGAAGGGCACCAAGGATCCCACAGTCCTCCTCCTTTTTTTCCCCCTCCTCCTCCCAAGCCCCACTCCTTTCTGGTCAGGATGATGTTCCCTAGTTGGATAATGAAACATCCACAAGAAAACCGCCAAGTTCAGAGAACATAAAGGACCGCACAGTTCAGCCTCGAGCTACAAATATTCTTTTCTACAAAAGAAACGATTGGGTGGACAGAGATGGGGGACCCAACAATTTATGGACTTGGGCTGCCAAACGACTTCGGAGGACAGAAGAGACTTGTTGGATTGTTGAAATGCAGGCTGACTTCTGATTTTCCTTCAGCAGCTTGCAACACAAGATGAGAGCACGTACGAGGGTCACTTGCTCGCTTGCCAAGAGAACGGAAAGCAACCGTCCTTACAATCTGCAGCTTTGGTGCAGCCACTTAGAGAAAGCGGCTTGGTTGCCGGAATTACAACACGGGAAGAAAGAAAAGCATTTTTAAGCTCCCAAGACTGAGTGTATTTCACTTGCTTTCCACCCCTCTCGCCTGCCCCAATGGACTAAAGCTTGGACTCCTTCGAAGTGCTTTTCTGAAGACGCATCAAGCTGAGGCTGGCAAGGAAAGCTGTTTGGCTCACCCCTGCTTAGTTCCTTCAGGGCCTTGTAGATCAGACTACAGGCCACGGATTGGAGCTCTCGTAAACATGGCGTTGCAGACAATAGTAAATGCCTGAGGCTTTCGTGTGACTCCAACATCAAGATTGCTTACGGCAGGCGGTTCAGGGAAAAACAAAGCCAAGCGGACATTTTCTCACGTACGGAATAAAGGACATCCGGTTCTGAAGAAGTGCAGAACATCCTCGGCAGCAGAGGAGCCTCCAGGGAGGGATGTCCACTCCGCACGAAAGGTTTACTGCATCTGATGGCACAGAGTGGCCCCGGGTCTAAGCATGGAGTTGCCAAAACAGAAAAGATAGAACAGACCGTGCTTCTGGCACAGGAGACTCTGGAGAACTTGACCCTGTAACCCCAAGAAAAGACCTCACATCAGTGAGAAACAACAGATAGAAACTAATCAAGGAGAGAAGCAACGTAGAATTAAGGATAAACTTCCTAACAGTGAGGACCATTAACCGATGGAACAGCTTGCCACCAGAAGCTGTGGGTGCTCCATCACTGGAGACTTTTAAGAAGAAATTATACAGCCACCTGTCTGGAATGGTATAGGGTCTCCTGCTTGAGCATAGGTTGGACCAGAAGACCTCTAAACTCCCTTCCCGCTCTATTCTGAATTGAATGTTCTCAAAGGCATCTCAGCTACCATCCCATTTCACCTTAATAGGAATGGGATGTCCTATCGGTTGGGCGGGCTTGCCAATCTGGATCACTGTTGGTGCAAAGTGTCTTTAACTTTTGGTCTCCTCAGTGGGATTTTAAGATGAAATCCAATTTGGCATGGCCTCCCCCGCACGAAGGAGCAGACTGAACTGAAACCAAAGGCACATTATCTTGGCTAGGGAAACGGGATGCATTAAGCCATGGCTTAGAAATGATGGCCAAGCTCTGGAGTCATTTCTTCTGGCATTTCAACAGCTTTGCATGATTTATGGGACTTTTGTGTTCCTCTGCCTGTCGTCCCCTCCCCCCCCCATTGAAACATGCCCCTTGGTCCTCAAGCCCCTCCACCCTCTCTCTGTTTTCTCCGTCTCCATTTTCCCCCTCTCTCCCCCTCCCTTGATTCTCTTGGAGTCTCTCTGTCTTATGACGTAATGGTATCTGTACTTATTGAATTAACTGTATGGATCTGAGTTTTGACACCATCCTTGAGGTCTGTGACAGTTTGCCAAAAAGGCTAAACCAACATCAAAGCCCAATTCTGCACACTTGGCAACATGGTTCCTAAACAGGGTTGTTGGAACACAGGAAGATTTGGTTGAGCTAGGTTGAGAGGTGTCTGGTCACCACGATATAAGAAAAGATGCTGAGACTCTAGAAAGAGTACAGAGAAGAGCAACAAAGATGATTGGAGGACTGGAGGCTAAAACATATGAAGAACAGTTGCAAAAATTGGGTGTGTCTAGTCTAATGAAAAGAAGGATTAGGGGAGACATGAGAGCGGTCTTCCAATATCTCAGGGGCTGCCCCAAAGAAGAGGGAGTCAAGCTGCACTCCAAAGCACCTGAGGGCAGGACAAGAAGCAATGGGTGGAAAATAATCAAGGAGAGAAGCAACTTAGAACGAAGGAGAAATTTCCTGACAATGAAAACAATTAACCAGTGGAACAGCTTGCCTTCAGAAGTTGTGAATGCTCCAACACTGGAAGATTTTAAGAAGAGATTGTACAACCATTTGTTTGGAATGTTATAGGGTTTCCTGCTTGAGCAGGGGGCTGGACTAGATGATCTCCAAGGTCCCTTCCAATTCCATTATTCTGAGTTGGGTGCTATAAAAGAAGAGGCTCACGTTGATTGACACCCCATCTCTTCTGATTCCATTGTCCTTTCTGTGGGCTACTCTTGTATGTTGGAACAAACTGTTCATACCGCCTTCAAATTTGCAGCAAGTTGAATGGAATCGAATACTTTATTTGGCCAAGTGTGGAATTTGTGGAGTTTGTGGTGACAGCCATGTTGAAATCCGGAGTGTGTTGTGGTTTTCAATTATCTCCCTTTGGGTAGCTTTTTCTAATTCATATTATTATATGCTCCACTCGTCTCAACGCAGCTATTAGGAGTATTTATAGGGCAGCTATTTCCTTATCTAACTTTTCTTGTGCTGTTTTTTTGTTTTTTGTTCTTTTTCTATTTCTATCCTCATTACTATTTCTGCTGTTTTTTTTTTTAATTATTCATATCATTTTCCCATCAGCTAAGAGAACCTCATCTCGGGCAGATTAGTTAGTTAATGAGTCATTGATTCTGCCACATTGTGGGAGGGTAGACTTGTTGTAATAATCAAGTGAATCTTTGGTGCAAGCTTCATGCTTACTGCCCTTAAGTATCTATATATCACTAAAACTCTCTTTCTTCTAATCTTTAATTGGACAAAATGGAAACCAATAGTTGGACATTGAGCACTCTGATAAAAAAAAATACCTCTGGAATATTAATCCAAGGGGGCAGAGGTTTTCTGGTATTTTATATGATTTATTCACTTTTGCTAGTAGCCCTGTTGATCATACAAAGGGCTTGTCAGCTATGTAAAGGAACAATTATCCACAGAGGGAAGAATCCTGTAGGATCCGCTGTGCTAAAAAAATAGTATCTGACACAAGACACAGTGATCCCCCAAAATAGACACCGATTATTTATATTGTTAATAATAATAATATTGTTGTTAAGATGAATCAGAGCACTACCTAACATGGAACATATTATATACTTGCATAAATAATAGATGCAGAAATTAGTGGCAAATAAGGAAAAAAGATTAACAAAATACAAATATATACAGCAATAGGAGACTATGTAAGAATAAAAAATGTAGGAAATATTATTGTTGAACTGTATGTGATTATGGTATGAAATCTACAAAATGAGAATTGTAATAGTGTATTATGGCAGAAATAAGCAAATAGTAGTTATAATCCGGATTTATAACACGATGTAGGGATTATACTGTATGATAGTTTTAACTAGGATGTATAATATGATGGGGGGGAAGGGATTTGATATAACAAGTACACGATGATGTTGTATAATTGGAACTGTTATGTATATTTAGGAAAAATGCATAATAAAAATATTTTTTGAAAAAATTGACACAGGTGATTGCTCCTAAACGTACAAATAATTTTAAAAGTTCATTCGATAAAAGCTACATTAAAAATATTCCTCAACCACTAAAGGGTTAGGGAAGCCCTTTAGTGACTGCAGGACAGGACTTTTGGCTACTAAGGAAGCAATTATGAAAACTGTCATGGAAGGGACACCTCATTTGAACTATATGCATTCCCAAGGCTGAATTTATGGAACCTCTGGGAATAGCGTGCTAAACCATTCCTTTTTTCTGTAGTTGGGCAATGCATTGCTCATTTTTGTGGAAGAAATGCTTCACCCAACTCATATTTATTTTATTTATTTATTTGATTTGTCAATCGCTTACAAAATAATAGGTATAAGTATAAACATAAGTAAGAATACAGGAAATGGGGACGAATAAATGGAGACAATAGGACAGGGACGGTAGGCATGATGGTACTCTTATGCATGCCCTCTTACAGACCTCTTAGGAATGGGATGAGGTCAATGGTGGATAATTTAAGGGTAAATGAGTGAGGTTAGAGGATATAACGACAGAGTCAGGAAATGCATTGCAGGCACCACTCTGTTGCTGAAGTCATACTTTTTGCAGTCAAGTTTGGAGTAGTTTACCTTGAATTTATATTCATTGTATGCTCTTCTATTGTTGCAGTTGAAGCTGAAGTAGTCATTGACTGGTAGGACATAGTAGCAGATAATGTTGTGTACTATGCTTAAGTATTTAAGTATTAAATATTTATCATCTGCTTGTGTTCCTCTGTCCTGGAGAGAGAACTGTATTTCAGGAAAGGTGTGTTATGTGGCCTGCAGAATGCAGATGTTGGTTAAGAGTTCTTTCCTCCCATCCTGTTGTAGAGACGTGCTTGAAGAGGAAGGAAGGGGGGGAAGGAAGGAAGGGAGGGAGGGGAACTAGAATTTGATAACTAGAGCTAAAACAAGAACTAGAACTAAGGAGAACTGACAGTGAGAACCAGTGGAAGAGCTTGCCTCCCGAAGTTGTGGATGCTCCAACACTGGAGGTTTTTAAGAAGAGATTGAGAGCCACTTGTCTCAATGTGTATAGGGTCTCCTGCTTGAGCAGGGGGTTGGACTAGAAGACCTCCAAGGTCCCTTCCCTCTCTGTTATTCTGAGAAGGAAGGAGGGCAGAAGGAAGGAAGAGGAAAAGAAAGAAGGGAGGGAGGGAAGGAAACCTGAATATTTGTTAGAAGCATTTAAGTTATGTGGTACAATCTATTTCAAGAGATCCAGAAGTCCCATAGCTTCTCTTAGTTTCCAGAAGATCCTTAGTTTCTCTTACTCAGAAGATCCTTAGTTCCCTTACTCAGAGCACTTCAATGATTAAGACTTCTCTTAGCAGACATTTACCAATGCAAGTAGACTGTACTTCATATGAACATAGTGCATCATGCAGTAACGTCTTGAATTATCTATTTGGAGGAACAACCCAAGAACAGGCGTTTTCACAGGACTATCCTACCTCTCTAAGTTTGATTTGGGAATTCCTCAAACTCATTTGAGGGGCTGAATGTGGGCATTTGAATGACCTAAGAATTCAGTATTTTTAAAGCAGTTTATCCAGCGAAGAGATATTTAACAGAAATTATAATGCAGAAAGCTAAGTAGCTAATGCTACTTAGTGCTCAGGCAAAAGCTTTTCCGAGTCTATTTGCACTACTTCACAACTGAAGCATAGAATAACAGAGTCGGAATAGACCTTAGAGGTAATCTAGTCCAACCCCCTGCTTGAGCAGGAGAGTCTATACCATTTTAGACCAATGGATGTCCAGTCTCTTTTTGAAAGCCTCCAGTGCTGGGGCACCCATAACTTCTGAAGACAAATTGTTCCATTGCTTGTTCCATCACTGTTAAGAAATTTCTCCTTAATTCGAGGTTGCTTCTGTCCTTGGTTAGTTTCCATCCATTGCTTCTTGTCTTGCCTTCTGGTCCTTTGGAAAATAGTTTGCCCCCTCATCCCCTCGATTGCTTAAATGCTGGTCATACAGAGTCATTAATGTGCCTCAAAAGTCCAGTCACATTGTTGGTGGTATAGTTTCCCCCCCGCAATCAGAAAATATATCTGTTTTACATACATTTGGAATTCAAAGCAACTCTAGAGTGAAAAGGTGTAAATTAATCTGCATTATTAACAGTGTCAAAGGGCATAATTGTGCATATGAGATACACAGATTCTATTTCTCAAGCTGAAGTTCGAGATCCTGTTGATGTCTACATTCAGTGCTGCTTGAAATCCCACATTTGGGGAGATTTGGTAATATTATCCAGGAACTACACCAAGCATCTTCCCCAGGTACATGAAACAAGAAGTTCTAATGTTTCCCAAAGGGTATCTTCTCTCAGATATTTTGGTCCAGCTTCCCCCCTCCACTGTGACCCACACTAACTCTTTTCTTTTTTACAGGCTCAGAATCAGTTTCCGTCTGTCAAATCATCCCGCCTGTCTCCAGAGGCAGGATTTTAAAATGACCTTCTCTCTCTCATTTGTTTTCTTTTTTAACGAAAAGAAAACAAGAATTTCTTTTGTTTGTGATTCGATTCTGCCAAGAGAAGATGGCTCATTGGGGAAAACATTCAGAATATGAATGGTTTTTTTGCAAGGCAAATATTTTCCAGATTCTCAGGCTTGGAAAAAATGGAATCCGTTGTGGGATTCGCTTGTCATTATGAAAACAGAAACACACAGTCAACCGAATATAGAACAATAGAGTGGGAAGGGACCCCGGCGGTCATCTAATCCAACCCCCCCTGCTCAAGACAGAAGTCCTTATTCTAACCCAGTCTATTTTTGATAACCTCCAGTGAGGACATAACTCCAGGAGGCAAGCTATTCCATTGATTAATCGTTCTCACCGTCAGGAAAATTCTCCCCTGTTCCAGATTGGATTGCTTTGGAGAACAGATCAACCCCTCTTCACACAACAGTTGTGAGTGTAGGTAGCAAAATTAGAAGCTACACAAAATTCTTGCTATCCTTGATTAGGCCTGGTCCACCTGTTGGTTCACAAACATTCTTAGGTGTCTTCCCTGGGAGTATTGCTCTGTTCTCCACTCGGTTTGATTGCTGTCAGCTTTCCAATTTGATTGATTCAAACAAAATACAAAACTGGGTGAATGAATTAAGCAATTTGTTACCAAGCTCCTCTTGTGAATACAGGGATTGTGCAAGGTTTTGAGCTGCACAAAAGTCTTAAGCAGGCAAATCCCCTTGATTCCAGCTATGTGTAAAAAATTTTAAAAAGCGAGGTACAAATAAATAAAACAAAAACTTTTTAAAAAAATTCTCAGTTGTAATTGAGTCTTACGGAGGCAGACAAAAATCTGTCCACATAACCATTTCCCCCCTCCAGCCCTCATGTTATATTTTCCATGGCTGGTTCTAGAATATGCTCTGCTTTGATGCAAGAGATTTCCTTGGGTAAAACTGAAGAGCAGAATCATTGTTCCTGCAACGGGGTCAAAATGAGTAGTCATCATCATTTGTGTACATAATAAAGTTGTGTTATCAGGTACAACTCTTCCTCTAGTTACATTAAAGAAGATTAAGCATTTGGAATGGCTGGGTTCTGAAGGACTTCTCATTCCTTATCAAATGACCCAGACAGAGCAAGGATACAGCCCGTCCCAAAATGTTAAATTATGGGCTTATTTGTTTGTTGGGTGTCTCCAAAGCAGTCTTGCATCTCCTCGGTCAAGTCCTTGTAAGTTTTATTGGCAAGATTGTATTTATTGTATTTATTTTATTTTGTTTGTTTGTCAAACATGTACAAGATAACAGGTATAGGTATGAACATAAGCAGGAACAGAGGGAGTAAATACAGATCACTGGGGACAGTAAGACAGGGACAGTAGCAGTGGTGGGATTCAAAAAGTATTACCACCAGTTTGGTGGGTGTGGCTTGGTGGGCGCGCTTTGCGCACATGCACACCCTTTATGTACACACGCGCCAAACGCACACTTTGTGCAAGTGCACCAATTCACCTCCTGCAAGCCTGCACTCTTCTGGTCACTTCAGCAGCTGCCATGTGACACTCTACTGTGCTGTGCAAAGCAGCTGCACTTCAAAAGCAGGACATAAAGTTGAGTATGGGAGCTCAGGTGAGTGGGTGGGCCCAACAGCAGAGTGGCAGAGAGAACTGGTTGGGTTTCCACTGCTCATCGCTACTACTGGCTTGGCAGAACCGGGCAGAACCTGTAGAATATCACCACTGGACGGTAGGCATAATGGTGCGCTTATGCACGCCCCCCCCTAAGATATCCTTAGTGGTTTGACAGAGAAGGACTACTCCAAGGGCAACTAACCCCTTGGAGTAGTCCTTCTCTGTCAAACCACTAAGGACATCTTAGGGGGGATGTGCATAAGCGCACCAGTATGCGCTGGTGGGAAAGTCGGTCCCATATTCCAGAGCTGCAGCTGTCACAAGACTGGCCTTTTGGTCATCCTGGAGCAGCTCCTCCAGTCCATGGCAGGCCGGTGTACCCGGGTGGAGGAGCAGCTGCTCCAGGATGACTGAAGGGCCAGTCTTGTGACAACTGCAGCTCTGGAATATGGGACTGACTTTCCCACCAACGTCAGCAAGCCACCGTCACTCAAAATTCATATTAGTGGTCCGCGGGATTTAAAATTATGAGTTTGGTGGTCCCTGAGGTCCAAAAGGTTGGCGACCCCTGGTTTCGTATATATTTGGCACGTGGACTGATGGTAACTTATGTAACAACACCCAGAGCCTGCCATAATACAGGTAGTCCTTGACTTGTGACCATAAGTGAACCCAACATTTCTGTCGTGAAGTGAGATACTCATTATGACCTTTCTTGCCACCATTGCTAAGTGATTCCCTGAGGTTATTAAATGAATAATCGGGTTGTGAAGGGAAATTGGCTTTGCCCCCATCGACTTTTCTTATCAGACGGGTACAAAAAATGATCATGTGACCCCGGGCACGCTGCGACCGTCATAAATAGGAACCAAGTGCCAAGCATCTGAAATCTCGATCACGTGACCCTGGGGATGCTGCAATGCTCATAAGTGTGAAAAAGCTCGTAAGTCCCTTTTTTTCCAGTGCCGTCGTAATTTTGAGCTGTTCACTAAATGAACTGTTGCAAGTTGAAAACTACCTGTAACAAACGATCCATGGTAAGGTAGGGTTTGAGAGTTGGACACTAAGAATGGCTGATCCAGGGTTGGGCCTCAAAAATTTTAGCCTCCTGCACCACAGATGGGGGAAGGGACGTTTTTGCCTTCCCCAGGCTCCAGAGGTTTCCTTGGGCCTCTGAGAGGGCGAAAACGGCTTCCCCCGGCCTCCGGAGGCCCTCTGGAAGCTGGAAACGGCTCCATTTTCGGTCTAATGGAACTTCCTGGAGGCCCATTTTTGCCCTCCCCGAGCCTCTGTGCACACCCTGCATTACCTACAAAACAGGCTGCATGGAGACTCCTGGGTGGGGAGGGGTTGTGTGGGCAGGGCCAGCCAGGAGTGGGATTTGGGCAGGGGTGGGATTCAAAATTTTTAAAAAACAGTTTTGTGGGTATGGCTTGGTGGTCAAGTTATTGGCTGGGTGTGGCCAACTCAATAACACTCACATCGAGGCACGCGTCTCCTCGCCTGGTCTCTCATAACTGTGGGGATGCTGCAACAGTCGTATGTGTGAAAAATGGTCATAAGTCACTTTTTTCAGTGCCATTGTAATTTTGAAGGGTCACTCCACACAAGCAAAGTACCAGCAAAGGAGGGGGAAAAAAACTCCAGAGAAGTTCCTGAGGCAGGAAGTCTAGTCCTGCCAAGAATGTAATAAGGGTTAATGGAGAGGCAATTTCTGTAAGCAACACCAGAATGTTTCCTTCCTGCCTTCCTTACAGGATTAGACCAGGAATTTCCTCCAACAACTGGTTCTCCGAACTGCTTAGAGTGTTAACAACCGGTTCTAGCGAATAGATGCGAACTGGTAGAATCCCTCCCCTGGATTTGGGGGTTCTCCTAACTGCACAGAATCCTAACTAGGGGCTCCCTTGAACCTCTGTGAATTCCCAACAGCTCACCCCTGGGCTGATCAAAGAAGAATTGATGCTTTTGAACTGTGGTGTTGGCTTAAATTATTAGCGTATACCATGGACAGCCAGAGCAACCAACAGAGAGGTGCTGAATCATTCAAAATCAGACACATCTCTAGAAGCCAAAACCACGAGGCTACATCTGATTTACACTCGCTGTGTCCTGTGGACAAATTCATTGGAGAAATCAAGGATGCTAGGAATGGTTAGTGGAACAAGAAGAAGGGGAAAGCAAAGAAGATGCACAGGGGTGGGATTCTACTGGTTCGGACTGGTTTGAGCGAACCAGATGTTAAATTTACATCTGGTTCACCGAACTGGTAGTTGCACCAATGGCTGGCAGGGTCGATGTGGAGGCTCTGGGAGGCTGAAAAACCAGCTGAACCAGAAGTTCTAGAAGTCTGGAAACGGGCCTGTTTCCAGCTTCCGGAGACCCTCCGGAATCTGGGGGAGGCCATTTTCGCCTTCCCAGAGGCCTGAGGGAAGCTTCCAGACTCTGGGGAAGGTGAAAAATGGCCCTCCCAAAAATTCCAGTAGGCCACACCTACCATGGCCACACTCACCCAGCAACCGGGCAGCAAACCAGTTGCTGGGATTTTTGAATTCCACCCCTGAAGACACAGTAACATCCAACTGATGCACGGAACAGAACAGAATGGAACAGAACAGAACAGAACAACAGAGTTGGGAGGGACCTTTGAGGTCTTCTAGTCCAACCCTTTGCTCTAGATGAACACCCAACAACTGAAAGAAGCTGTGATTGACAAGGGTAGGATGGGTAACCCTTGCCCATCAAGTCACCAAGAATCAGACACAACTGAACGGTTAAACAACAACATAGTAAAGTATTGCTATTTACATAGTAAAGTAACAACATAGTAAGCTGGACACAGTACACAACCACACAGTGAGTTAAAAATGAGATTTGGAGATCCACACTTAAGCAAAACTTGAAGCAAAAGTGCCAGGTACCCAAACTGAATCATCTGGCTTCAGAAGTTTGAATCAACATAGTTTAGGGATGAGATGTCCAAGTTTATCTTGCTGATATCTACCATTTGGATAGTCCTAGTTTAAACAATACATCAGGCTATCTCATCTGCCTTTTGAAGAATTTGTACAATGGTCAGGAAGCAACAGATAGAATAGAATGTGCGTGATGAAATGATTCAGAATGGGAAAAGAAGGTTGTATCTGGCCAATTTATCTATTTAACATATGCAGAAAACATGAGGAAACCTGGACCAGGAGGAATAAATTGGAATTAAAGTTTCTGAGAGAAATGTAAGAAGAGACTGATGGTATCACTTGGATGGCTGGAAGGAAGAAAATCTTCAGGAATGAAGGTTTAAAAGAGGACTACTATTGCAACTCTTTGAATGATATCAGATTGGGTTAATAGGTGATTCAAAACTAATGCAAAGGAGGGGACAACAGAATGTATTTATTTTCTAAGGCTTGTGAAATAGAGAGACATCTGCTGCTTGGAAGAAAGGCTAAATCAAATATGGAAACTAAAACCAAGGTGTGTCTCAGGAAGGCTGGGATCTTCCCACTTATAACAGATGGCCAGACCATCAGAAAGGCTGAACAAGGAAAATAACAACAACAACAACAACAACAACAACAACAACAACAACAATAATAATAATAATACCACCACCACATTCGCATTGCTGGATAAAACCACCAAGAAGACCTTCGACCTTCTCAGAAGACAAAATCATCTAACAGAAAATAAAGTAAAAACAAATTACTTACGGGAAATATTCCCAAAGCTAAAGACTGAATATTTTGTAGAGGTGAGAGTGAGTTGTTGGATAACATCATGGTTTGGCCAAAATGCAAATCAAGAAAAGGCAGGCAGGCAGGCAGGCAAAGAAGGAAGGGAAGGAAAGGGGAGAGAGGGAGGGAGGGAGGGAGGGAGGGAGGAAAGAAGGAAGGAAGGAAGGAAGGAAGGAAGGAAGGAAGGAAGGAAGGAAGGAAGGAAGGAAGGAAGGAAGGAAGGGCAGGCTGCAAGAGACAAAATGAGTTGGAAACTATCTTTGATGACATCAGCCAAATCTTTGTTCAGTAGGGTCAGAAAGTGTCTGAAATAACTGACCAACGACCAATAAAGTGTCCAGCTAGTATAGCACCCAGGATAGTGATACAAAAGAATCTGTATGGAAATCACAAAATAGCTTAGCAAGGAGATTAGTACCCAAAGTGAGTTGTGTCCAAGACTGGAATAGGGAGAGGACTTCTCTGTGAAGAACAAAGGGGGCTCGGAAAGAGAAATGTTCTGTGGCCAATTTGCCTTGACTTGTCCCCAAAAGAGACTTTGGTTTCTCATTGCTCTCCATGTTCAATTAGCTACAGTGGACTTGAGGTGAAAGGCAGATCAATTTACAGCTTCGGCCAACTCAAGATCTCCCCAGAATTTTTATCTTGATATACCTCCAGATTTTCTATCTTTAGATCTCTCCAAAGTTTCCATCTCTAGATCTCTTCAGACTTTCCATCTTGTGATTCCAAACTTTCCATCTCGAGATCTCTCCAGAGTTTCCATCTCAAGATCTCTCCAGAGATCTGCTGAAGGCTTGGAGCAATCCTCCTGCTGTCAGAAGATGGTTTCTCCTTGCTTCCTTGCCCCCCCTTCCTCCCTCCCAGCCCTGTTCTCAAGCTGTGATACTCTCAAATTAAGCTGTTGGTTCCAAGCAGGCTGGTGTTACCACAGCAACATCTACAACAACCTGCTTTAATAACCGCCTCCTTCTCCTCACTTTCAGTTCAGTACAGCCAAAGATTGATAATGCCAAATGTTTGGAAATTATGTGAGCCTCTTAAACTCAAGGGAGCCTTAATATTATCCCTAAAAGGCGGAGTTCCCTTGTGCTGCTGACCCAATAGTAATATGTTTACCATATATCTCAGGACATTAAGTCTAAATGCAGACTTAAGATATACTTAGGTTGGATTTATTGAAATCAGTGCAACAAGTAATAAATTGAAGTCCTGCAGATTTCAGGGCCTCTACTTTCATTCTGATGGAGTTCAATCCCATATCTTCAAAGATGTGAATGTTCTTTCAAAAATATTGAAGGAAGGAAGGAAAGAAGGAAGGAAGGAAGGAGCTGTGAAGGAAGGGAGAGAGGAAGGAAAGAAAGAAAGCTGAGGAGGAAGGAAGGAAAGAAAGCTTGAGGGAGAGAGAGAGAGGAAAGAAAGAGCTGAG
>BLBF01000067.1:4214577-4225005 GCA_015471245.1 Laticauda colubrina
AGGAAAGAAAGAGCTGAGAAGTGAGGGAGGAAGGAAGGAAAGAAAGAAGGAAAGCTGAGAAGGGAGGGAGGGAGAGAGGAAGGAAGGAAGGCTTAAATTTGAAAATCTAGCTGTGACAAAATTCACATGTAATAAATAATACTCCATGCCTCTAGCAAATGTGCCATTTCCAAACTTATGCATATTTCTAAGGTGCATTATTTTTTTAAAAAAGTGTTGTTTCAAAAACAGAACTTAATCTGCCAGCCTTCCTTAATGGACTCAACAAGTATACTACAATCACAACTCAAGAATGGTCTGAAGAATTGCGTTACAGGAGTCCTCACTTAGTGGCCACAATAGGGACCAGCAGCTCGGCTGTTAAGTATAACGATTACTAAGTAAAACCCTTACTGAGCCTATGAATTAACCAGTCCTGGTCTATGATCACAATAAAGTTTTGAGGGACTACCACAAAGAAGGTGGGGGTCAACCTATTGTCCAAGCCACCAGAAGGCAGGAACAAGAAGCAATGTATAGAAACTAACCAAGGAGAGAAGCAACCTGGAATGAAGCAGAAGTTTCCTAGCAGTGATAACAAATAGCCAGTGGAACAGCTTGCCACCAGAAGTTCTGGGTGCTCCATCCCAGAGACTCCATTCAGTCTCTTTTAAGAAGAGACTGAACAACAACCTGTCTGGAATAGTATCGGGTCTTCTGCTTGGGGTTGGACTAGAAGACCTCCAAGGTCCCTTCAAACTCTGTTATTCTGTCCTGTTCTGTTCTATTTGATCGAAGGTGGAAGAACAGGTGCAATTTTAAGTTTTGCAAGGCAGAAGAGCAATTCCAGAAAATGGCTGTACCGGATTTCCTTTCCAAGGTTACTCTTAAGAATGAGGTCAGGTCCCAAGTCCAACATTCACCTAGCTTTTAGCCTACTTCTCATAACCTTAACTTGAGCAAGAAGTTTGCAGATATTCTCAATCATGGTTGTCCTAAAGGTGCTTTTTTTTTTCAGGAGGCAATTGGAGTTTCTGGTTTTGTGGTTTTTTTTTTTTTCTTGGAAGACGTTTCGCATCTCATTCAAGAAGCTTCTTCAGCTCTGACAGGATACTGGGGAATGGAAGGATTGCAGACAGCTGGTCATTTGCATCCTTTGAGAGGGTCATTGAGGCTACTTGGAGGTTTTTCTGTGTCCTCAGGGTCACTTGAGTTTAATGCTCCTGGTTCCTGCAGTCTGCAATTTTTTCCTCTGGAAATCCATTCGTACTCTCACACCATTTAAAGGGTGTTCATCCCTAATTGTAGAGCTAAAAGACTCTCAGTCCTCCAGGACATGGTTGTCCCAAAGGTGCTTTTTCAGTCCAGTTGCCTCCTGAAAAAGCACCTTTGGGACTTAACTTGAGCGGATTCAAGAGATCCCAGCACCACTGAATTATGCTGAACGGACACTCCGTCCCATTCTTGCAGAGGGTCTCCGTGCCAAAATAATTTAATTAAGCGATTTGATGGGCTTAGATCACTTTCATTTCTTACTCTGTTCTGATTTCACCACATTCTTTTTAAATAAAAACAAAAAAACAAAAATTCCAAGATGCTGCAAGCTAATTATAGGGCCATTGAACCACCTCCAAGAAAATAAAATATGTCCTACAACTCTGACTGCAGCTTCAATCAGGATAGATTCTCAGTGCAGTCATAAAACCTTCCATACCAAAAGAAAAAAGAAAAAAAAAAAAAAAGCAGCCCAGGCAAGCCACATCCAAAGAGTGACAGCATCCTTTGGCATGCTTTTAACATTCAAAATGCACAACTGTGTGTCCATATGTATGTGTGCATCTGTGAATCGCAGATTGTCCTGTTTCCTCCTTCGTTCTAATCCGTACATTGTGAGCAGAACTGCTAAATTTATAAGTAAGGCAGTTGAGCTAAGAACCCATTGCATTGAACAGATGGGGATACCCTGGAAAGGTGACATATTGGCTGTCTGTCTGCCTGTCTCTCTCCTTCCTTCCTTCCTTCCTTCCTTCCTTCCTTCCTTCCTTCCTCTATTCATCTCCTTCCTTCTATCCAGCCTTCCTTCCCTCCCTTCTCCCTCCCTCCTTCCTTTTCTTCCTTCCTTACTTTCCTTTCTCCCTCCCTCCCTTCCTCTATTTATCTCCTTCCTTCTATCCATGTGTCTTTCCTACTTCCCACCCTCCCTCTTTCCTTCCCTTCTTCCCTTCCTCCTTCCTTCCATCTTCCCTTCCCTTCCATCTTTCCCTCCCTCCCTCCTTCCTTTCCTCTCTTCCTCCCTTCCTCTATTCATCTCCTTCCTTCTATCCATGTGCCTTCTTTTCCTCCCTCCCTTTGTTCTCTTCCTTCCCTCACTTCCTTCCTTCCTTCCTTTCCTTTCTCCCTCCTCTCCCTCCCTCCCTCCCTCTATTCATCTCCTTCCTTTTATTCATGTGCCTTCCTTCCCTCCCTCCCTCCCTCCCTCCTTCCTTCCCTCCCTCCCTCCTTCCCTTCCTTCCTTCTTTCCCTCCCTCCCTCCTCCTCTCTCTTTCTCTTTTTCAGCTCTCTGGCTATTTCTTGGTTCCAGCCAGGGAGGTGAGTTGCGCTGCTGTTTCTCTGAGTAGAGGCTGGAATACCTACCCCTTGTAACCCCTGGGCTGCACTGATTCCAGTCAGTCTGGTGCCGCGATTCGGGTTTCAGTGTGGACTTTCAAACCCAGCCATATTTAGAATGTCCTTCTTTGGCCTTATTGGGGTGGAGGTGGGAGAGAGGGAGGGGAACCCACAGCACAGATAATTAAAGAAGAAGAAGAAGAAGACAAAGAAGAATCAGCCAAACAAAAACACGTAATTAAAGGGAACTGTGTGTTCCTGTAGCAGGATCGTTTGCCCGATGTTTCTTTGCTTCGATATTAAATACAAAGTGGCAATTAAGGGTTGGTGGCAATCAGTGCATTGGATAACAGATAACAGATAATCAGAGTTGGAAGGGGGGAGGACGAGAAGACCTCCAAGGACCCTTCCACATTCCATTCCGTTCTGTTCTGTTCTGTCCCGTCCCGTCCCATCCCGTCCCGTCCCGTCCCATTCCATTCTTTTCCTGTTCTGCTCTACTCTACTCTGCTCTACTCTACTCTATATCCCTTATTGATCTGTTCTAACCTCATAAGTCCTAATTTGGAGCTTAACCTCTAAATCAGGGGTGTCCACCCTTGCCAACTTTAAGACCTGTGGACTTCAACTTGCGGACTTCAGCTCCCAGAATTCCCCAGGCAGCCATGCTGGCTGGGGAATTATGCAAGTTGAAGTCCATCAATTGAAAACCACAGATCTTAAAATCCACCAAGGTTGGACACCCCTGCTCTAAATGTACCAATGAGTTGGCAAGAGACCAACCTACTCCACTGAGTCCTAGTTCCATCAATTCAACCAAACCAGAGTGCTGTCGCTTCAAGGCGTTCAATCGAGTTCTACACCCCATTGTAAAAATCTAGGCTTCCAATCCCCAGAGTGAATACAAGACAGTTCAGTTAGTCATGCTGCCTGGGGAATTGTGGGAGTTGAGATCTACAAATTGGAAGTCCAGAAGTCTTAAAGTTGCCAGGGTTGGAGACCCTTGCTCTAAATGTATCAATGAGTTGGCAGGAAACCAACTTGCTCCATTGGGTCCTAGATCCATCAACTCAACGAAAACAGAGCATTATTGCTCCAAACGTTTGATTGAGTTGCACACCTTGTCGAAAATAAAAATAAAAATCAAGGCTTCCAATTCCAAAAGTGAACACAAGACAGGGTTCAGTTAGCCCTGTAAGAGGGTTCACCAGCTATCCGATGTTTGCAGCGATGACGCATCTGGGCCGGCTTAACGTCATGTGGAAGGAGCGACCAAGCCTGGAGTGTGGACTCTTACTGCTTGCGATGGAGAAAGAGAGCGCCAGAGTGATTTCCTGTCCTAGCAGCAGAGAGTATATTGAATTAAAATATCTGCTTTGTTGAAGGTAAATAAAGCTGCAGGCTAGCCTGCAAAGCAAGAGGAAGGTGCCAAGAGGAAGGCAACACACATTGCTGCTAGGAAGGCAACTCAGCCAAATTCACATGGTGTGCCTGGATTTGAAGATGATGTCATTGGGGTTTTCAATGAGAGGATCACAATGATTGGAATGCTCAGAGCGAAGGAGGTATTTATTGATCCTGCTTTTCAGGACAAACTTGGCGATAGGAAAGTGTCTTGCCAAATTGTTGAAGGAAGGACAGGCAAATAATAGTTGTGAAACACTGCTGACTCCAGAATGGTTTTGTATTACGTTAAAAGAGTTTTCAACCAAGCATTAGAATTGAGTGCCATTATAACTTTGAATGGTCATTAAACAGATGTTATAAGTCAAGGACTAGCTGGACCCTAACCCAAGGTTCGTGAGAAGAAGTTGATAATGCTGTTTTTAATTAGAATAGAATAACAGTTGGAAGGGACCTTGGAGGTCTTCTAGTCCAACCCCCTGCTTAGGCAGGAAACCCTATACCATTTCAGAAAAATGGCTGTCCAATATCTTCTTAAAAACTTCCAGTGTTAGAGTACTCACAACTTCTGGTGGCAAGTTGTTCCACTGATTAATTGTTCTAACTCCAAGGAAGTTTCTCCTTAGTTCTAGGTTGTTAGTCTTCTTGATTAGTTTCCAACCATTGTTTCTTTCTTGCCTTCAAAGTGCTTTGGAGCAGGGGTCGCCAACCTTTTGGACGTCAGGGTCCACCAAACTCATAATTTTAAATACTGCAGACCATTAATATGAATTTTGACTGATGGTGGCTTGCTGGCATTTTTCAGGGTCTCTGCAGAAAGCAGCAGAGACCCTGGGAAAATCCCCAAAAAAGTCTGCAGGAAAATTCCCCACCCCGTTTTCCTGCCTATCAATCATTCTTTATTTGGGATCACAGGATACTGTCTCCAGCTCCCTTCTCAGGGGGAGAGAGAGAGGGAGGGAGGGAGGGAGGGAGGGAGAGAGAGACTGAGAGACTCTTTTGGCTTCATGCAAGGAAAGCAGCAGAAGCAGCAGAAGTCTTTCTTTCTCTCCCCCAAGCTCTGCCAGAAATGAGTCTTGGTGAGACTTGTCATGCTGGCGCAGCCTCTTGGAGCAGAATGCCTTGCAAGGTCCCAAAGACTCATTTCTGGCAGAGTTTGGGGAGGAGAGAAAGAAAGACTTTTGCTGCTTTCCTTGCGTGCAGCCAAAAGCAGAAGAAGAAGTGGAAAGAAGCAGCCCGGTGGCCAGGCTAGATGCATGGGGTGAGTGGAGCAAGTCCCCCACCTCCACCCTTTTCCCCCTCCCCTCACTACCTCATGTTCGCAATGCAAGCGACACAAGCCTTGTGTTCCCATGGGCCATGTGGGCGGCGCAGCCTCGTGTTGCTGCACAGACTGAATTAATTGCTTTGGGGGGTGCTTTGGGAGTGACATTTTTCTGTGGACCACCAAACTTTTCTCATGGACCGCCAGTGGTCCCTGGCCCACAGGTTGGCAGCCATTGCTTTGGAAAATAGGTTGATCTTCTCTTCTTTGTGGCAGCCCCTCAAATATTGGAATCTTTATATATTTTAGCCTGCAGCCGAGTCCAGTCAGAGATCTCCAAACTTGGCAACTTTAGGTTTTGTGGACTTCAACTCCCAGAATTCCCAGCCAGCATGGTTGGCTGAGGAATTCTAGGAGCTGAAGTCCACAAGTCTTAAAAGTTATCAAGTTTGGGGACCCCTACTCTAAATCATCTTTGTTGCTCTTCTCTGCACTCTTTCCAGACATTTTTTTTATTTTTACACGTCTTGAAGGTAGCAGCTGTACAAATCTCCAGGGAGAACATCATTCCACAGGGGCGCTCTCCATGAATCCTCACAGATAGTAGTGATTTATAGAAGTAGCTACAAACAGAGTGAGGTGTTACCATGACAGCAGGAGCCAAACACACTTTCCCTGCATTGGAGGGTTCACTTGGACTAATCCAGTGTAGACACTGGGTAGACAAAAGACGTTCGGTCAATGACACAGTGAGTACAAATAACTTAACTCTGGTTTTCAGCTTTAAGTTAGCCTCTCAAGCAGATAAATCACAGCCTTATACGAAACAGCTGAGAAGACAAATGTCGTCTTCGACCTTTAATCTTGACTTGCAAAGAACTACAGCAGGATAATAACGGGAAAGAAGGTTTACGTGGTCTTGGTTTCTTTCTCATTGCCTGTCTGTCTCCATGTCTTCCCAGGCACTCTCTGATACAAAGAGATGGAAGGCTTGTTGCAATTGACCACAAGAAGCAATGCTAAGGTTATTGTTTCAGTAGACAGCCCAAATCTCTGTCTCTTTTATACACACACACACACACACACACACACACACACACACACACACACACACAACCCACTGTCTGTTGCTTGGCTCCTGCTGGCCTTGTGGTTAAGTTGGGGCCTCTTCTTTGTAGACGCTCTGCTCGTATCATTAGGGATACAGAGGAACAAACAAAATTTATTTCTGGCACCAACAGTATTTCTGTAAGCGTCAGGGCCTGTTAAAAAACCAAACATTTTTAACTTTTAACGAAGACAAACAACAAGAACATGAAATTGTTTTCTGGGTAGAAGAAAGACAGGGAACAATGCGTACATGCGTAGGAATGCAACAGTACTCCTTGACTTGCAACGATACGAAAAACATGCAACTGGTCCTCACACAGCGATGGGATCCTACCGGTTTGGTCTGGTTCTGTAGAACTGCTAGCTCTGAAGAGCAGGTGACACTAGACCGGTTCACTGGGATGAGGTTTTGGTCTGCTATTTGGCCCACCCGCCCACCCGGGATCTTGGCTGTCCTTTAGTGGCTGTGTTTCCCTCCTCAGCTGCTTTGCACAGCAGCTGGAGAAGATAAATGCTTGCAGGAGTTGGTGCTCCCTGAACCAGATCCCACTCCTGTCCTCGCAGTAATGACCATCAAAGTATAGTCATGTGATCATGGTAACCAGCATTTTGCAGCATCCCAGAGTTATGGGATTGCCCTTTGAGACCTTCCCAGCTGGCTTCTACAAGCGGAAGCAGATTCGCTTAATGACTGTGTGATGGAACAGAAGTTGGCTTCAGAAGTTTGTGGGAGTGTCATCCCTGGAAGCTTTCAAGAAGAGACCAGGCTGCCATTGGTCAGAAAAGGTGTAGGGCAGTGGTGGCGAACCTTTTTGGGTGCCAAAAATTGTGTGCACACTTGCACGCTCAGACTCGTGTGCCAGCACCCAAAAGGCAATGCATCCCCCCCATGCTCCCTATGCATGTGTGTGCAAACCCCACCCACCCACCCCGCCACCCCCTTACCTGCACTGTACCTCACAGCTGATTTTTGACCCATTTGAGGCCTTTTTCAGCCTCCCAGAGGCTTGAGGAAGGCTTCTGCAGGCTTTGCAGGCCAAAAATGAGGCCCGTTTCATCATTTCTGGCATTTCCGGAAAAACAGGAAGTGATGAAAGGGGCTAGTTTTTGGCCAAGTCTGTAGAAGCCTGCAGAAGTCTTCCTCAAGCCTCTGGGAGGCCCAAAAAGGCCTCAAACTGGCCGAAAATCAGCTGTGAGGTGCATACATGCGTAGTGAGGTAAGTTTGCCTGCAGCTCGTGTGCCAGCACAAATGGCTCTGTGTGCCACCTGTGGCACGCATGCCATAGGTTCGCCATCACGGGTGTAGGGTCTCTTGTTTGGACGGGAAGTTGGACGAGATAACCTACAAGGTCTCTCCCAACTCTGTTAATCTGTTGATTCATTCAACAACGGGAGTGTCTTTTCTGTCTGTTCAGTTCCCAGCTACCACCATTCTCTCCTACCCCAACCTAGAAAAACTAGCAAATGACATTATGAGTTTGTTGTCCTCCAGCATGCACTTTTTAATTAGATGGTGTGGTTTATGTTGTTGTTTTCTCTGATTGTTTCATATTATTCATGATTCAGCTGGTTGATAAGCAGTTTTGAAGATCTGGGAGCAAGAACATGGAAAGAGATTATGATGATGATTTTTTTAATGCTATGCCAGAGGTCTGGCACCCACAATGACTTTTAATATAAAGACTTTGTCATGAGATGATAGCACCCTTCCCATTTCACATGGCAAGCATTGTCTGCGTCCGATGACAGCTAGTACTTACCCCATCAGGGAGCGTGTTTGTTCTCATGTCTTTCCTTGACACGGCAAATACCAACTGCCACCAAGGGGGATGGAGAGAGGTTTCATTCATAGGAAAGGCTCACCATGTAATTTCCACAAGACGAAAGCATCTCAATTCAATTTTACTACATCAAAATAAATAAAATAAAAATAAAATTTGGGTCTGCAAATTCTGCCCCAAATTCTAGTTTCCTGGCCATGGTTGGTTAAAGAAATTGCAAATGGATGGGTGCACACACATCGTACAGGCAGTCATACAACATAGAATAATAAGAGTTGGAAGGGACCTTGGAGGTCTTTTAGTCTAATCCCCTTCTCAAGCAGGAAGACCCTATGCCATTCCAGATAAATAGTTGTGTAATCTCTTCTTTAAAAACCCCAATGATGCAGCACCCACGATTTCTGGAGGCCAGATATTCCTCTGGTTAATTTTCCTCACGGTTAGGAAGTTTATTCCTTAATTCCAGGTTGCTTCTCTCCTTGATGAGTTTCCATCCATTGTTTCTTGTCTTGCCTTCAGGGGAGAATAAATTGACACACACACACACACCTTTTCTTTGTGGCAGCCCTTCAAATACTGGAACACTGCTATCATGTCCATCTTACTAAGGCTTTGTAAAGTGGCACGAGAACTTCACCAGTCTTTGGGTTACGACCACAATTGAGACCCAAATTTCTGCTGCTAAGTGAGACATTGGTTAAGTGCGTTCAGTGCCATTTTTAGAATTACAATAATTTATTGGCCAAGTGTGATTGGACGCACAAGGAATTTGTCTTGGTGCAAATGCTCTCAGTGCACATAAAAGAAAAGACACATTCATCAAGAGTCAAGAATCATCAGGTACAACACTTAATGATAGTCATGGGTTACAATGAGAAGAGAAGAGAAGAGAAGAGAAGAGAAGAGAAGAGAAGAGAAGAGCATTCTTTATTGGCCAAGTATGACTGGGAACACAAGGAATTTGTCTTAGTGCAAATGCTCTCAGTGTCCATAAAAGAAAAGACACATTCATCAAGAGTCCAGAATCATCAGGTACAACACTTAATGATAGTCCCAGGGTGCAGTAAGTAATCAAATCATACTAGGAAACAGTCAATATAAATTGTAAGGATACAAGCGACAAAGTTACAGTCATATAGTCACAAGTGGGAGGGGGGATGGGTGATAAGGAGTGATGAGAAGATTAACAGTAATAGTAGTGTACACTTTGTAAATAGTTGGACAATGTTGAGGGAATTATTTGTTTAGCAGAGTGATGGCGTTTGGGCAAAAACTGTCCTTGTGTCTAGTTGTTCTGGTGTGCAGTGATCCATAGCATCGTTTTAAGGGAAGGAGTTGAAACAGTTTATGTCCGGGATGTGAGGGGTCTGTAAATATTTTCACAGCCCTTTCTTTGACTCCTACAGGATATAGGTCCTCGATGGAAGGCAGGTTGGTAGTAATTGTTTTTTCTGCAGTTTCATGACCTTCTTTGCCAACCGTGGTTCAGTGAATCATGGCAAGTTGAAATTAGTCACCCGGTTAAGTGAATCTGGCTGCCCCCCCCCCCGGTTGATTTGGCTTGTCTGAAGGTCACAAAAGGGGATCAGGTGATCCTGGGACAATGCGACCCTCATAAATATGTCTCGCTTAGCAACAGAAATTTGGGGGTCAGTTGTGGTCGTTAATGTGAGGACTACTTCGATTTAGGACAGTTGTGGTGTCCTGGGGTTATGCGGTCACCATTTGCAACCTCTCTCAGCTGATTTCCAAGTCAACGGGGAAGCCCGACCACATGGTTCACCTCACAGCTGCAGCGGTTCATTTGATGGTGGTGGCAAACAACTGAAAAGTGGGCGTGGCCTCCTTGAACACACCTTGCCTTGCTTAGCGGCAGAAATCCTGGTCCCCACTGGGGTCGTAAGTCAAAGACTGCCTGGATCAAGGCAGATGCTGCTCCCCTCCCTCCATTCTAAGGACCTGGGATAGAAAGTCCTTTGGCGGGCTTGCAGCTGGAGACAGAACCATTGCTCCAATGCCCCAACATTGGAAGTTTTAAAGAAGAGGTAGGACAACCATTTGCCTGTATAGGGCTTCCTGCCTGAGTGGGGGGGTTGGACTAGAAGATCACCAAGGTCCCTTCCAACTCGTTCTGTTGTGTTCTGTTTTGTTCTATTGTGTTCTGTTCTGTTGGGTTGTGGTCTGCTCAGGGTCCAGTCTGATCAATTCTATCCCTCTACTCTACTATCCTTTCTACTTCTCTTCTCTTCTCTTCTCTTCTCTTCTCTTCTCTTCTCTTCTCT
>BLBF01000067.1:4225015-4236657 GCA_015471245.1 Laticauda colubrina
CTTCTCTTCTCTTCTCTTCTCTTCTCTTCTCTTCTCTTCTCTTCTCTCCTCTCCTCTCCTCTCCTCTCCTCTCCTCTCCTCTCTTCTCCCCTTCCTTCCCCTCCTCTCTTCTCCTTTCTTCCTCTCCTCTCCTTTCTTCCTCTCCATTCTGGACTCAATAGTGTCTCACCAATATTATTTGACTGTCCTTCCTTCAACAATTTGGCAATTCCTAGGGCCAGTAGAAATTCTGGTTCCTCGTTGCGGTCATAAGTCAAGGACTGCTTGTAGTGAAAAATCACCCGTTCTTTCCCATTTTTCATTCCTGAGCTGATTCCCAAGCTGTAAACTCTGTCAACCTCTTTATCTGATGTCTGCAAATGTTCCTTCGGAGCTCTTCCCTTGGGACTTTGTCCAACCCACACCGAGGAGTTATTTCCATCCATTTTCATTTTGATACGCGCGCAGATAACCTCACTGCCAGTGACATCCATTGTCTGCCTTGGCTGTGTTCGCACAGCCAAAGGACCAGAGACCACACCAAGATGCATCGCTTCTCCGATTAAGTTTGGTGCCAGATCAAATCATTCATAGCCTTCCAGATGGTGGTTAAGTCTGGAGCCATGCAAGTTTTCGTAATCCTAAAGCTACGCCGTGGCTGAAAAAGCCAAGTTTTGCCCCGGTTCCACCCCTTGGCAAGGGTACAAAAAAATTAATTCCTTCCTGAGACACAGATATTTTTTTTTTCATTTTTAAGAGAGACAGGTTAATCTTCCCCCTTCCATTCCCATCTAGAGAAATGCCTAGAAGGAAACTTAAAGAGACTACTGTATTTCAAAGCTCTTTTTTAAAAAAAAGAAAAAAGAAAAGAAAGGGAAAAAAAACCCAAGTGAAATAATATAATTCATTGCACGTTGCCTCAGATAAAATCACGGCAATCATGAACAATTGCAGTTGGGATTCCCTTAATACCTTCTGCAGGGCTGTCTCTAAACATCAGGACTGTGGTGTATGTGTGTTGTTTTTCTTGAAAGAGAGATGTTTCTTTAGCATGATGCAACATGGAGAGATTTTTAAATCTGCTACCATTTTGCAGGCCTTCCCAATATAAAAATATATAAAATATAAAAATTATATATATATATATATATAAATATAAGGCAGGACATTTTTTTTTTATTGTTTACCATATTCATGTTATAAGCTGTGGTGCAGTAGTCAGGTTATAAATCTTGTCTTGTTTCCATTAAGTGGGATGTCTGGCTACATTTGATCCAAGTGTAATCTTTCTTTCTTTCTTTCTTTCTTTCTTTCTTTCTTTCTTTCTTTCTTTCTTTCTTTCTTTCTTTCTTTCTTTCTTTCTTTCTTTCTTTCTTGCTGGTTATCTATATCTATATATCTATATCTATCTATCTACATCCTTCAATTCTATATTGACTTTGACTGGATAGGTCCCTATTATTTTCTGGGCATGATACATTCATTTATTTATGTATTAAACAAATTTATATTGCCACTCAACTTACAGATGATTCTGTGGCCCTTGCAACATTAATGTTTTGCAGGGTAAGAACTCAAATAAAGAATTAAAACAAATATTTAGTGTCCTTGCCTTCTTTCTAGGGCTAGCAGAGAGTGACTGGCTCAGGATCATCCAGCTGTCTTTATGCTTAAAGTGGGATAAGAATCACTGGGCTCCCAGTTTCTAGTCTGATGACATTAACTAGTATTTCATACATACAGTATGCTTGAGGAGGGAAGGAAGGAAGGAAGGAAGGAAGGAAGGAAGGAAGGAAGGAAGGAAGGAAGGAAGGAAGGAAGGAAGGAAGGCAGGAAGGCACATGGATAGAAGGAAGGAGATGAATAGAGGAAGGGAGGGAGGAAAGGAGGAAGGAAGGAAGATTTAGCAAAGGCAATCGTCTTAAGACCTACTTCTGATATGAAGTTCTCTGTTAACCTTATTACCAAATTTGTTTTTTTATCTGTTCTAATATCTAAATAAATAATTTTTATCTGTTCGTTTAGAAGCTATTTTCAGTATGTGTTTTAACTAGTTAAGGGACTTAGGGAATACAATCTTGACTGTAAATATGGAGTATAAATTTTACACTTGTAAAACAGCATTAAAAGTAAAATAAAAATAAAGGACATTTCATGAGATACATATGTTTAAAATTCCATACTAGGTATTTTGTCCATTGTATGAAAGCCTTAATAATTAATAAACTGTATGTCTTTTGCACTGCTGGATATAAGCAATACCTGAAAATATTCAGCAATCTTAAAATGCTATGTTGGGGTAACCAATTTTCATCTAATGCTGTAGCAAACCTTTGAGTTGACAAAGCATTTATTCACCACTCTGCTAACAAACCTACTTTTTGCTAACAAACTTTAGCAACTTTCACCTGCAACTTGTGATTGTCATTTTTTGTGTGTCAGATATTTAATTTAGCATTCTCCCTTTGTTGTTGTTATTGTTTCTTAGGTCTTCCTCACCAAAAATGACCCAGCAACTAAGAGATTTGCAGTTAGCCCACGCTCGAAAGCAGGCGGGACCATCATCCCCAAATGCCGCCAAGAGGCTTTATCGGAATCTCTCTGGGAAATTCAGAGTTAACTACATGTCATTTGATGAAGGAAACTTAGCCGGGAAAGCTGAAAAGGAGAAACAGCGAAAATCCTACCTGGTAAATAGATTTTCCTATCTGGTCTGAGTGAGTAGCTCAGTGGATTTTTAGAAGGTTCATGGCTTCTTATTACAAAATAAAAAGGGGGTGAAGGAAACACAACATTCCAGATATTGGGGAATTGCCAGCTAGGCTGGAGGGAGGGGTCAAACAAGGCTCTAGCTTTGAATCCTTGCATAGTTACAAATGGCATAACATGGCCTCCCCCCCGAAATCCATGAAGCTTCATCTGATCGTTCCAAAGGGATGGCAGATAGTCTGATGAGATTCTTGTAACAGAGACAAATGAACAATTCTGGAACAAGCTTCAGTTAGTTAGTTTAGTTTACTTTATTGTCATTGTACCTTGTGCAACGAAATTAAATACTATCTTCAGTGTACATTATGACTATGAAAATAAACACAAACACACATCCTTCACATTCTATACATTGAATTGAAAACCCCTGATGTTGCATTAATATTGCACTACACAGTAGAATTCAATGGAGCTACTGCCCTGGGATAGAAGCTGTTTTTCAGCCTGTTTGTCCTTGTTTTTATTATCCTATACCATCTGCTAGATGGTAATAGTTAAAAAAAAAAAAGGGTGCCCAGGATGAGATGGATCTTTGAGAATGTTTTGAACTTTCTTAAGGCAGCAGGAGCTATAAAGCTCTTCCAAAGAGGGGAGAGGGCAGCCAATGATCTTCTGGGCAATGACATTAACCCTCTGGAGTGCTTTCCTATCTGCCACTGTGCAATTGGCAAACCATACACAGGGGCAGTAAGTTATGGTGCAATGGGAAAAGCTTGAAGCTGCTCATGACTTGATTCTGGTGGCTTACATCTGACCCCATCTCAGTGTTTCATTCATGGAATGTTCCTCTTGGAATCAACCTTAGCTCACCATTTCCTGGTTCATGGTACCCGGTGGTGGCCATGAGAAGAGGGGCGCAGCCAAACTTTTATCAAATGCCATGAGAAAGAGTTTGTTTCATGAGAATGCGAGAGGCAAATTCCATTGTGGTCAATCTTTCTCTTGCTGGCTAGGAAAAAGAATTTCCCAGCCAAAGAATTCCCTTGTTTGATAGGGTACCCTGGGAGTTGAAGTCCACATATTTGAAAATTGCCAAGGTTTAGAAACACTTAGTGAGCTGATGGAGCTGCTCAACCCTTGAATGAGGTTTTCATGCTTCGCCACATTCGTGGCTTGCAGTTCAGTTCATAGTTGCTCAATGCTCCACATAAGGTGATGACTACGGCCAACGTATTGCGAATTGCAAGTGACGATATGAATGAATGCTCCAAATGATGTGATGGATACAAGCCAGTCCTCAACTTATGACCACAACTGAGCCCAAAACTCCAGTTGCTAAGAGGAACAGTTGTGAAGAACATTTTGTGTCCCATTTCACGACCATTCTTGCCACTGTTGTTAAGTGAATCACTGCTGGTGTTAAGTTAGTAACACAGTTGTTAAGTAAATCCAGATTCCCCATTGAGTTTGCTCATCAGATGGTCGCAAAAGGGATCATGTGACCCTGGGACACTACAACCGCCATAAATATGAACCACTTGTCACACATCTGAATTTTGATCACCTGAGCATGGGAATATTGCAATGGTTTGTGTGAAAAATGTCCCTTTTCCCAGTGGCATTGTAACTTTGAATGGTCACTGAATGAATTGTTGTAAACCAAGGATTACCTGGACAGTCAATGTAGCATGGGTTGCAAGTGAGGGAGTAACCATCTGGTAAACTGCAAGAGCTAGCTTTGGAAGTGATCGGTTCCATCTTCCTTTTCCCCGTCCCTGTGAATGTGTAGATGTATATGCTAAAAACAAAGTAAGGTCTGCAGAATTCCAAATGATGCTCAAATCTAGCAGGATGGTGTGACTTTGTTCCTCTCTGCAGTTTCAAGGCAATGCTGCTCTCTTTGAGGCTGTTGAGTTGCAGGACCTGGACAAGGTGCAAGAGCTACTCAAGCAATACAGTCTGGAGGAGCTGGATCTTAATACACCTAATAGTGAAGGTCTCCTGCCGCTAGATATCGCCATCATGACCAACAACTCGCCCATTGCCAAGACCCTCTTGCTGGCTGGAGCCAAGGAAAGTCCTCACTGTAAGTTGGAAACTCTTATGATCCTTCGCCCTCTTCCGAGCTCTTTCTCAGAGTAACAATAATGGAGAATATCTGTCGCTCAGGGTTGAAATGAGGGGGTCCTTGGTGCTCTCTGAGCTTGGTTGTTTCCTTGCAGATGTTTCATTATCCCAACATCATCTAGTACATCCTCGGTACGAGAAGGGAGGGGGGTTTGCAGAGTGGAGGAGGAAGAGAGGAGGAAGAGACTATGGGCTCCTTGGTGCTCTCTGAGCTTGGTTGTACTTAAGCAGGGGTTCCATGACCCAGCTAAGTAGCATCATCAGAGCTAGAAGGGAGTTGGGTTTGCTCTTATTTTATATACTAGTGGTTTTCTCTGTCAGTATTGGTAGGAGCACAGGGTAAGCCACAAATATGTAAACCCCATTCTCTTCTAGCACTGATGATGTTACCTAGTTTGGGTAATGAAACATCTGCAAGAAGCCAACCAAGTTCAGAACCAACCAAGGGTCTCTTGTTCTTATAGCTATTCTAGAAATTATCTTCTAACTACTCAATAACCTGAGCTGTGGAAATTCTGTTCTTTGAACTCTGAGAAAAGCCAACATTTACAACTGTAATTCTGTGGAAGAAGATCAAAGCAGCCAAAGCTATCACGATAGCATTTAAATGCCCCCATGTCATCATTTAGATGCCCCTGTGAATTATTATAGATGCAGCCCGAACTACAATTTAAGATGATCTGCTTTCTCCCATATTTTTCATAGTTGCAAGATGTTCGGAGGAGAATTGATTTGAACCATGCAATCATGAAAGATATAGAGATGCTTTCTTGGATGAGATGTGATTCAATCAATTTAAATCATGCCATTCCAACTGAAAGCTAGTGCATGAGGAATACATGACCTGAAAATTTTGATTCTGAATCTGATGGGGTGTTTGAGATGCTGCTTTGAGCAAACACTGAAGAAAACTCAACAGTCTGCATCTATGTTTGGTTGTTACTTACCATGAGCAAATTCATCCCTTGAAAGAGCAAAATTCCAGCTTTGTTGCTTATAGTTCTGAAATACAGCACTTGATGAATGCCCTCATTGGATCTCAAAGGCTCATCATGAATAGAACTGATGAATGAAGGCAAATATATGCATCCCAGGATAATATTACAGGACCCAATCTGGGTCTGTCACTGGAACCAGAGATTTAGTCTTCTGAGTTTTTGAACTTGTGCTGGAGTCATCCTCTGGAAACTTTTCTCTCATAAGAATCAGGTGAGGAAGAAGTTCCCTGATAGCCCAAAAACTTGAAGACTAAATCTCTGGTTTTGGGGACCAGATTGGATCCCAAATAGAACTGATTTCAGGTGGAAGAAGAGAACAACGAGGCAGAGTCATTATTGACTTAATTAATGAGGAACTCAGAGAAGGACAACAGATGATGAAGATTTTAGAGGCTTAAACGTACGATAAATGGTTGCAGGAACTGGATATGTCTACTCTAACAAAGAGAAGGAATAGGAATGACAAGATAGCAGTCTTCCAATATTTGAGGGGCTGTCACAAAGAAGAGGGGGTTCAACCTATTCTCCAAAGCACCTCAAAGCAGGGCAAGAAGATGGAAACTTATCAAAGAAGATCCAACCTAGAACTAAGGAGAAATTTCCTGACAGTGAGAATAATTAATTGGTGGGATGACTCCCATGGATGCTCCAACACTGGAGGTTTTTAAGAAGAGATTGGAGAGACAATTTTCCAGAACAGTAGAGGGTAGAGGGTCTCCTGTTTGAGTAGAAAGTTGATTAGAAGACTTCCAATGTTCCTTCCAACTCTGTTACTATGTCATTCTGCATTCTGGCTGTTTGTCTTCCAAAATTTTCAGCTCTGTTTGTTTGTGAGTGAGGAAACTAGCCTCTCACAATTAGGGTCAGGAGCAGAATGCCCTTTTTTCTGTTAAAGCCTCTGACTGAATGGGAACACAAGGAGGTATGACTTTGAATAAGCACTCTGTAGCCTTCCTGTCCTGGCAGTGTGACATTGTGCCTCAGGTTCTTGTACACACTCTCTAAAGAGGTTGTGCTGGAAGCAACCCTTGACTTGTCTTCTTGCTGGGTGGCCCACGGAGAGAGTACGCAGGGGCCTAGCTGTCAGTGTAGGTAATAATGGGAGCTCAGCGAAAGGATGTTGGGAGCTCTGAAAGAGGTGTGACTTTTCTTTTCTGTCTTGCCTGTCAGGCAAATGAAGAGATTCCATGGAATAAAACCTGTTTTCAAAACCTCAGTGGGGGTCTTCTCCTCTTCATGCAGGTTGAGCAAGGGGCAGGTACCTCACACAGACTGCTTGCAAAGACTTTAGCGGTGAGCCCTTTAGCACTTTTCCTATACCCGACTGCTCAAAAAAGAGGCAATAAAACCAAATCTGGTGATCTCTTGTGTGGTGAGTCATATGTTCCTACCTGGATACTCTTCACCCAATGCCCAGTTGAGGTTCTACATTCTTGTCATGACCCTGTCAGAGTCTGAATCCAAGGAAGAAGAGGAACAGCTGATTGAGAGTGTGGCTCCCTTGGCTGTGGAAGAAACTGGGGAAAGGCAAAGTCCAGCTGGGCAGAGCAGGGAAGAGGTAAAGCAAGACAGAGGGAGTTCAGAGGAAGAACCAGACCCACCCCCTCTTCATCCTAGGGCATGCAGGGAGGAACGGAGAAGAGAGTAACATGGGTTGCATGGCTTATGAGGGAGGAAAGGGCCTTGATTCCCTTCAGTAGCCACACCTGGGAATGAGAGTTTAAAAGAGATGCAAGCTGAGTGCGGTGCCTTCTGGGAACAAACGTGAGTTTATCTTGTGTTAACTTTGGTTATCTGCGTTCCTGGCATCCTCTCAACTGGGTTGAATTCCTGCAATTCCTTCACATCTGGAATTCCTTCTCTTGCCCTGCCAGACTAATTACCTCATTTTACCTTGATTGGACTTATAGTTACAGTTTTTGTTGACCACGTTTTGGACTTGATTCTCTGTAGCCAAAGGCGAGTTTTTTTCCAGCCCATTGGGGGGAAAGTTGGAACTCATAAAGAGACTCCTACTGATTATCTGACTGTGTTGTCTTTCTGCCACGTCCCGGGTCATCACAGTTCTGATGTTGGCAAACCTCAATATAGGGAGGCTTACTTTTTAAAAAATTACTTTATTATACAATTTTCCTGGTCATGTATAGGATTTCTATATTCACAGTAACAGTATACCGTCTGGGTACATTCTTTATTGAATACCGATAATTCTTATAAACACAATAGTTATAATTATTATTCTCAATATCTATTCATCTTCACTTATCCTTGTTATGAATTTTACATTATTTGATTAGACCTTCTGTTCAATTTTATCTGTAATCAATTAATAATATCAAACATCTATAAACATCATCACATTTATATCCAATTAACCTCCAAATAATCCTAAGGTTTGCTTATCTTAATTATTCCATGTTCATTATTCCATTAGACATTCTAATTTCTGCTACTATTTTCTACCTGCTAATAGAATAGTTCCCAAATCAAAAAGGTGAACTTTTCCCCATTTCTAATTTCTATCTTTATATTAATTCTTGATAGTATAGCTCCTGTGTTAAACAGTATTTTGCATTTATCCCTCATCTCTTGTCTGTTTTTGTATCTCAACTCTTGTTGACTTCTTGGCACATCTCCCATACTCCCCCCATGGGATCTTGTATCTTCTTATCTCATTCATGTTTAAGTATTTCTTCTACCTCTATCGCTTCTTCACTCTTTTGAGCCTTCAATACCCCTTTCAGTGATCTTTTCCTCACTTCAGGGGTGTCTTTGGAGGCTTAATAAAGGCCCCATCAGCTGGAGTGGATTGGAACGTGGACCCTACATGCAGCTATAGAAAGGAATTTTGCATAACCAACTCTAGGAGTAGAACGTGATGACACAGAAGCAAAACATGAAACCTACTGGAATAGGTTAATGGAGGATTTGTTGTGATAGCTGCATGCAAATGCAAATGATGATGATGTGGATTTTAAAAGATTAAAAATCAAAATCCATTAGGGATTTTTTTGTTGTTGTAATTTAATAGAGGAGTGCAAAAGCTTTCATGTTGCTTAGTGCTATTTCTGGTAGGAAGAAAGGTTCATTTTTCAATGCTGTATTTCGGAGAAGGGAAGGAAGAGAAAATAGAATAGAGAATGGAATAGAGACTAGAATAAAAATAGAGCAGAACAGAATAGAATAGAAAACAGAACAGAATGGAACAGAACAGAGTGTAGAATAGAGTAGAAATAGAACAGAACAAAAAGCATATCACAACTGCTGTATGTTCCAGTTACAAGTTTTATTCTTCTGCTCAACAAATAAATCATAGCAACTCTTTTCTGATCAAGAATCCCTTCTCCTTTTCTTTCTCCATCTCCTCCATTTCTTCTTCTTCTTATCATCATTAATGCATAGTAATGGGAGATGCATGTCTTAGAGTACATTTACAGCTCCTTATTCAAGAACTTGTTTTGAATTTAGAAAGCAGATCTTGTGGTTTGGGCTGACCAGAGATGGACCAAAGATTCTGCCCACAAACTTTGTCTATAAATCTGCAAAAAAAAAAAAAAAAGAAAAAAGAAACCAGAAGAAGCACCTCTGGTTTTATCTAAAAATTTGAATCTTAGATGATCTCCCCAATATTGCTGAGGAAATAAGGATTGAGGAAAATGACTTGGATTTGTAGAATTGCTAGGAATGGGCCATTCTCAAGGTCTAAAGCAGAATTTCCCAACTTTGGTCACTTTAAGATGTGTGAACTTCAGTTCTCAGAATTCCCCAGCCAGTTGCGTTGGCCAAGGTTGGGAAACCCTGGTCTAAAGCTGTAGCGCAGGGGGTCTTCAAACTTGACAGCTTTAACATTTGTGGACTTCAACTCCCAGAATTCCTCCTCCAATCATGTTAGCTTGGGAATTCTAAGAGTTGAAGTCCACAAGTCTTAAACTTGCCAAGTTTGAAGGCCCTTGCCACAGAGAATCATTTCCAATATGTAGAGAAGTGTCATGCCCTTGTTAGAATCAGATTCTGAGGGAGAGGAGGAACAGCCGACAGGGAGTGGAGGTGTGGCTCCAGAGGTTGTGGAGGAGGTTGGGGAAGGGCACAGGCTGGCTGGGCAGTCAGAGGAAGAATGAGACCCATCCCCTTTTCATCCTAGGACATGCAGGGAGGAACGGAGAAGGAAACAGCTTGGCTTACGAGAGAGGAAGTGGCCATGATCCCCCTCTTTGGTTGCAGCTGGTTGCAGTATATAAGAGAGATGATTAAAACACAGCGTTGCCAGAAGCAAAGCGTGTGTTATTTTGGGCTGAAGTTATCTTGGTTGGCATCCTTCCAACATACTGTGTCTTGTTATCTCCTTGAAGTTGGTAATTACTTATCCTGGTCCATTGTGGAAATTCCTTTATTGTAGTTTGTTTCGATTTTTTATTTCATCTATATCTGCTCATTAAGTTTGGACTGTATTGCTTTTTTTTGAAGACTATTTTTGAATAAGTTTTATCTCCAATTGAACATTGTTGAACAATGGGGCCAAGTTAGAGGCATTAAAGGACATTTATTTACATTTTGGATTTTGTTACATTTGTGTTACACTCCGGGTCATTACAAGAGGATTGTTCCTTCTCTCTTCTTCCTTTTTTCCCCTTTAACTTTTTCGTCTTCTTTTTTTCTCTTAAGTTGTAAGCCTGGAGAGCCGGTCTTTACATCTGGCAACCCTAGTTCGGGAAGCAGAACAGCGGGTGAACGATCTCACCGCTCAGGTGGTGAATGAGGTGCCCAATGCAGAAAGTTCAGAAAAAGAGAAACAGCTGAAGGCCTGGGAATGGCGATACCGGCTTTACAAGCGCATGAATGCTGGATTTGAGCATGCACGTAAGTCTCTGGGAAAAACAGGAACCTCTATACCACCATTCAGAAACATCAGGAATTTTGATCTATTTGGAATATTGGAAGAAATATGCAATCCCACTTTGAGGAAGATGGGAGTTAAGACATTTGATATACATACATACACACATAAATGCATACATACATACAGCCATACATATAGCCATACATACAGCCATGGTGACACAAAAGATCCCTGGTGGCACAGTGGTTAGAATACAGTATTGCAGACTAATTCTGCTGACTACCAGCAGTTCGATTCTCACTGGCTCAAGATTAACTCAGCCTTCCATCCTTCTGAGGTTGGTAAAATGAGGACCCAGATTATTGTGGGCAAGAGGCTGACTTTGTAAACTACTTAGAGAGGGCTGTACAAGCTCTATAAAGTGGTATATACGTAAGTGCTTTTGCTATACATAAAGGTAAAGGTTCCCCTTGTACATCTATGCTAGTCGTTTCCGGCTCTAGGGGGTGGTGCTCATTTCCATTACAAAGCCAAAGAGCCAGCGCTGTCCAAAGATGTCTCCGTGGTCATATGGCCAGCAGGACTAAACGCTGAAGGCACACTGAACGCTCTTACCTTCCAAACAAAGTGGTCCTTATTTTTCTACTTACATTTTTACATGCTTTTGAACTGCTAGGCTGGCAGAAGCTGGGACAAGGAACAGGAGCTCACCCCGTTATGTGGCGCTAGGGATTTGAACCGCCAAACTGCCAACCTTCCTGATCGACAAGCTCAGTGTCTTAGCCACTGAGCCACTGTGTCCGTATTGGTTTATATATATATGTTTTCTTAGGTTTTCGCGGGTACTTACATGTGTGCTGTTTAGCTTCCCTCGGGTATTATCCCACGTCATTGTAGTTCTGTTAAAGTTGTAGCAACGTTTCAGCAGAATCTCATCTGCCATCCTCAGGCTTCTGTATAGAGTTAGTTCCTGGTTTCAAATTTGAGGCTGG
>BLBF01000067.1:4237057-4251245 GCA_015471245.1 Laticauda colubrina
TAGATAGATAGATAGATAGATGATAGATAGAGAGATAGATAGAGAGATAGATAGCTTCCAAACTAACAGTCAGAAAAGGGGAGACAGGGCCATTCAAACCGGCACCCACATACAGGTAGCCCTCAACTTACAACCATTAATGGAACCCAAAATTTCCATTGCTAAGCCAGATAGCTGTTAAGCGAGTTTTGCCCTGTTTTATGACCTTTCTTGATACCATTATTAAGTGAATCCCTGCAGTTGTTCAATTAGTAACACAGTTATTAAGAGAATTTGGTTTCCCCATTGACGGTTGTAAGTGTGAAAAAAAAAATCACATTTTTTTCAGTGTCACTGTAACTTAAAGTGGCTGCTTAAACAAACAGTCACAGATCAAGGACTATCTGTATTGAATGAGAATCCATCGTTGACCATCTTTACGAAGGATGTTCTGTGTTCTTCTTGTTGATGTCACCCACTGTAAATGTAGTGAGTCAGAATATTTACGTCTCCTGTTCTTTTAGCAAGTCACTATTTAGGAGGTTCCAAGAACCCTTTTGTTGGGCAGATGTTTGAAACCACACATTTCTCCCAGGATACTTACTGTTGTACGTAAGGAGATTAAATTTCGTCACAGCTATTGGGGGGCTTGTAATCAACTCGTCTTGTGGAATGCCTTAAGATGAGTCAAGCAAGCAGCAAGACAGCTTGACCAAGCCACCAAGCTCCACTCCCCAGCTCCTTTCTGTTGGAAAGGAAAATATAATTTCCATTCCTAGCTAACATAGTTGTCATGGGTGGGATATTGCTTGCATGGCCAACTGACTCCATTTTGGCACCACGGTTCCTCATAAAGAGCCCCTTTGCTGCAATATAGAAGGCAAGCAAATTTAATCTCTACATATAAAAGCGACAGAGTGAATAACTGCAATTGTTCAATGAATCACATGGTTGTTAAGCAAATCTGGCTTTGTCCATTGACTTTGCTTGTTGGAAGTAATCTGTAAAGGTTGCAAATGGTCATCACATGACCCCCAGGGACACTACAGTCCTCATAAACAAAACACCAATTACCAAGCACCAAAATTTTGATCACATGACATGGGGATGTTATGAGAAGTGCAAGAACTTGTTGTAAATTGCCATTTTCAGGGCCTTTGTAACTCCGAACGGTCACTAAATGGAATGGTTGTAAGTCAAAGACCACTTGTATCTCTAACAAGGTTATCTTTCTCTCCACAGTTTCCTTTCCAAAATTATTGTTTCCTTTTCTCTTTGAGTATCAGTTAGACTCTTTAGTTTGCCTGGGATTAAGGCAATATTTCTTTGGTATATCTGGGTCACTTTTCCTGATATCTGTGCTGTGTTCTTCCGCCCCACCGCAGGAGTCCCAGATCCACCTACAAATGTCCACCTTTCAGTGGCCAGCAGCACCTCTGTCGAAGTGTCATTTCAGGAGCCTTTAAGTGTCAATTCAGCGATTGTCACCAAATACAAAGGTAAACCTTTGGGTATTTCATCAATAGCAGTGAACAAAATGTTCTGAGAAGGAAACTTGAAATCTTCTGATGATGTATCATGCCAATTGCAGCACTACAACTCACCATCTCCTGGTGATTGGCCCAAACTCATCCAGCTGGCTTTCATGCCTAGGGTGGGACTAGAACTTATCATCTCCTAGTGGCTGGCTCAAAGTAATCCAGCTAGCTTTCATGCTAAATACAGCACTACAACTCACCGTCTCCTGGTGATTGACCCAAAGTCACCCAGCCTGCTTTTCATGCCTAATGCAGATTAGAACTCACCATCTCCTAATGATTGGCCCAAACTTACCCAGCTGGCTTTCGTGCCTAAGGTAGGACTAGAACTTATAGTCTCCTAGTGATTGGCTCAAAGTCACCCTATTAACTTTCATGCCTAAGGCGGGACTAGAACTCACCGTCTCCTGGTGATTGGCTCAAACTCACCCAACTGGCTTTCATGCGTAGGGCAGGACTAGAAGTCACAGTCTCCTAATGATTGGTGGAAGGTCACATAGCCAGTTTTCATGTCTAAGATAGGACTAGCACTCCCTGTCTCCCGGTTTCTAACCCAATGCTATAACCGCTAGACCAAACTGGTGCTCTAATTACTAACCAAAGTAAGTATTGGTTCTCTTCTTGTCATTGCAGTTGAGTGGAGCTGCTCTCCCACTTTTTCCCCACCGCTGGGCGAAATGGTGATAGACAAGCTGAAAAAACTCCAGATCACCATCCATGGCCTTGTCTCGGTGAGTGTGTGTCCCTTGTGGGGGTGTGGAACCCAGAGGATACTTCGGGGCTTGACCCAGGGGTGGGATTCCACCTGGTCGGTCCAGTTCGATGGAAGCAGTTGTTATGATTCTGCGCAATTTGGGGAACGGCTCAATTGGCTGGCTCTGCCTACTCACTCCTTACTTGGCATGCATACCATCTAACTTGCCTACCTTTGGTAAGTTGCTATTTTTCCTTTTTTTCTTCCTCAACCATCAGCTGTTCTGCTGTGCTGGGAGATTTGGATTAGCTAAAAAGCAGGAAATAATTGGATTTCTTGCTTTCTAGCTAATCTAAAAGCAGAGCTGAACCTTCCTTAGGACTGAAACTTCTATTTTTCAGTGCAGACTCAGGTAGCAGATTGCAGAATGGTAGATCTCTGAGTGAATCTGTGATTCTGTCAGCAACTCAATCTGCCTGCCTGCTTTTCCTGATTTTGGATAAAAGTTGCTCTTTTTTTTAATAAAAAATTCATTATTTATATACATGGTGTGTTGTGAGTTAATTTTGTGAGTTTGTTTGTAGGAAAATTTTATATGACAGACTCAGGCAATAGATTGCAGAAAGATAGCTCTGTGCGTGAATCTATGATTTTGTGAGCAACTCAATCTGCCTGCCTGCTTTGCTTGATTTTGAGTAAAAGTTGCTCTTTTTTAAATAAAAAAATTCAATATTTACATAGATATTTACAATATTTACAAACAAACCACACTCACATAACCACTAAGCCATGCCCAGTCAATCACATGACCACCAAACTACACCCACAAATTAGGCCACACCCACAGAAAGAACTGGTTGTTAAGAAATTTGAATCCCATCCCTGGCTTGACCCCAACTGAACGCAACCTTTTCTCACTCCAAAGATATAAGACCTTTCCACCGTGGCCTTCTGCCCACTCCACAGCAGGAGGCCGAAGATTTCATAAATGTTTTCAGTCTGCTTTGGGTAAAAAAAAAAAAAAAAACTCACATATTTAAACAACAGGTATATTTTCACACAGACACAATGGGAGTTGTAGTTACTGGCACTAAAGGTGCCCATTTTAAGATCTGAGACAAAATTGCAGTGGCTTCAGGACCTGATATATATAATTTGCAAGGCTGCAAGGAGAAGAATTATCCTCTTTGTTACATTCTATACTTAATTTAAGAGACTTCAAATAACAGGTTGTGTTATCTTGCCAAGTCAGGTAAGTGCATTGAGGTTGCAGCTTATGAGAGAGGTGTAAATGATCGTAGACATTTTCCTCACTGCAGTAAATGTGCAGATCTCCCAAAGTTCCTTCAGTTTCAGGGAAAGTGTCCTGTATACAGGTGGTCCTCAACTTACAATGGTTCCTTTAGTGACGGAAGTTACACCAAAACTGAAAAAAGTGGCTTATGACACTGAAGAAAAATGTGAATTGTGACACTTAAAACAACTGTTGTTTTTAATGTCCCCATGATCAAAATTCAGGCGCTGGGCAACTGGCTCATAATAATGACGGACGCACTTTTGCAACCTTCCGACAAGTAAAATCCATGAGGAAACCAGATTCCCTTCCCAATCATGTGACTAACTTAGCAAATGTGGTGATTCACTTTCACAACTGAAGCAAGAAAGGTCATAAAATGGGGGGCAAAACTCATTTATTTATTTAGAAAATTATATTGTCGCCTGCTGATGCATGGCGAATGAAGGCAGAATTCCTTAACAAATGTCTTGCTTAGCAACAAAAATGTTGGGCTCAACCATAGTCATAAGTCAAGGATTACCTGCATTTCATCAGCTTTCCAGAAACCTCAATGCTTTCTTGGGTTCAATTTGGGTGAGCAGGAGAGAGAGGGGGGAAAAATGGAAAAAGAGAATAAACCTACAGAGGAACTGAAACGACTTTTGTTTGTGCCATAATCCACAGTTTGCCGTGACAGTGCATGAAGGGAGACTCATCCATTCTCCCTGTACACATGTTGTAGTCAGGTGTGGGATTCAAATTTTTAAAAAACCAATTCTGTGGGCACGGCTTTGGTTGGTGGGCATGGCTTTGTGGTCATGTGACTGGGTGGGTGTGGCCAACTCAACATCACTCACATCGAAGAACGCATCTCCTCACCTGGCCTCTCATGACTGTGGGGATGCTGCAACACTCGTAAGTGTGAAAAATGGTCATAAGTCACTTTTTTTCAGTGCCATTGTACCTTTGAATGGTCCCTCCACACAAGCAAAGTACCAGCAAAGGAGGGGAAAAAAACTCCAGAGAGGTTCCTGAGACAGGAAGTCTAATCCTGCCAAGAATGTAATAAGGGTTAACGGAGAGGCAGTTTCTGTAAGCAACACCAGAATGTTTCCTTCCTGCCTTCCTTACAGGATTAGGCCAGTGATTTCTTTGGTTCTGGAGAATAGGTGCGAACTGGTAGAATCCCATCCCTGGTTGTAGTCTGACAACAAAGGTTGATTTGATTTTGATTTTCCTGTTTGTTCATTGGGAATGCAGTTGCGATGTGCTTTTTAACATGTTTGCCGTATGCTAAATAAATAAGTGGCCTTTTCTTTCTCCACTCCATGTACTTCCACTACCGTACAGCCTTGTCCACCAGCTCCATGGCTAATTGGAAGCCAGAATCTCTGACTCCAGTCTAGTCTTTGGGGCAATGAAATCATAGACCGGCTGAGCTCTTCCCTCTCTCTTTCCCTCCCCTCCACCCCCATTTTTATCTCTCTGGGAATGGCGGGACTAGCACAGTTGTGCCCCCTTGTTGTGGTGGATGGCTTCCAAGAGCAAAACAGGAGCCAGCCAGGCTTCTGAGTGTACAGCATAAGAGCAAAAAGAAGGATGAGGCCAGGGGATGCAGACATGATTTCAAGAGAGTGCAACAGCCAATTCGGCACATGCTCTGTACTGGGAAAACACTGGACTCCATGGAACAACAATCGATTCGCTGGCTTTTTTCTGCCGGAGGGCAGTTCAATCCCAAAGCAAAGTTTATTTGATTTGCACTCTGCCTTTCTGCTCTGGCAAGGAGCAATCCGCTTGGATAGGTGGATTTGACAACCATACCAGAGGTGATCGCTCTGCTGGTGGGAAAACAAGCTCTGGGAATGAAAACTGGGAATTGTTGCTGATCCTGCTTTTGCCCAAAGGTCACACAGCCAGCTGAGAGTTCAAACTCCCTTTTAATGCTCCAAATTCCCCCCCCCAAACGCTCCTACGTTCTTGGCAAGTCCCAGAGCAAAGCTCTCTCACACAGAGAGAGACACACAGCAGCCTTGGACTGTGCCCAGTCCAGCAAAACAAGGGAACAGGTAAATGAGCCCCTGAACCAAGGAACAAACAATGTGTAGGGAACAAGGTACTGAGTCTGCGAGGTCAGGAAGAAGCAAGCACTCCTGCAAACTCCATACGTTGTACCGCCACATCAAACTCTACCAATTCAGCATTTGTTCCCAACAAACGCCCCTCCCCATAGTGTTCCTTTAAATCTCAGCCCTCAGGTGTGCCTTGTGAAGAGGGATGGAGCTCTCTCCTCCCAAATTGTTGGGTCAAGCCTGCACTGTTCCCACCTTCTCTCCACTCTCCATGCTCGGGGATCAGGAGGGGGCAGTCCTTGCTCATTGCCTGAGCTCCGTTGCTCCTCGTGTCCACTGCTTTCTCTCTCTCGGCCATCCTGCCCCTGTTCTTCCCTGCTATCAAGCCATCCCAATCCGGTTGATAAGTTAGTTGTGAAGTGAATCTGGCTTCCTCATTGAGTTTGCTCGTCAGAAGGTCACAAAAGGTCATCACGTGACTTTGGAACACTGCGACTGTCATAAATATGAACCCATTTGCCAAGCGGCTGAATTTTGATCACGTGACCAGGGGGATGCTGCAAAGATCGTAACTCTGAAAAATGGTCATAAGTCACATTTTCACTGCCGTTTGACTTTTGAACAATTACTAAATGAACTGTTGTAAGTCAAGGACTACCTATACTATATATTGTGTAGTTGTTGAGCTTTAAGCTATCCTCTGGGTTTAGATATCTTTATTCTTTGCTGTTTCTTCACAGGGTACAGCTTACTATGTCCAGGTATCTGCCTACAACATGAAAGGTTGGGGAGACCCACAAACTTCAATACCGCCCTATGCCATCCCCTCAAGTAAGCATGAAGAACAGAAACATTGTCCCAAAAGTGCTTTTTTCAAATGTGCAACTGGACTTTCTGGTTTTTCTTCGAAGACGCTTCGCTTCTCACCCAAGATGCTTCTTCAGCTCTGACTGGATGGTGGTGAAGGGAAGGATTTGTAAATCTTGCAGACAGCTGGTCAGTTGCATCCTTTTAGAGGGTCGTTGAGGCAACTTGGAGGTTTATCTGTGTCCTCAAGAGAAACATCTTCAAAGAAAAACATGTAAGTCCAGTTGTTTCTTGAAAAAGCACTTTTGGGACAACTATGATCTGGATGACTGAGAATCTCTACAGACTTATATCAATGGCTGTTTTCAAAGATATGATCCAAACCATGGAATAACAATTCAGAACAAAGTTTGGATGCTTGGTTAACCAGATTGCTCGGAATGTTTGTGTGGTGGACATTGAGGTTTAAGCCCTTTTGCCATCCGTGCTCTTCAAACCTGGGTCTGCTATCTACAGTATCTCGACTGCTTCCAGGGTCAAAGGGCAAAGGTTTTAAGAAAACTCCAACAAAGCCACATTTTGAATATGCAGTAAATGCACCTAATGGATTGGGCCCTCCAGATTTGGCTCTGTAGTTGTTGAACACAGCCAAGATTAGCAAATGAATTATTGTTGGCTTTCATGTATTTTAAAAAAAACCTCCTCTAAATTAAAAAAAAAAAAAACAGAAGAATTCAATGTCTGCTCCATTATAAACTCAAGGCATCTCCTTGGGTGTTTTTAAATACCTAAAAATAGCACTCATCTTCAGCCAAAATTTATGGAGCTGAACTTTCAGTGGAAAACTATGGCACAGGGGAGAGTGTAAACCAAATAATGTAAAGCTAGTGTAACTCACACATTTACCCGTGCTTTTCAGTAGTTGGGCCAGTTCATCACTAAGAAGCACAAGGAAGAGGTCCTATAGATGTACTTGCATAGGTGAATTTTACCTCTCTCAGTTGGGTCTGAAGAACCTTCAGTCCAGTGAAGGATGGAAGAAGGAATGAGCTCTAGAAATAGTGAAACAAACTGCAAAGTCTGTTGTTTCCTTCCTGTTTTTTTTTTCCAGTAATCTATGGTCATGTCCTGATGGTGGCATAGTGCAAATAATTTCCATCAGTGGTTACTACCTGTCTGTATTGACCAAGTTGAACTGCATTATCTATGAACTAGAGTGAAGCTCGGTAACAATAAAGGAGAATATTTGTAGCTCAGGGTTGAATTGTGAGGTCCATGATATACTTTGAGCTTAGTGGTTTTCTCACAGATGTTTCACAATCCAACTGGGTAACATCATCAAAGCTAGAAGGATGTTGGATTTGCAAAACAACGTAAGGAGAGGAGGAGGAGGTGGAGGAGGACAGTGGGGGTCTTTGATGTTCTCTGAGCTTGGTGGTTATCTTGCAAATGCTTCATGATCCAATTACATATCATCATCAGTGCTAGAAGGGTATCGGGTTTGTAGAGTGGAGGAAGGAGAGGAGGAGGAGGAGGAGGAGGAGGAGGTCAAAGTGGAGAGAACTATGGGGTCTTTGGTGCTCTCTGAGCTTGGTGGTTTTCTTTGAAGATGTTTCATACCCAACTAGGTAGCATCATCAGAGTTAAAAGGGTGTTGGGTTTGCAGAATGGAGGAAGGAGGAAGAAGAGGAAGTGGAGGAGAACTGTGGGGTCCTTGTTACTTGCTGAAACTTGATGGGTTTTTGCAAACGTTTCAATAGCCAACTAGGAAGCATCTTCAATGCTAGAAGAATGTCAGATTTGCAAAGTGGAGGAAGGAGAGGGGGGGGAGGGGGGGGGGGAGGAGGAGGAGAACTGGGAGGTCCTTGGTGCTCTCTGAGCTTGTTGGTTTTCCTGCAGGCATTTCATTGCCAAACTAGGTAATATCATCAGTGCAAGTAAAGATAATGCACTCTTGCCACTAACCTGTTTCATCCTACACCCACTCCAGATTGGAGAGAATATGATGGGAGGGCTCCACGTCAAAGAGGACAGGCTGAAGCTCTGGACCATTTACTTAACCAGGTGAAGATGGTGCACCAACACTGTGTGTGTCACGGTGAGTCCTGTCGCGTGTCTAAAGACAGTTTGGAGATGCAGCAGAGGAAAATATTTCAAGCATTCTGAATGAAGGCCAATGTTTGACGTTGCAACCAGCTTCAGTATGGCTGGTCGATGCCAATCCAAACAAATAACTTTTAATGTAATTGAATTCAGCTCTTAAGGGTTCTATTATTATTCTCCCTGGGCTGCTTGTAAACATCAGGAGTGCCTAGGGAGACTCATGCAAGAGGTAGCAAAGGGAGGAAAAAGATGGGGAAGGAAATGCGTTGATAGAGGGAGAATGAAAACAACCATCAAATCCATTGGAGGCAAAAATTCAATTGAGTTTAGAAATTGAGATGCTCTGGTTTCTTATACAGAAGAACCCTTTTCTTCTTTCAGCAGTCTATACCTGAGTTGGCAATACATACATTTTGATCAGAACCAAGACATCAAGGGGGGACGGACGGACAGGAACTCAGTTTAAGGAGAAATGGGGTCCTTGGTGTTCTCTGAACTTAGCTGGTTTCTTGCAGATGTTTCATGACCTATCTAAGGAACATCATCAGTGCTAGAAGGGAATGGGGTTTGCAGAATGGAGGGGAAAGGAAGAGGAGGAGGATTGTAGGTCTTTGGTGCTCTCTGAGCTTGGTTGTTTCCAGATGTTTGCCCTTCGTTGGTTATGTCTAGCTGTGTGGACTTCTTACTCCCTAAATTCCCCAGCCATTGTGGCCATTGCTGAGAATTCTGGAAGTTGAAGTCCAAACTTTTAGACGTTGACCCAGTTGGAAAACACTGTTTTAAATTTAATATGCCACCCACTGTAGAGAATAAAGGAGATGACCTTGATGGAAATATGCAGGAAGTGTTACTTTGGCAAAGAAGGTCGAAACTGTCTTTAATCCCTACAAAACATTGATAATATTCAAAAGCTGTTCACGTTAAGGACCTCTCTGATTTCATGGAGGTAAAGCACAATCAAGACTTACAAGATTCTGTTATTATAGCCATCTCAATCAAACTGATTCTAGAGTTCCTGCAGTGTTGACATTTTGGTTGGTTCTACCTTGTGGGGCTGACAAACTACTTCAGATACAACCAGGCCAAGAGCATTTTGATGGTTTATTCTATGTTTTTAATGGGTTACTATCTAGTTAATCATGTCCAGATTGTTGAGATGACATAAAAAACATTTCAATCTATTGTGGGTCATTTTTTTCCAAAGTGTTCAGCTAGCAGTACGCATGAAAAAGCTCTTTTATGGATGAACCATCCTGACAGCTTATGGCATTTTCCAGATATTTAACATTTGACACAGTCCCAGATCTGACAGCGGTAAAAGGACCACATGCAAAAAAAGGAGAAGACTAAAATACAAGAATAGTGGAAAAGTAATTGTCACAGCCGACAGGGCGTCTTCTTGAGAAGCATAGGATCAAATCTTAATGGCTCACCACATCCAGAACAGTTTGTTGGAATAGAATTAGATTAGATCTAAGAAAGGCAGATCCAATTCCTTTTTCCCCTTCTTTCCTCTGAATTTCATCTGGAACAAGTGGGACCAGGTTTCCCTATCTTTTAATTTGCTGCTGCTTTAAATTAGAATAATTATGACATCCCTTACAGGGTTATTAAGATGAAGACAATCAGAAAACATAAAGTACAATTAAAGTAATATCGTCATTTTAAATTGTTCTTTTCCATTCTTATCTTACACCCATAAGCCATGTGTTAAAAACTGGTTGTCACTTGCCTGTTTGCCCACAAATGTTTAAAGGGCAAAAGTTAGCTGTAGAAATAATGTTAGAACAAAAAGATGTTGGATAAGCACTTGTCTGAAGTGGTATAGGATTTCCTGCCTAGGCAGCGGGGGTTGGACTAGAAGACTTCCAAAGTCCCTTCCAACTCTGTTGGAACTCTGTTATTCTATTCTGTTCTATTCTGTTCTGTTCTGTTCTGTTCTGTTCTATTCTATTCTATTCTATAAAAAGAGATCCATAAATAGCAGAGAGGGACAAAGAGATTTAAGCTGGAAAGCCACAAGACTTCTGCAGAAGAGAGGCATAGACAAAATACAGATTTTTAGAAGAGGTGAAAAGGAAAGTAACCAAAACTAAAGGTTGAAGTGAGAAGATCCTGTAGCCTTTTTGGTAGCTAAAAATAAGTAGTTGGCTACTTTGAATGCATGAAAACAGTGGTAGCGAACCTATGACATGCATGTCAAAGATGACACATCACAAAGTTTTGGGTCACGGCAGTGTTCAACAACATCCAACAACAGCTGTTCTTGATCTATTATGTGATTTTGGGAAGAATGAGGTATAGTATGTTCTCATTCAGCTTCTGGACTCTCCAAAAGCGAGGTTGTTTTTGTCATATTTCATTTTTGTAATTATTTGGCATTTCTTTATATAATACATAGCATTACACATACAAACACAGAAAACTGATGGCAGAAAAAGACCTCATGCTTGTCATGCCCCTGTCAGAATCTGATTAGGAGGGGAGGCCGAGCAGCTGACAAGGGAGTGGGAGGAGAGGTAGAATAAGGCAGAGGGAGTTTGGATGAAGATCCAGTCCCACCCCCTCTTCATCCTAGGGCATGCAGGGAGAAATGGAGAAGGGAGCAACGTAAGTTGCATGGCTTATGGGGATGGAAAGGGCCCTGATTCCCTTCATTAGCTGCAGCTGGGAACACAGTGTTTAAAAAGGGAAGCTGCGTGCAGCAAACTGTTGAGAGCAAATCATGAATTATTTTGCTGGCCTTTCAAGTGTGCAATTCCTTTTCCTGCCCTGCAGCGTGGTTTGTGTGGATTTTTAGTTAAAGCTTGCATATACTTTGTTTTCGGACTGAATTTCCTCCACTTAAGACTGTTCTTGGGAGAGTTTTTTCTCCAGCTGAAGATAACTTGGACATTGGGGGCAAAGTTGGAGGTACTAAAGGACACTTCTTGCTTATTTGACTGTGTTGTCTTTGTGCCACGCCCCTTTGGGTCATCACACTGCTCCATTGAGTTTGCCCTTTGAGTTTTTTTTTAATTAATTTTATTTTTTTAATTTTTGTCAGATGATACACATATGTTTATCCCAAGCATGTTTAAACTCATTTACTGATGATTGACTCACTGTCTTTACTGGAAGTTGGTTCCAAGCTTCCACTACTCGTTCTGTGAAGTAATACTTTCAAACTTCCCTACTTATGCCCCCGTAATCTTGATTTTTGTTTAATAATAAAAATACTGCCTTCTGGAACCTTATTCACACCTTAGTATATTTAAAGGTTTCAATCATGACCTCTCCCCGTTTTTCTTCTGTCCTCCAGGCTGTACATATTCAGTTCCTCCAATATTTTTTATCCCTCAGACTTTACACACATGGGACTATATATTTTTTTCCAAACAAATAAATATATGAAGAATTGTTCCTTTTCTGTTGAAAGGGTTGGGACTGGCAGATCAGCAGAATCAAATTAAGTATTTTCCAAATTTTTGACTGGCCAAGCCCAAAAGGTTTGTCATCACTGGACTAAAAAGGTCTTTATTAGGGGTCCCTTGATATACATCATTTATATCTTTCTGTGATGTCCCAAAGGAGCATGGCACAAAGGCAACACAGGTCATCAGTAGGAGTCTCTTTATTAGCTCCAACTTTGCCCCCAATGTCCTGGTTACCATCTGGCTGGAGAAAAACTCTCTCAGGAACAGCCTTTGGGTGCAGGGAATCAAGTCCAAAACGTGGTCAACAAAAACTGTAATTATAAGTCCAATCAAAGCAAGATGAGGTAATTAGTCTGGCAGGGCAGGAACAAGAATTCCAGGCATGAAGGCATGGCAATAACGGTTGGGAAGATGCCAGGAACACAGATAACCAAAGTCCACACAACATAAACTCATGTTTGCTCCCAGCAGCTGCCACACTCAGCTTGCATCTTTTTTAAACTCTCATTCCCAGGTATGGCTAATGAAGGGAATCAGGGCCCTTTCCTCCCCCTTAAGTCACACAACCCATGTTGTGTGACTTAAGGGGGTGGGCCTGGGTCTTCCTCCAAATTCTCTCTGCCTTGCTCTACCTCTCCCCTACTCTGCCTATCTGGACTTTGCCCTTCCCCAGCCTCCTCCACAGCCAACAGAGCCACACTCCTGCTCCCTGTCAGCTGTTTGTCTTCCTCCTCGGATTCAGACTCTGACAGGGGCGTGACACTTTCATGTCTTTCACTGATTCAGTTTAAGTCTCTCCAGGTTTTTTCGGGCCTTGCACATTTAATGTAGCTACAACTAAGAAGGAAAGGAGAAAAGAAACAGCAATAGAAGTTGTATATTTAATCATTTCTACACATTGTCCTTGATTTTCAGAGCCCTGTAAGAATCAACCTCAGAGTAGAAAACATTCCGTCTCCAAAAGTCTAAAGTATCTCTTCCATCCTGGTAGCAAATTTTTAAAGACACTAAAAAGGTAAGTGTTAGCCTTGGAAGCCATATTTTACTTGGGAGCTTCAAGCCCACCATATTTAATGCCTGGGAATTTTGAAAGGGGGATTTCATAGAGAGATGGATGATTAGACACAATAACATTCTTTCTCAGAAAGTCAAGGACATGATGCTCTGCACCTGGAGGGGAGTGACTGGGCGGATGTCTCCAGTTGGGACCAAGATTTGATTGAACCATGTGATGGACTGGAGGATGCAGCAGATGGATCTTGGATTTCTCTTTTGGGAAGGGAAAACCCGGAACTCTCAGATTTGGATTTTCCTAGATGGGCCAATATGACATCTCTATTAAAATGGGACTTTGAGGAAATGTTTGTCTCAGAGTTTATTACTTTGGAGTTGATTAGTCGGAATGCTGACAGTAAGAAGATTTGGGAAGTGGGACTCCCCAGAACATAAGATTTTGCATCTACTCCCATGGCTGTTAAACTTCCTATTGAGTCTTTTGCTTTAGTTATTTTCCCAGACATGCCAGGAAGAAGGGGAAAGGCTGGGAGAAGGTCTCTCCCCATCATCCATGGTGAGAGAATCCTTCATAGATGTTTCCTCTCATCCTGAAGGATAGTTTGATTCCCATAATAGATGAATGGTTGTCAGAGTTGATGGAGTTAGCAGAGATAACTAAATTGACTGCTTTGATTAAAGAAAAGACTAGAATTAATTTTGTTTCTACTTGGAAATCATTTCTGGACTTTGTGTGTGGGGAAAAATGCAAATGTTGGTTTTGGGTTTTGCTGATTAGATAGGTTGGTTGTCATTAAAAATGGCTTGTATTTATTATTATGCAAAAGTAAAAAGCTGAGGTTATTACATTATTATTATATGATGACCTTAAGTCTTTTTCTTTTTCCCTTTTGCCCAAAGGTGTTTTTTCAAGAGGCAATTGGATTCCCTTTGTTTTTCCTTGAAGATGTTTCCCTTCTCATCCAAGAAGCTTCTGGATGAGAAGCTCTGACTGAACGGAGGAGAATGGAAGGATTTATATTCCTTTCAGTCCCCTGGTCATGAACCAGATAGAAAGGAATATAAATCTTTCCATTCTCCACCACTGAGTCAGAACAAAGGAAGCTTCATGAATGAGAAGGGAAACGTCTACAAGGAAAAACAAAGAGACTCCAGTTATCTCTTGGAATTAAAAAAACAAAAAAAGCATCTTTGGGACAACCTGGATGACTGAGAACTTCCATAAACATTTTCACTTTTACATTCTTCTTCTTCTTCTTCTTCTTCTTCTTCTTCTTCTTCTTCTTCTT
>BLBF01000067.1:4251255-4263110 GCA_015471245.1 Laticauda colubrina
TCTTCTTCTTCTTCTTCTTCTTCTTCTTCTTCTTCTTCTTCTTCTTCCTCTTCCTCTTCCTCTTCCTCTTCCTCTTCCTCTTCTTCTTCTTCTTCTTCTTCTTCTTCCTCCTCCTCCTCCTCTTCCTCTTCCTCTTCCTCCCCCTCCCCCTCTTCTTCTTCCTCCTCTTCTTTCTCTTCCTCTTCTCCTCTGCTTTCCTATTATTTTCATTTTTTCTATATTGTCTATTTCAATAAAAATGCATGACCCAACCCCACCCCCAAACCCCAAATATTTTCTCTCTTCCCAGGGGTCTCTATCTCGCCTCGATATTCTACAAGGATGACAATATTCTGGTGACCCCCGAAGATCAGATCCCTGTGGTGGAGATCGATGACACCTATTCCTGCTTGCTTATGCAGGATTTCCTTTGGTTCACCAAGGTGACCCCTTTTTAACTTTGAACAATCTTAGAAATGCATGCCATGATCACTTAATCCTTTACAGCACAGCCTCCCAGTGGTAAACTCTGTCTTTAGACCTATCTGTATTTGGAACTAGATTTTCCTGCTTCAATTAATATCTGGAGACGTGAAGTATCATTTCCCCCCATCCACCCACCTTGGCCTTAGGCACTCTTCACCTAAAGTAGCTCCATGCATTAATTAAGGCTATTGACTTGATATAATGCCCTGCTTGATATAATGACTGTTTTAGGAGGTTTTAATTTGCTTTTCTTGAAGAAGGATAGAATCAAGATCACATGAAGTGTTAATGCCACTTTATAAGGCCTTGATAAGACCACACTTGGAATTCTGCATCCAGTTTTGGTTGCCACGATGTAAAAAAAAAAAAAAGAGATGTTGAGATTCTGAGAAGAGTGCAGAGAAGAGCAACAAAGCTGGTTAGGGGATTGGAAGTTAAAACTTGGGAAGAACGGTTACAAAATTGGATATTCTACTCGAATGAAGAGAAGGACTAGGGGTGATGTGAAAACAGTGTTCCAATATCTCAGGGGCTGCCACAAAGAAGAGGGAGTCAAGCTATTCTCTAAAGCACCTGAAGGGAGGATATGAAGCAATGGGTGGAAATTAATCAAGGAGAGAAGCAACCTAGAACTAAGGAGAAATTTCCTGATAGTTAGAACCATTAATCAGTGGAACAACTTGACTTCAGAAGTGATGTGTGCTCCAACACTGGAGGTTTTTTAAGAAGAGATTGGACCACCAATTTTTCTGAAATAGTATGGGGTCTCCTGTTTGAGCAGGGGTTGGATGAGAACAGGGGTCGCCAACCTTTTGGACTTCAGGGGACCACCAAATTCATAATTTTAAATCCCGTGGACCACTAATATGAATTTTGACTGACAGTGGCTTGCTGACGTTGGTGAGAAAGTCGGTCTCATGTTCCAGAGCTGCAGGAGTCACAGGACTGGTCCTTCGGTCATCCTGGAGCAGCTGCTCCTCCACCCGGGTGCACCGGCCTGCCACGGACTGGAGGAGCTGCTCCGGGATGACCAAAAGGCCAGTCCTGTGACTCCTGCAGCTCTGGAATATGGGACCGACTTTCCCACCCATGTCAGCAAGCCATTTTCATGGCGGATTTCCCTCCCCCACCATTGGTCTTACCTTCCAGTTCCAGCTTGCATGGCTCTCCTCAAGGTAAGGTTTGCGCTCAGCCGAAGGGTGCACGGGCCATGTGGGCAGCGCAGCCCTGTGTTCCTGCGCAGCCTGGATTAATTGCTTTGGGGGGGGACGACACATTTCTCTGCGGACTACCAAATTTTTCTCATGGACCACCAGTGGTTCCCAGCCCACCACTTGGCGACCACAGAGCTACATGACCTCCAAGGTCTCTTCCAACTCTGTCATTGTGTTATTCTGTTAAGAGTGGAAGTGTTTCCTCTTAAGCTGAAGAAGGACAGTGAAGTGTCACCTGCCAAAATTGCCTCTTTTAAGTTCCTACTGATATGCCTTTTTTTTTTTTTATAAAGCATCTTCTTTGCAAAAAAAATGGGGAGAGGAAATGTCTGAAAGAGTTGATCTCAGTTTGTGACAGACATCAACCTTGGGGTAGAGCCCGAGAATCTTAGCCTGGTTTCTGCAAACCCTTTTGCTGTGTTTGCTGCAGGTGTCATGCATGTGGGATGAAATCTTGTGGCTGCAACAGTGTATTACCGTCTCCCAGTCTTCCTGTTCCTGTGTACTCCAAACACGCTTCAAAATGCTGTTGGCCGTCTCACAAATGCAGGTATAAAAGCAGCATCTTTCCAATACAACAGGTCCAAAGGTTTTAGGACACACCTGTTCATGCAGGTTGTCATTGAACAATGAGCATCATTGAGATCAGAATTTTCATTGCTAAGCAAGGTGATGGTGAAGTAAGTCATGCCTGATTTTTATGACATTTTTGGCTATGGTCGTTAAGCGAAACACAGTTGTTAAGAGAAACCAGGTTAAGCTATTCGGCTGCAATGATGTAAGTGTGAAAAACGGCTGTAAGTCACTTTTTTCAATGCCATTTTACAGGTAGCCCGACTTACAACAACAACTGAACCCAATTGTTCTGTTGCTAAAGCAGAAACATTTGCGAAGCAAGCATTGCCCCATCTTATGACTATTCATGCCACCATTGTTAAGTGAATCCCTGCAGCTGTTAAATTAGTAACAGGTGTTAAATGAATCTGGCTTCCACTTGGACTTTGCTCGTCTGAAGGCCACAAAAGGGGATCATGTGACCCCGGGGCATTGTAACCGTCATAAATACGAGCCAGTTGCCCCATCATTCAAATTTTGATCATGTGACCAGTGGTGGGCTTCATAATTTTTTACTCCCGGTCTTGTGGGAAGGATACTGAAAAATCCCAGTTGGACTGTAAATTATGTATGCCAGAGTTGGCTTCATACAGGGCAGGGCCAGCATGTCGCTTCTAATGAATCCTTTTAAGTTTATTGAAGGTTGGCTCAAGAATCATGATTTAATTAGGGCAATTGCTGGAAACCTGACACCCAGCGCTGACTTTATGTGGGTCGCCCTTTGGTTATCCTACCCAGGACCTGCATCTTGCTGGAAGGAACAAATGCCAATAAAAGGACTATGTTGACCCAGATACCTGGTCTATATTGGTTCTTTCACCTTAACTATCAGACTTGCTCAGGGGTCTTTGAGACTAAGTTAGTACCATGATGGTTACGTGAAATCTATGATCAAAATCCAGACGCTCGGCAACTGGTTCATATTTATGTCCGTTGATGTGTCCCGTGATTCCCCTTTTGGTAAGCAAAGTCAACAGGGAAGCCAGATTCGCTTGAACAAGCAGGGTACTAACTTATCAACTACAACGATCCACTTAACAACTGAGGCAAGCACTACAACCCTGGGCGAGATCCGGCCCCCGGGCCTTGAGTTTGACAACCCTGACCTACATAATTACACACCCAACCACGTGCCTGTGTACCTGTAGTAGATACACCCTCTGAGGCCATTTCCCCTCTCACTTGCTGTTGTAGGGTCTGCTAGGGATTCAAGACCTGGGTCAGGTGTTTTTCGAACCCATCAAAGACAAGCAAGGGAACATTTTGGTGGTCACCCTCAAAGAAGTGAAGTCCAACCAAACCTTTGAGAGTGTTCGCTGGGTTCCTGTCTCAAAACTGCAGACGAGTCGCAAGTCAATCTCTTCCCCTGAAGAACCTACCGCTCTGGACGTCCTTCTCATGACCATTCAGGTAACCCATTATGCCTTCTTAGTAGAGAAGACAAAGTTCTCCTTTGGTTATGGAGGGAAAGAAAATTACTTTTAATGTGGTGTTTTCTCAACCTTGGCAGCTTTAAAGTAGGTGGACTTCATCTCCCAGCAAGGCTGGAGAATTCTGGGAGTTGAAGTCCCACCCATCTTAAAGCTGCCAAGATTGAAAAATACTGCTTTAACGTCAGGAGACATGATTTATACAGAGGCTGTCACAGATCCTGAGTATCTCCAGGTAAGTTATCTCTGCTAGGTTGGACTAGAAGAGACCCCTAGCTTGGATTTTGGGTAAGATGCTTGCAATCTAATTAGAAAATACATTGAATATTGCTAAGCTGCCCACAGTTACCCTGTGCTAAGATGGGCAGCCAATATATAATTAAGTCAGTTAGTATATAAGTAAAAATACCAGTGGCTGGGCAGAATTCATTGGCTAATAAATTTAATGAATAAATAAATTGGATAGATAGATAGATAGATAGATAGATAGATAGATAGATAGATAGATGATAGATAGATAGATAGGTAGATAGATAGATGGACATATAGACAGACAGACAAAATACCAGTGGCTGGACATAATGAAATGGCTAATAAATTTAACGAATAAATAAATTGGATAGATAGGCAAGCAGGCAGATAGATAGATAGATGATAGATAAAATGCCAGTGGCTGGACAGAATTCAACAGCTAATAAATTTAATGAATAAATAAATTGGATAGAAACTAGAACTTACCATCTCCTAGTGATTGGCCCAAAGTCACCCAGCAAGCTTTCATGCCTAACGCAGGACTAAAACTCACCAACACCTGGTTTCTAGTCTAGTACCTGATAGTTATTTTTCCTATTTCTTGGATTTCATGATTTTTTTTTCAGCAAGACTTACAGGGGGAGAACAATCAACCACCTCAATGGCCATTTCTTAACATAAATATTTTTCAGGAGAAGTTAGCTTACCACCAGAACAGCAGCCAAGCACTTCCCCCTGGACTTTATCTGGGATACCTGAAACTCTGCAGTGCAGTTGACCAGATCCGAGTGTTGGTGCCTGAACAATTGCCGAACATCTTGTGTCATGTGAAAATACGGAGCAATTCCAATGTATCAAGGTAGGATTTTCCAATGAGAACTGATCTTTCCTGGCAACTTTTGCAAACTGCAGTTCTACAACTGTAGCCAGATTAGGGTCAGATGAGGTTTTTTTTTTTTTGCAGGTTCATCTCCTGATTAAAAAAAATTATAAATGGAGGAGGGAGACCTAAGACAAAATTATGGAAACTGGGCTGACAGTTTGTCTGCAGATTTGACTGGAAAGGTTAAAAATAGATATAGCCAGGTTGTGAAGTGTATTATGCAATGCAAAATATAGTCTTTTATTTATGACCGTGATGGAGCCTGGCCATCAGGGTTGTAAGTCATGAGTATCGTAAATCAGTTTTATTCACATGACTAACTTGATTTTACAACATTTTTGGAGGTGGCTGTTAAATGAACGGAGCAGTCGTAAACCAAAACCAGTGATTTGTTATGGGCTTCCACACAACCACTGTAAAACACAGTCACATGAAATCAGGATGCTGCTAGCAACCATAAATGCAGTCAAGTTGCCAAGTGCCTAAAGTTTGGTCATGTGACGATGGGTGTCCGATGCAAATAACCAGGAGCCTTCATTGAGTTCAAAGCACAGGAAAGTTTATTATTGCTAAGAGTCATGGTGGCGCAGTGGTTAGAATGTAGTACTGCAGATTACTTTTGCTGACTGCCGGTTGCCATCAGTTCAGCAGTTCAATTTTCATCAATTGAACTCAGCCTTCCACTCTTCCGAGGTTGACTCAGCTTTCCACACTTCTGAGGTCGGTAAAATGAGGATCCAGATAGGGAGCAATAGGCTGACTTTGTAAACTGCTTAGAGAGGGCTATAAAGCACTGTGAAGTGGTATATAAATCTAAGTGCTATTACTCTACACAAGAATCTGGTCAACTAAAGGTCAAATCTAAACTGGCACTAGATAAAGGTCAATGAAATTCATAGGGGGCTGGACTTGGGGTTCTTGTGGCAATGCAATAATTCCAAACTGATGACATGCTTAATCCCACCTTCCAGTTTAACCTGCTCATCTCCTACATTGGCAGGGGGGGGTGTGTGTGGCAACTGTCAGAACTTTGAATCTGGATCTTAAGTATTTAAGTGACTGCTTGTAAGTCAAGGATGACCTGTACAAAATAAATGCAATAGAATATCAATTGCACTAGTTAATCAAAAGGTTATGGTCTGACGTATGAAAGTACCAACACAAAGAAAGTCCATGGTTTGTATCAAATTGGATATGGAGATATTTACTTTGCTGTTTTTTCCTCTGCATTTATCCATTCTTCCACATTCAAGAGAGGAATGGGAATGGCTGCAGAACCTGGCTAGCATGGAAGAGCCCATTCCCTCCAAGCAAGAACTGGAAACTTCCCAGCAGCTTTTTCTTCAGGAGCTCCAAGGGGCCATCCGAGAGTTAATGCAACTGGTCAACATCCCACTTCATGAGGTAGATCTTAGGTGGGAACCACATGATGGGGGTGGGAGGGAGAAAGAAAGAGTGTGGGATTTTATAGCATGCCTGACCTGCTCCCGCCTTATTCTGACAATACATGACAATGAAGTTTAGGCAAAGATTCTTCTGAAGTCACAGCCAGGAAACCAAGATTTAACCCAAATGGATATCTTTGCAGTTTGGATGCAGATTCTTTTCAAAGCCACAGTACGACCATTCTCGCACAAGTCAATTTTGTTGATGCCTCGTTGATAGAAATGGCCTGATTTGGGGGCATTTAACAATAATCCAATTAACTCATATAAAAAGGGTGTAAATTGTTGTCATGGGAATAATAACCCACTTGTAACTGTCTTCTTGAGATCTTCACATGAGAGAGGTGAATCAAATAAATAAGTATGTGTTCTGATCAAGGCTTATTGAGACATTAACAAACACACCTTAGTCCTAAAACCCTGTTTTCTTTATTTCAATGGCTGTGAATTTTAATCATTCACAGCCTGTAATAAGTCTCAAACAATTTGTAATAGTCCCATGGAAGTCTGCCAAAATCCTTCAAGATAAGTCTGATCAGCACGCACCTTTATCTACCTTGAAATGCTGCCAACAACTAAATTTCCAATTAGTAATTCAAGTCCAACCGGAGCACTAATTCAACACAGAGCATCAGGTTTCAAACTGAACAGTATGAACAAAGTTGCTTCCTGCAAAGGTTCCTGTCCCTTTCCTTCTCCTTTATGTCTTATGGGAGGCGTCAATCACCTCCCAGCCTTACTCCTGAGTTGCCCCTTTTGTCTTAACTGTTCTTGCCTTCTCCCAGCTCTGTGCATGCACACACTGGGAACAAGCTCTCCTTGCTCCTCTGCCTCACTGCTGTCAGATTCTGGAGGCTTCGGAGTCAGCATATAACTCCCAAATGGCCCTGGCCCCATCTCTATATTGGACACAGGACCCTCGTCTGAGTCCTCTAAAGACTCCCAGACTGGCCCATGTTCCTCCCCACTGTCCGACTCTAGTGCTGTCTCTGCAGGCTGCCAGCAAACCACAACAGCATGCATCTATATATCTCTTACGATTGGAAATGCCAATAAGGCGCGTTCTCAATTTTGGGGAAAATTAAATTATTAATTCAGCCACATTCTCTCCCAGCTTCTCTCCAGATCTTACTATTCAATTCACCACAAACTTGAGAGCCACGTATGTGACCAAAAACATTACATCGGTACGGAGGGCGGCTAGAACATTGGCAGCTCCTTCTGACACTCATATCTATAGCCTGAATAATGATAAAGTTCCACTTTCTAAAGCAAACCAGCTTTACAAATATTAACTAATCCAGATCCAGATCCTTTGACTATTTGTCAGGCTCAAAATCCACAAGACTTATCGTTGGGGGGGATTTGATTTGATTTTAAAAAAATATTAAACAGCCCTAAACTGTCGTAATACTTGAGTCTTCTTCAATCCAATTAATTCAGGGGGAATTTGAATAATCCTTGGAACTGGCCATCAAAATATTAGCTTCTGCTTATAGGTCAGTGTTCAAATTCCTCTGCTTCCTACCTCAAGCAAAATGGATTTGTATTCTATAATTATTCATATTATTATTCATATTAATATATTATATTATTCATATTATTCATCAGAATCCAATGAGAAGTCTGTGTGACAAGGGGAAACAAAACATCTTTCTAAGGCATTCTGGTCATTATAAACCATCTCAATAATAATTCGCCCAAAAGAGCAGACAATGGTCATTTTGGCAGTTGCTTGAATGGATGGAAATTAAATGGGATAAAGCCATCTGATTCAGTTTTCATTTTGCAAACTAGTTTTTTTTTTTTTTAATGTAAAAAGATCTTTGTGGATCCTCCTTCCTCCACTACCATTGGTTAACAGATTAAACACGGGCGCAGGAGGTTCAGAGTCAGCCCTTCACTTGACCATATGTTGTGAAGTAACTTTGGGCCAAAATTATAGTGTCATAGAATGGCTGTGTGATGGGAGATTCCCTCATGTGCATCTTTTTAAACGTTCAAAGAAGAGGGAGAATATGAGTGCAATAAAAAACAAATATGGCAATTGCAAAATATGTTAGTGCTGCAATGAGAAGTCCCCTCTCCGTTTCTTTGCAAAGTCCATACCTCTTCAGCTAGGAGCTTGGAGAAAGTCAATTACAATGAAAGACTTTACACCAATAAAACATTTTCTGTGTTTGAATTCTGCAGGCCAAAGATTTCCGCCTGTACAGTCAGGAAGTTCTGGACTTTGGACGGCAGGTCTCCTTTCTGCTACTTCTTCCCCCTTCAGATGATGTATGTACTGCTCCTGGCCAGAATAACCCTTACACCCCTCGGTCCGGCTTCCTCACTCTTCCTCTTCAGATCTTTGAGCTAGGTGAGCAACAGTGCACAGAGAACTTCATTCCTTATCCTTGAAATGGGAGAACTTTCTGTCAGGGTTCTGGCGATTGCCCTAATTAAATCATGAGCCTTGAACCAAGCTTCAAAAGAATCCAAAAGATTTATTAGGAGTGACATTGGTATTATCCCAGTTGAAGCCAACTCTGACACTGACCATAATTCACAGTCACCTGTGATCCTGTTTCCTCCCTCCCCCTTGGGTTTGTCATATATGAGATTCTCCAACAAAGCATGTTCACGGGCTGGGTGTTATCAATCACACTTTCCAATGAAGGATTTTCAGGGGCAGAAGATCCGGTAACTGTGATGACCCAGGGTAGGATACAAAAGCAAAAAGTCACAAAAGTCACAGGTGAAGTCTCTTTAATTCCTTCAACTTGGCTTGAAAGGTCCAATTATCATTGACTGGAGAAAAAACTCCCCCACAAACAGTTGTGAAAAGGAAGAACTTCCATTCAAACTCAAAATACATATAAATTATAAATAGAAAAAAAAACCCACAAACCATACTGAAGCAATTAATGAGACAAGGCAGGATAAGGGCTTGAAGACATCCACAGACATCTAAGTACACACATATGCCAGAACTCATATAAGAACTGACAGACTAGAAATATTTTCACGCTTTGCTTCCAGCACTGGCCCATGCACAGTTTGTCCTTTTAAACAGACCTCACAGCTGCAGCCCATGAAGGGGATCAAGACCCTTTCCTCCCCTGTAGACCATGCCATTCACATTTCTCCCTTATTCACTCCTCCCTGCGTGCTCTAGGATGAAGAGGGGATGGGCCTCTGCCTGCGCCCTTCCCCAGTTTTCTCCACAGCCTCCAAAGCCACACTCCCACTCCCTGTCAGCTGTTCCTCCCCTCCCTCAGAATCAGATTCTAACAGGAGCATGACAGTAGCCTAGGTACAATCTTTGTAAGATAAACATGGAATGTACTTCTGGTTTCCCCCCCTCCCACTTATGGCAACTCAGAAACAGGTATGCTTTACCAGTTGACACTCGCTATGGCCAACTCACCACAGTCGTTTTGCTGTGGCCATCTCACCGAAATCTTATCACCGCAAAACAGCTTGTCACGGCCAATGCACCACAGGACAATTTACCACGGTACAGTTCCATGCAGGATAACTCAACACAATCAATGTTATCCACCACTGTTTCTTTGACATTATTTGCACTGACAAACATGGAAACAATGTCGAAGAAACAATGGGGGATAACATTGATTGCATTGAGTTATCCTGCATGGAATTGTCCATGTTGAGTTATTCTGTGGTGAGTTGGCCAAAGCAGGATGGCCGTGGCAAGATAACTGCAATGAGTTGACTGTGGCAAGATGACCATGGTAAATTGGCCTCAGTGAGTTGTCCTAGATCCCTTTATCCTCTTTCTTGAAGGCAAAATTGTACCATGTTATTCTTTGCTGTCTTTTTTCCTACGTGAGATCACTGTGCTTTCTCTTTTCTTTAGATAAGAATGCATTTTCCCATGCCATCTCATGCTAAGGTACAAAGCTCAAACTAGTACACTGCAATCACATTTTTTTACAATTGACTAAGATTGATTTTTTTCCCCTCTTTGAAACATGCCCTTCGTGATATATACCGTATAAAGAGGTGTTGTTTATTGAATCAAGAAAAAGAAATGATCTGGAAAGAACAAATAACTAACCTACAAATCTGTAGATGCTGAAGTTTTGAGGTTACCAATAAATGACTTCTCCAATCATCAAAGGTCACTTAAAGTAGAAATCAAAAATATTTTGATGTAACCAATGCAAGAATCATCTTCAGCTTCTATGATGCTATTTTCTTTTCATGACATCCAATGTCCTTCCTTCTCTTTCTTATCTAGTTCATTTCTTCATTTACGACCATGAGTTCATTAGCCAGTATTGCCAAGTATCTGCATTCCTGGAGCTGGAATCGCTCCTTTCCCAACAAAGCCTCCGGGAAGCCTTTTCAGACTCAGAACTAACTACTGCCAAACAGCGGCATCAGCAAGTTCAGGATTATATACAGGTATTGTGAAGCAGGGAACAGTGGTGTGGTGGCCTAGAGGTGGAACTCTCCCCTCGCAATCAGGAGGCTGTGAGTTCGATCCTAGATAGTGGTAGATATTTTCTCTCTCTGGGTACAATGAATAATTGTCTGCTGTGAACTCTGCATTGGTGGCAGGAAGGGTAAGTAAATACTCAGCCAGTAAATACTCTGTTTCATCAGTTGCCCCGACTCCACCCCAATGTAAGGGATTATAGAACACTGTTACCTTCCCACCAAAGTGGTCCCTATTTTTCTACTTGCATTTTTATTATGTTTTTGAACTGCTAGGTTGGCAGAAACTGGGACAAGTCACAGGAGTTACTTGTTACCAGCTGGTTTTAACCAATGCCACCAATTCCATTTTTATAGCACGTCTGGCACCTTACAACTTTTCCTTTGGCTTTTGGCTGATGTTGCCTTTTGACGTCCTTGTGGTTTCTACTAGAAACCTATGACAGGCAAAATACAGTAGTTGTGTGTTCCTGCAGATCTCTGAACTTCATGTCTGATTTTTTTGGTGTCTCTTTTCTTGGATAGCAAATGGAAGAGATTTGGCGAGAAATGCGTTGGATGATGGATGCCTTGCAACATGCCCGATACAAGCAACCCTCTTGTGGCCTCCCACTTATGTGGTTTGTCAAAGAATCAAGCACAGCACAAAATGAGAAAACTCAGTCAACCTCTTCTCATTTAGACTTCCTTCCATCGCCAACCCCATCTCCTGAAATGAGCCGTAAGCTCAACTCTGGTGAGTGTTTTATTATGTTTTTACAAGGGATCTTGTATGGCTACCAGTTGGATCCCTTTTCTGGTAGGTGTCTTATGCCTTAAAATTGGCTATTGAAACTTTCCAGAAAAAAATAGGAAAAATCCTCTGTCTATCTATCTATCTATCTATCTATCAATCTATCTATCCATCCATCCATCCATCCATCCATCCATCCATCCATCTGTCTATCCATCTATCCAATTCATCTATGTCTGTCTGTCTAGCCATCCATCTTGTTTATCTATATCTATATGTCTGTGACTATCCATCCATCCATCTCATTTCTTTCTATCTATCTATCTATCTATCTATCTATCTATCTATCTATCTATCTATCTATCTATC
>BLBF01000067.1:4268535-4288609 GCA_015471245.1 Laticauda colubrina
ATATATATTTTTCAGTCGGAACAGTGTAGAAGAGAGAGAAAAGGAGGGGTGCGTCCTTGAAAAGAAATGCTGGGACTACACCAGAGGGATCTCCAGGAGAGGGAAAGGCCCATGGCAATCTCACAAATTGACATCCTGTTATCTGTTTCTGTTTCATTGTACCCTTACTTCTTTGAACAAATTCTCCTCTTTTTGAACAAAGCAGTTAAAAAGGCAAATAGTTCTAGATGCTCATCTTTTAACTGCTTTGTTCAAATTGTTAAAGGGGACTAACCACTTTAAATTTTTCCTCTTTTTTCCTAATTCCATCCTGGCTATTTTGTGACATGGAATACTGTGGATGTTCAAAATCTGTGGGAAACTCAAGTCCTTTCTCTCTCCAAAGTTTTAAGAGATCAGCTTTTATCTTTGGGATAAAAAACCTCTTCTTGGTAGGAAGACTGAATCAACCTGTCATTTCATTAGCACTTCATTCTTAGAAGGATCCAAGTTGGGCGACCAGCAGGATTGGTTGGTTTTCTGATGTTTGTTTAAAAGCCATGCTTTACTGTAAGACCTTGTGATCCCTTTCCCCAATCTATCTTCTCCTTCTTTCTACTTTTCCATGGATTTTGGAAGGTACACAGATAAACAATTATTGAGAATCAACTGTAAGGTTGCTTGGATGAGGAATGACTTCACTCTACCTTCTATGATAAACTTGGTTCAGTGTTGGGAAGCAACAGCCATCCTTTTCTATCTCCAAGTGGAAAATAGGAAACCACTGCCAGGCCAACTAAGTTTTCATCTTTCCTCTAAATATGAGTAGCATTGAACAGGTCAAGTGCAAATAATCAGGAGCATTTCTTGAGTTCAAATCACAGAAGAGTTTATTATTGCACCTATGGTGGTCAGAACTAAATAGATGCTAGATAAGGGTCAACCGAGTTCAAGGGAGAATGCTCTTATGTTCCTTTGTGGCAATGCAGCGACTCCAAGCTGATGACACTTTTCACCCCACCTCTCAGTTCGGTCTCCTACAGAACAGGGGACTTTGCAGAAACTCATGCAGACATCCTAATAGAAGCAGAGAGGAACTTAGCAAAGACCCAGCACAAAGCACAAGCTAGTAAATATTCATTCCCCACCTTCTGCCTGAAAAAGGCACAAAGATACCAAAGCTAAGAAGAAGGTTTCTTTGGGTGGCTACAATGAAGAGCATACAATCATCTTGATTTGACATCTCTTGTCCACTCCCATGATAGATAGCACAGAATCCAAGGGGACTGCATCTTAAATTGTTCATAGAATTGTGTAAGAGCCTTCTGGGAGACCATTCCTAACCTCTTGGACCATGGCTAAGTGTAAGTTCTTAAATGAATAAAACTTCACAACAGCTGGACATTAATGTTTTAGGAGCACATCAGGTTCCAGCTTCCCAAATTGCTATTTATTTTAATAGTTCCAAAAGTAGAAACAATCTCCACATTCATCCAGAAGACCCCTTTAGGCCGGGAGTGTTGCTTGCTATAAGACTCCAAAGCATCTTGAAGGAACCATCTGATCTAGAAGGTTAGTATCTCAGAGCCCTTAAAGACTTAAATCAGTTGTGTTAGTCTGCGAGATCTTAAAATTCACATTAGAGAGAGAGAGAAATGAAATAACAAATTGCAGTGGTGCCGAGCATATTAAAATCTACCGCTTCTATATCATCCCACTTGGGTTCTGTTGAGATGGTTGTTCTGAGTTCATTGTTAGAGGGATGCTGAAGTTGCCCTCAAAGACTTCAGTGACAGGTCCCCAGAACCAACTGAAATAGGACTTTGACCATGGACATAAAGCCCTCTAATATTTCTTTCAATTGCATCCCATCTCAATGAAGTAAAATATGTCCTATGAACAATCTGAAAACGTTCTTCAGTCCAACCACTGAAGAGATCCAATCTTATGATTTAGTTGAAGTGGCTTCATTCTCTACTTTTCATCCCGGCCATGTGGTCCGTTCCCTGTTTTCTGTAGCAGTTTGCTACGATTAGGTCTCCCTGCAGCAGATTCAGAGAAACTCAAGGTCAGAAAGGATGGTATCAGAAAGTTCTTCCTTCATAGCCATCCTGTGGAGTCAGTCAGAACTGAAGAAGCTTCTTGGATGAGAAGCGAAATGTCTTCAAAGAACAACTAAAGTCCAGTTGCCTTTTGAAAAAGCACCATTGGAATCAGGGGTGGGATTCAATTTTTTAACAACCAGTTCTGTGGGTGTGACTTAGTTGATGGGCATGGCTTGGTGGTCATGTGACTGGCTGAGGGTGGCCAACTCAACATCACTCACATCGAGGTACACATCTCCTTGCCTGCCCTCTCAGGACTGTAGGGATGCTGCTACAGTTGTAACTGTGAAAAATGGTCATAAGTCACTTTTTTCAGTGCCATTGTAACTTTGAATGGTCCCCACACACAAGCAAAGTACCAGCAAAGGAGGGGGAAAAAACCTCCAGAGAAGTTCCTGAGACAGGAAGTCTAGTCCTGCCAAGAATGTAATAAGGGTTAACAGAGAGGCAGTTTCTGTAAGCAACACCAGAATGTTTCCTTCCTGCCTTCCTTACAGGATTAGCCCAGTAATTTCTTCTAACAACTGGTTCTCTGAACTGCTTAGAATGTTAACAACTGGTTGTAGCAAATAGGTGCCAACCAGTGGAATCCCACTCCTGATTGGAATATCCTATAGATCAGCAGTCCCCAACCTTTCCCACTTGGTGACCTGGCCTGTCATAGAGTATGTGTGTGTGTGAGACCGAGAGAGTGGCAGGTGCACAGATGCACACACGGCTCCATGTATGTGAGTGGTGGACGCACGCCCTCTCCTTTTGAGAATGGGGCCCTCCACTCACATAAGTCAAACTTCATATGTGCACACTTGTCCATCTTTCCCGTGGCCCAGTTTCAAACAGGCCACGGCCCAATAGTGTGCCACGGTCTAAGGATTGGGCACCCCTGCAATAGATTTTTTTTTCTAGATAGAACCATTAAATAATTTGGACCGTAAACTTCTACTTTCCACCCGTCCCTAACATTTCTCTTGGGGGTGAGAAATCAATGGGAAGAATGTTCTCCATAAAAACAAAACAGACATCTCAGTCTTGTAAAAGGTATTGTCCATGTTGCAGGTTCAGCTACATATCATAATCCAGACTGCATTGTTCTGTTTCAGATTACACGTTAAGGAGAAGAGAGGGTAATATCTTAATTAGTACTTAGGGATCTGCACCAGATTCTTATTGTTATGGGAGTCGTCCACTTTAGCAATAGGAGTTAATTTCCAAGGAAGGTGGCCCAGAAAATCTGATCAAGTAAACAGCAATAGGCTGGCTTAAGAACATTCAGGCTAGTGCTAGAAACCTTTCTTCGTATTGAGATTTTTTGAATTGCTGATTGGGCTCAATACAAGATAATTAGAGACAGATAGTCCTCGACTTAACGACCACAATTTAGCCTAAATTTTCCATTGCCAAGCAAGACAATGGTTACGTGAATTTTATGCCCGTTCTTGTCTCCGTTGTTAAGTGAATCACCGCAGTTGTTAGGTTAGTAACCTGATGGTTAAGTAAATCTGGCTTCTTCATTGACTCTGCTTGCCAGAAGGTCGCAAAAGGGGATCATATAACTCTGGGACACTGCGTACGTCATAAATACGAGCCAGTTGTCAAGCATCCGAGTACAAATCACATGACCATGGGGATGCTACAAATGGTTGTAAGTGTGAAAAAAGATCACAAGTCACTTGTTCTAGTGCCATTCTAACTTTGAACAGTCGCTCAATGAAACTCTTGTGAGTCGAGGACTACCTGTATATAAATGCCTTAAAGAAAGAATATTGTAGAGAATGGACTCACCTCTAACAAGGTATGCTAAGTGATCAGAATTGATTGAGAGGTAAGACTTGGATTATCAGGCAGGAGGATGTTCTTGTTGGAGTATTTCAGCAGATAACAAATTTGAGAAATTGTGAAGCATCTCTTCCCGAATTCAGGAACTGTCTATGCAGGCTTGTGGTTTATCTTAATTGTCCTTTAACCATGACATGATCTCATTTCATTTGATCCACAAACCTCCTCCATGAATTTCCTCCTTTATCTTTTCTTTCTTGGTTTCTGTAGCTCATTTGTGTTTGACATGTAGACCAATATTAGTGCCTTTCCCAACATGCAAGTTCTTCATTTACAAAACTGGGATTTATTGAAAGAACCAGGATCTGGAGGTTGCCAAGTAGGACATATGCCATGGCTGGGTTTGAGGCTTTGATATGCAGCTCAAGCCAAGTAGGACATCTTCCATGGCTGGGGTTGATCTGCAGCCCAGCCAGTTTCAGACAGCAGCTTAGATATAAAGCAGAACATCTGAGAGCCATTGAGTTCTCCATCTTCCCCTCTTTGATGAGCAATTTCATTAACAGCAATACTATCTCTGCCTGTTGTCCAAGATCAATTGAAGTATCCATTGGACTATAATATTTGGGAAGACCGCTGACTCAAGAAGAGCTTTCCTATAAAAACAACAAGGATGTTTTAGGGTGGTCACAAGGTTGTCTACAGAAAAGATATAGTGCCCTATTTTAAGAGAGAGATCTCATCTGAATTCAAGTATCACATCATCCCATGATTTCCTTCTAAAAAGGGTTGCTCTTGATAGGCCCTCTTAGCTTGGATTCTTCTCAACATACGTCTTCTTCAGAAGATATTCTCAGTGGCCATCACCAATGAATAGTCTGAGTCAGATTCTTCTAAGAATCTGTGTACCTTTTACAGAAATCCAGGTTTCTAAATTGGATTCTTTATTTCTGGGAAAGAGGAGAAAAAATGTATTCATCATAAATGATCAGAGATGAAAACACTATGAAATTTTATCGCACATTACTATCTCATCTGCCACTTTTCAAATCCTAAAATAAGATCCATGCTTGTGGTTGGGCTACCTTTCGACAGTACTTATCCACTGTGCTCCTGAATGTGGGAATGGAGACATGGATATGCTTCCATCTTCTGCCCATCCTGGTCTGAAAACGCTCCTCACCCAAGTATGGTTGAAAGTTGAAAACCTCTTCCTATCAGGAGGTGGTTCGATCCCATGTATACCATCTAGGCGCACAAAGAATTAAACTCGGTGGTAACCGAAATGCTCCCCCTTTCGTTCTGTTTCCACAGCCACAAAGACATCGTGGAGATGTGCAGAAGGCAGGGTTTTTTTTGCTGTCAAAGTTGTGCTAAGAGAAAACATCCGTTGTGACCCTTGAGCTGTTAACTTTCTCCTCCCTCCCTTCTCAGTTGCTGTTTTGTTTCTGTGGTTGTAAAGAATTACTCTTGTACATCCAATAGCATGTTTCGTTGGCTGCCAGGTCTCTTTGTTCGCTGCTACTATTAACAGAACTATGGTCCATAGTAAACACTGCTACACTGCTGGGTTTGGTCCCATCTTTCTTCACAAATGCCCTTTGGGGGAACAACCCCAGACTTTTGATCTGGAGGTCATGTTTTTGAACCTGAGTTCTGGGAAACACAGTCTTGGGGCAGGAGGAGAGATGTGTCCATGGATACACATGATAGAGGATAATCCATCTCTAATTCAACAACACAGGAACCAGATCGAGGCTTATGAGTTGGATTATCTTTCAAAGGATTGCAATTCAAAATGAGGTGGAGGTGGAGGGAGAAACCTGGGAGAAGGACCAGAAATTTAAGCCAAGTGTAAGCAAGTGGGTAGATCCTTTTCCCAACCGCGATGATGAACATTTATATAAAAAATGAACTTGGCCCTGCAACTGTGTGTGCATGTGTAAAATAACATCAATCATGTTCCTCTTCATTCCCAAGCTCTCTTTATTTGTCACTAAGGCTCCAATCATGAAACGTTTTGCAGGAAGTCTCCTCTCAGCAATTCCCTGCAGGATTGGAGTCAGGGTGTCTGCACATGATGCCATCTTGAAAAGTGCCCGAAGCCATCCGCATTTAAATGTTCTTTTCAACAGTGTTGCTGAGTCATGCCAATCAGGTTTTAATGCGCCCAAGAGCAGAACAGAGTGATAGAATCCCTCACTGCATCCAGACAGAAAACTCTCATCAGAGAATTTGCTAAAGGTAAATCATTTCCCTGCATCACAGTGGGCATTTTTTTTAAATTTGAAATTCTTGTCCCCCCACCCCAAATTAAAAGGAAGGGTCAGAAACTTCCTTGGAACAAACCTTATGGGAAAATGGAATTAGAAAGTGATTTAAGGTTTGTAGAACCTATTCAAGCACAGCAGCTGTTGTATCAAAGGGTGTTTGTATATGACGTTGACATCCTAACTTTTCATTCACACGGCTCAAAGGCTGCTTTGTGGCAGCCTTGGGAAGTGGATGGTGTTGATGTGTAAAGCTACAGATAAGGGGGCAGCTTTGAATCAAAATGTCCAATGGTTTAGTTTCTGCAGCAAAAACAGCTACCAGGTTCCGGGCTGACAAAATTCAGATGTCCACTAGGTGGCATCAAAGGGCTCTGCTTTTCTTTATTCCTTTGTTGTCATCTAGTGGTCATCCAGGGTATTGCAGACCACATTTTGCATCACAGATTAAACCACAAGTCATGTAAGACAGCAAAGCAAATTGGGGACTGAAACAAGATTTCCAGGCTTCCGAGATGCTGTCAATCAAAAGCCACACTCGTGTGCTGAGAGAACAAAAGGAATTTGCAGGGCTTTCTCCTTATACATGCACAGCAAGGCAAAGCTCCTAAGGGAGGGAAAAGGTTGATCCAATGATCCGTGAACTGCTTACTTTTCTGTAATGCACAAAATCAACTGCTTGCAGAGTAGATGTAAGCGTTGTGGGGGGAGAGTTGCAGTGGCATCCTCTGTCTATACAGAGATATGCAAATGGTAAAAGACAGTCCCCTATGCTGTCGCCCCCACCCCAATATTTATTTATTTAATATATAATTTAAAGTTTTGCTCCTGGATGTGATATAAAGTCACATGCTTTGGTTGACATAAAGAGATTCAGTGCCTTGAGATACCAAATGACCCTTTAAGAAGTCATTATTAATTTTATGGGTCAGTCTGGTGTAGCTACCTCAATCTTCAGACAGGTATCTTACAGGTACTTGTGTATATTTGCACTGCTTTGTTACAGAACTGTTTCTGTCAGTAGCTGTGCACCTCCTGCTGGCTGCCCCCCCCCCATTCTTCCCCCCTCACCATTGGGGGGTATCATTACATCATAGTGTTAAAGGGGGAAAGGACAATAGAAGAAAGGGGGGATTAGGGAAGATTAAACAGCATCTCGAATCTCTGACTTGATAGGAGAAGTCTCTTTGTTTGTTTCATTTCCTTTGAGAACACCAGAACCATACGCAGCAGTACCTATTTTAAAGAAACAAAAGGACCTGCAATGAAGACAACTGCCAAGTTAAGAGAATCCAGAAAAGTAAGTTACTGGTAATCCCAAAGGTGATTTTTCAAGAGGCAACTGGACTTTCTGGTTTTTCTTCGAAAACATTTCACTTCTCACCCAAGAAGCTTCTTCAGCTCCAACTGGATGGTGGGGAATGGAAGGATTTATATTCCTTGCAGACAGCTGGTTATTTGCATCTGTTTAGAGGGTTGTTGAGGCCACTTGGAGGTTTGTCTGTGTCCTCAGAGTCACCTAATAGTGCAAATGGGTGTGGAGTCTTTTTGGAACTGCTGAAAAAGACTGTTGTGAAGCTGTGCTTTCTGAAGGGTGTTTTCTGCCCTACGTCCCTTCACTGTTGAATGCAAGAAAGCTCCACACCCATTTGCACTACTCAGGTGACCATGAGGAAACAGACAAACCTCCAAGTGGTCTCAATGCCCTTTAAAAGGATGCAAATGACCAGCTGTCTGCAAGGAATGTAAATCCGTCCATTCCCCACCATTCAGTCATAGCTGAAGAAGCTTCATGGATGAGAAGCGAAACATCTTCAGAGAAAAACCAGAAAATCCAGTGGCCTCTTGAAAAAGTACTTTTGGACAACCATGACCTGCATGACTGAGAATCTCCATAGAATTACAGGTAAGTTGCTTTCCTTGTGCCATTATTTCACAGTGTTCAGAACAGATGCACAAAGACCATCTTAATGAGATTTGGAAGTTCAAGTCAAGGGGAGATGTTCTGTAGGACTGTCAAAACTTTTAGAAAAAAACAGTATGTGTCCTTGCTGACTCCTAAATGGTCTTCGTAGATTGAGTAGTAATGCTCCTTTAGTTGCCATCAGTGGAAGATTTGGCTCCAGTTAAAATTGGAGGTGACCCTACAACCAACGCCCACTCAACTAACCTTGGAGATGACACTGTTGCATCCTTGAGAACATGGAAAGTCAATGAAGCTCTTGGACCAGAGTTGGATATCTGACATACACATTTGATGTTTTACTCAGCTAAAATGCCTGGAGTCCATTTGGTCTCTAAAATGTAGAGTGTGGTTTTTTTCAATCCCTGGATTGAAAAAATATCTGGACAAGATTCCCATGAATACCAGAAGTCTTTTAGGAGTAGAAAGGTAAAGGGGTGTAGCTCAATTTGATGGTGTGAAATCAGTGAATTAAAAACAATACCAAAAGGTAGATGATTCAGCCAGTTAATTTGGTTAGAACTGGTATGAGCTGATTTGGGGGGTTTTAATGGGATTTTGGAGGGAAGTATGCAGTGGAGTACCTGAAGGCTCTGTTTTAGGCCCAGTACTCTTCAGCATCTTCATCAATGACTTGGACAAGGGGATAGATGGGGAACTCATCAAATTTGCAGACAACACCAAGCTGACAGGAATAGCCAACACTCCAGAAGATAGGCTTAAGATGCAGAAGGAACTTGACAGACTTGAACATTGGGCGCTATCTAACAAAATGAAATTCAATGGTGAAAAAAGTCAGGTTCTACATTTAGGCAAGAAAAATCAAATGCACAGGTGCAGTATATGTGGTACCTTGCTCAATAGTAGTAACTGTGAGAGGGATCTCGGAGTTCTAGTTGGACAACCATTTAAATATGAGCCAGCAGTGTGCAGCAGCTGCCAAAAAGGCCAAAACATTTCTAGGCTGCATAAACAGAGGGATGGAATCCAGATCACATGAAGTGTTATTACCACTTTATAATACTTTGGTAAGGTCACACTTGGAATACTACATTCAGTTTTGGTCACCACGATGTAAAGAAAGAAGCTGAGACTCTAGAAAGAGTGCAGAGAAGAGCAACAAAGATGATTAGGGGACTGGAGGCTAAAATTTATGAAGAATGGTTGCAGGAACTGGGTATGTCTAGTCTAATGAAAAGAAGGACTAGGGGAGACATGATAGCACTGTTCCAATATCTCTGGGGCTGCCACAAAGAAGAGGGAGTCCAGCTATTCTCCAAAGCACCTGAAGGCAAGAGAAGAAGCAATGGGGGGAAACTAATTGAGGAGAGAAGCAACCTAGAACTAAGGAGAAATTTCCTGAAAGAACAATTAACCAGTGGAACAACTTGCCTCCAGAAGTTGTGAATGCTCCAACACTGCAAGTTTTTAAAAAGATGTTGGATAACCATTTGTCTGAAGTGGTGTTAGGTTTCTTGCCTAGGCAGGGGGTTGGACTAGAAGACCTCAAAGATCCCTTTCAACTCTGTTTTCTGTTCTATATGAATTTTAGGAGTTGGTAATCTTTCTGGCTTACTGCTGTTTACGAATCAAGCACCACATTTCTTTCAACCAAATACAGGTAATCCTCTTATAGCCACTGTCATGTTTGGCAGTTTACAACAGTGATTAAAAAAAATGACTTGATGACCAGTCCTCGCATTTATGTCCTTGGAAGGTCTGTTAAAAACAAAGGAAAGCTGAAGTCAGATCATAAGCATAGTGGCGGTTCCATAAGAACTGTTTCACTTCATACCAAGTTGCCAGTCCCAATTGTTGTCACTAAACAAAGGCTACCTATAGGATGAAAAGGAACTGTGGCTTCGTTGTGGGACCTCACCAACATTTAAAAATCAGAGGTGGTATTCAGCAGGTTCTGACCAGTTCTGGAGAACCAATAGCACAAATTTTGAGTAGTTCGGAGAACCGGTAAATCCCACCTCTGACTGACCCCACCAACCCCATCTATTCTCTGCCTCTCATTGAGTCCCAGCTGATTGGCTGGGTCTCCTTTGGTTGCCTTGAACAGGAGAACGGAGCTGGAAAGCAGGTTAGTGGGGTGGGGAGGGAATGGGGATTTTGTAGTAATCCTTCCCTTACCATGCCCACCAAGCCACGCCCACAGAACCAGTAGTAAAAAAATTTGAATCCCACTACTGTTAAAAACGTCTTGAAATCTTATATATCCTTGGTGCTCCTCTGGCGCCAAGCATTAATTAAAACTAAAGAACCAATGCAAACTTACATTCAAGTCACAGAAGGTATGAACTTACTACCCTTTATAGATTTGTAGCTAATAGGCTACAATGCCGTTTTGTACAGATCTGGGCTGAGATTACACAAAGAAAAGAGGAGAAAAAGATCAAAGCATTTTTAAAAGAATTATCTCAGACCTTCCCTGAGTATTCCAACCCCTTTATTAAGAACAGAATGTGGCAGCTATAAGCTGCCCCTATCAGGTCTGCTGTAATGCACTTTTTCCCCCCTCCCTAGAAAATGTATACTATGAAATCTGCAAGGTTACCGTATCGTGAGCAGGAATTTTAGAAGGTTTTAGGGAATGGGCAGAAAGCATGATAGCAATTTATTCTGCAGATCTTCTTTTTCTGGTGAGAGTGTGGAAGCACTTTTAAGTCGTCCTTAAAAAAAAAAATTATGATGCAAAATCCACAGCAGACATGTTGGTTCTGTGTTCATCATATCTCCCTTCTTGGGTCCTTCTCTTTCATAGACAAATTCATGATGTGGAATGGATTTGTCCATTCTCTACTTACTCTTCTGTGACAAAAAAAAAAAAATATGTCCCAGTTCTTTGACTTTGGATGGTTCCTATCTGAATATTAGATTATTTTAGTTGAAAGTCTGAACTTGCTTCTAAGATTTAGAAGCAGCAAGGTAAAGGACAACAAGTCTCTAGCTTGTGGTCAGATCTTCTGAAAGAATTCCTTCACAGGATCTTGGTCATCATGGTCATCATCATCATCTTTTTTTTTTAATGACTCCATAATCCCTAGCAGGGGTGGAGTCTGGGCAATTGAATGGAGCTGAGTGTTTACTGGCCAGATGTCCTTCCTGTTGCCAATGAGGAGTTTTATTCAGCCTATAAAAAATACACAAGTGAGAGCTGTCATGCATCATAAATGGATGATAAGTATCTATCTCATGTATTCAAAATTATATTTATTCTTATACCTGTATCTTGTAAGCGATTGACAAATCAAATAAAATGTAAAAAAAATGTAAAAAGTCAGGAGATCCCAACCATGGCAACTTGAAAATACAGCTGGCTGGGGAATTCTGGGAATTGAAGTCCACATGTCTTCAAGTTGCCATGGTTGGGGAAACCCTGAGCCAATTAGTCCAACTCAAGGAGTGAGGATTCTGCAGTGCCAAATCCACAGAGATGGAAAAGGGACCTCAAGTTGTATTAAGATTAACCATGATCTGCATGTTGAGATTTTGATCTGGGTAGCTGTGCAAACCTCAAAGAGAAAGAGCTTCAGATTCTTGATAGCTGGATCCAATTTATAGGCATGTAGCAGAGACAATAGTCAGGGAAGGAGACAATTCATCTTCAGACAATTACATTTAATTGTTCCATCTGAACATTATTTATCTCCTTCCCTGATTATTGTCTCTTCCAAGGAGTGAATAAATTGGAACCAGCTATCGCTATCGGCGAGAACCTCTCTGAAATGAAGCTGAGTTCTGAAGAATATCAGACTCTCAGATCAACATGAAGCTTTGTTCTAATCAGCTTGTAGTTGCCTTAGATCTACCACCTTGGAACATCTTTTTAGCAGATCCCAAAAAGGCAGCAGCATCAATGCCAGTTTTCCATTTTATCATCTGTCTTTTAGACCAACCCTTGGTGACTTTGAACTAAAGCTGCCAAATAATATGACCAAAAGAGAAAAAAAAGTTTAATGCTAGATTTGTGCATATAATAGAACCAAATTCCCCGATCCTACCCCCAGTTGAGTTGAGAATAAAACCTCCTTAGAGTAAAACCTGATTCCTAACTTGAATCCATGCAGTGATCTTAGCAACATTTCTCATTGTTATCTTATAGGATTTTGTCTCTTTCTTTTCTTTTTCTTCCTTCCTTCTTTCCCCCCTCCCTCCCTTCCTTCCCTTTCTTCTGTTCCTTCTTCCCTTCCTCTCTTTTCTCCCCTTCCTTCCTTCCTTCCTTCCTTCCCTTCTTCCAAGCTTTTGAGCTCGTACCAGAGCCCATCATCAGGGAATTTCTTTCTCCCCAGAATACATGCACTGGACTCTCTATGTGTTGTATTTATATGATTTCTCGACTGGTTGTATATGGCTTTTAGTTGGGGTGTTGGCATCTGGCTGTTAAGTTGTTAATTGTTGTTTCCTTGGGCCACTGCACCTTCAATTCCTAAGTACCTTATAGGCTAGTGGTAAATCAGCACCCTAATTAACTACTAAAAACCACGTACAGCTAGGAAATACAATGTGTGGAGCAGCCCAATGTACATATTCTGGGGAGAGAGAGAGGTTAGGCTCTAGCATGAGCCCCAAAGCTTGGAAGAATAAATCTTTTGCCCTAGTGATTGACTCAGATGCAACATGATCCTGGGACACATAAATTTAGCTTCATTAAAGAAATAGTCATGTTTGGCAGAAAGTATTTGCATGTGGTGGAACTATCTGGAGGGGGAGAATTTTGCAATCGTTTGAGCTTCTAGTTGGGCTTGGATGTTATGGCTGAAAGAAGGAAGGGTTAACCGTGAAGTTGGAAAGTATTGGGCATTTCCTTCCAATTGATAAAAAATTAATGTTGTAGGATGAAGAGAGCAGTGTGGTGGCTTAGAGATGCAGACATTTGCCTTCCACTCAGAAGGTTGAGAGTTCAATCCTAGGCAACAGATGTTTCTCTATCAGGGCGCAAAGAGAAAATATTTGCTGTGAACTCCACATAGGCATCAGGAAGGGTATCTGGCCAGTAAATGCACAGCTCCATTCACTCACCTTGACTCAACCCTGAATAAAGGGGTTAAAGGGGTGTAAAAAAAATGGCAGCATGGAGGCAGTGTAGCAATAATGAATAGAGTAGAGTAGAGTAGAGTAGAATAGAATAGAAAACAGAGTTGGAAGGGATCTTGAAGGTCTTCTAGTCCAATCTTCTGCTTAGGCAGGAAACCCTACACCACTTCAGACAAATGGTAATCCAACATCTTTTTAAAAACCTCCAGTGTTGGAGCATTTACAGCTTCTGGAGGCAAGTTGTTCTGCTGATTAATTGTTGTAACTGTCAGGAAATGTCTCCTTAGTTCTATGTTGCTTCTCTCCTTGTTTCATTTCCACGCATTGCTTCTTGTCCTGCCTTCAGGGGCCTTGGAGAATGCCACTATCTGGAATCGTCTGTTGACATTTACAAGAATGAAAGTTCCAGAAGGTTCCATAACAGCGGTGGGATTCATTTTTTTTTTACTAACAGTTCTGCGGCCGTGGCTTGGTGGGTGTGGCAGGGGGAAGATATGGTAAAATTTCCAATCAGAGGTGGGATTTGCCAGTTCTCCAAACTACTCAAAATTTCTGCTACTGGTTCTCCAGAACTGGTCAGAACCGGCTGTTCTGTTCTATAAGCTCTGCAAGCTTCCTTGACTGGAAGGTTGGCAGTTCTAATCCAAGCATGGGGTGAGCTCCTATTTTTTTCCCCAGCTCCTGCCAATTAGCAGTTCAAAAACAAGCACATATGAGCAGATAAATAAGTAGTTAAATTCAGTGGGAAGGTAACACTGTTCCATGCACCTCGGGGGTATAATCATGCTGGCCACATGACCACAGAAACATCTTTGGACAATGCTGGTTCCGTCATCCAAGAAGCAGAGATAAACACTGCACCCTAGAGTCTGACATGACTGGACAGGGAAACTTTTACCTTTAGCACAACTTTAGTATGAAATGAGCCACTGTTTTTCACAACCTAGAATTTCTTGCTTTATAAATTAGTTACTTTCCCAGCGCCAATACACACACCTTTAAAAGCTTGCTGCACATATTCCTCTTAGAGCAGGCAGCTCTAAAACCCATTTTATTTGGGCTTGCAGGGAGGTTCAACCTTCTGCTTTCAAGTCTAGTTGAATTAAGCTTATTATGCTATATAGGGTTTGTACGTTAAACTGTGCAATATTGCAAAGCTAAATAGGTAATTATTTTCTCACCCTTTCATAAACGATGACAGCTTTGCGAGTGTGTCTATTTCTACTTCACAGTTTATTTAACTGGAAGGGAGGGAGAAAGAGAGCACAGCTGGCCTGAATGTATCACTTGCATTTCAGACAACCCTTTTAAAGGGAGAAAAAATAATAATAACTAAACCTAATGCTTGATTTTTCCCTCCCTCATTTGCCCCACCAGTCAAGAGGGAAGCCTCTGTAGAAACTGCAAACCAACTCTGAGAGAGGTAAGAGAGAAGATAAAAAAACATGTTTATCCACTGGACATCATTAAAGGGAGCGGGTAGCTTTATATCTGACATTATTCCGAAAGTCCCATGAAAAAAGTCCCACTTTTAATTTGAGTTCCCACCAAACTAGATTGCAGAAAGTGCAGACCAAGAAAAGGGCACTTTGTCTACATTTTGAAGGTGGGTGGATGGAAGGATGGAAATAAGATACATCTTTGTTATCTGAACTGTAGTAATACATAAATGCAATGATGGCATTTGTTTACAGTGTGGGTGCTCATTGCATTGTGATGTCTGTTGATATTTGGGGACCTAGAAGCTAAACCAGTACAGCTGTGGAATGAAATATGGTATCATATATCTTCAAAAGATATTTGGGTGTCAAAGATGAAGAAAGATGTCATCCCTACAGTAGGTTGGGCAATGTGGGTGGATGGATGGATGGACGACAGACAGACAGACAGACAGACAGACAGAGAGTTTTTCTGTACTCTGATAATGGCATGGAAAGAATCAGTAAAGAGGATTTATTGCTTGAGCCTATGGACAAAAATCTTGCCAACTAATGCTGAGCTCTAAACTTCAAGCCTGCCTGGGTGAATATGTCACATTAAGCCAGGGCTTATTTAAGCCACAATTAGCTGAATGCACACATAACATTTTATACCAGGAGCCATAACTGAAAAACTCCAGTTGTTGGGTTCACCAGAATTATGTGTACCTTATCAACCCAACCTATTCTTCTCAAAAACTATGGGTTTTCAACATTTCAACCTTAATTGGAAATTTAAGCAGGGTTAAAATCAGAACGCAAGTGGGAGATCACCAGAAAGGGACATTCCCTCTCCCCCTGGTTCAATTAGGTACAATTCTCAGAGGCTACCTGGAGAATCCCTATGGTTTTCTTGCCAAAATTTTCAGAAGCAGTGTGCCATTGCTACTTTTCTAGGGCTGAGAGACAGAGACAAGCCATTTGGCATTTTTGTCCGCCTATCAAGTCCTTACCAAGGATCTGGGATAGGTAAATCTGGATGTTTGACAGTGTTACAGATATCGTCGCAGGATGGAAGCTGTTCCAATAAAGCTGCCTTCTGCAATTGACTGATGGCAAATTTGTCAATGCCAATAGTATTCAAGTAATGCTCCAGTTGTTTTGGGATTGCAACCAAGGTACCAGTATTGCTTGCCTTTGCCACAGTCGTTCTATTTCGATTTGTAGGTCTTTGTATTTTGTTATCTTCTCCAATTCTTTTCTCTTCTCTTCTGCTGTCTCCAGGCACTGCCACATCCCCTATCCAGACTTTTTTGTCTTTCTTATCAAAACTGTCAAGTCTGGGGTGTTATATGGCAGGTGCCTGTCTGTCTGAATTCTATAGTCCCAGAGCAATTTGACTTCTTCATTTTTTTAATGACTTCCTCTATTTTGTGGCTCCACCAGTTCTTCCTTACAGGCAGATGATACTTCTTGCAGATCTTCCAGTGCACCATTGTTGCCACTTCATCATGCCGCTGCTTGTAGTCAGTCTGTGCGATCTTCTTGCAGCAGCTTACCAGGTGGTCCACTGTTTTTGGAGCTTCTTTGCATAGGCAGCACTTACACTTACTATCTTCTCAATTCTGGCTTTGTATACATTTGTGATGATGATGATGATGATGATGATGATGATGATGATGATGATGATGATGATTCCTGGCAGTTTTCTTTCAGCAGTAATTGCCCACCGTCTGCTTCTTTTTCAGGAGAGAAGGACTGGTCCAAGGTCACACATCTGGTCCAAGAACTCACAGTGTCCTAGTTTCTAGCCTGGTGCCTGAACCACTGCACCATATGGGCTCTCTATCTCCTCCTAAGGGGGTGTGATGGCTCAGTGGTTGAAAATGCTGAGCTTGTCAGTTAGAAAGCTGAAGCCAGGGTTTGAGACCCGAGCACTGTGTGATGGGGCGAACTCCCGTTCCTTATCCCAACTTCTGCTCACCTAGCAGTTTGAAAGCATGCAGGTGCGAGTAGATAAATAGGTACCACTTTCTGAATTCCGAATTTTGGTCAGGTGGATTTAGGGCTTTTGGGAGAGGTAGTCTTGATATAGCCAAGTTGCAATTACCAAAAGCCAAGCAAATCAGACTGGCATATAGCCAAGCTGCCCGGATGACCATGGAAAGTGTCTTCAGACAATGAGAGGCTCATGCAGCCAAGAAACAGAGCTGAACACCAGCTCCTAGAATCGGACATGACTGGACAGAGAAAACTTTACTTTTTACCTTGTCCGTAAGGCACCATGAAATGGATCATTTGCAGAGGTGGTATCCAGCAGGTTCTGACCAGTTCTGGAGAACCAGTAGCGGAAATTTTGAGTAGTTCGGAGAACCAGCAAATTCAACCTCTGACTGACCCCGCCAACCCCATCTCTTCTCTGCCTCCTGAGTCCCAGCTGATTGGCTGAGTCTTCTTTGGTTGCCCTGCACAGGAGAACAGAGCCGGAAAGCAGGTTAGTGGGGTGGGGAGGGAATGGGGATTTTGTAGTAATCCTTCCCCTGCCATGCCCACCAAGCCACGCCCACAGAACCAGTAGTAAAAAAATTTGGACTCCCACCACTGATTATCTGGTATGCCTTTGGAATATAGCCATCATGCTACTCCTCTATTCTGCAATTAGAATTTAAGACTGCAGAGAAACAGGGGAAAAAAAAAACACCAAATCCCCATTTTTAGTGGGCTCCGAAAGCTAAATAAAAAGTTCAGATGGCATCACCATCGGGGGCAAAGAGGACCGAGAAAGAAACAGGGATTCAAACGCTGTTTTGCAGAAATTAAGCATTTCTGTTCACATGTGAGGAGAATCTGGGCAAGAAACCCAGCTTTCGGAGATTTAAGTACAAAGAGGAAGATGAAAAGTTCGGGGCCTCCGAAATTCTTCTCCCACCGAACTGTTGACATGGGCAGAAAACAGGAGTCGAGACCAAATGTGGCGAGGAGAGGAGAGGAGAGGAAGGGGGGGTTTGAAGAGCTTTGGGGCAGGATTGAAGGGGCTTTGCGCTGAATGCTCTGCTCAACAGCTGCCTCCATCGTGGCCCGCTTCTAAAGTCGGTGCTGACAATTCCTCGCTTTTATGGGAACTAAATTTACCCAGGCACATGGAAAATAAAAATAACAAAAAGATCAACCAGTTATTCCCCTTGGCTTTCCTGATCTCCAGCCAGGATTATCCGTTGAGAGGCTTTGCAAATAGTTTTAAAGTTTTGGAGGCAGCTTTCTTGCCTATCTTGGGCTGAAGGTTGATCAGGAAAAGCCTCGGGGATAGAAGCCAGCCCCCTCTGCAAAAAAAATTGCACATATACAGACACACACATACTCCCACAGGAGATGGAAACAACCTGTTTTGAGAAGAGAGGTAGCAGGAGGTTCTCCGGGAGGCAGTATGCAACCTCCAGATATTTGAGTGCAGTTCTTTGAAATCTCTAAACCTTGGGAGCGCAACTTACGGAGTGCAATTTGTGGAGTTCAAGACTTGTGGACTTCAACTCCCAGAATTCCCCAGCCAGCCAGTCAAGCTGGCTGGGGAATGCTGGGAGTTGAGGTTCACGGGTCTTAAAATTACTAAGGTTGGATTGCCCTTGCTTGAAATGTTCCTGGAGCACCAGGCGTGAGCTGGTCCAGGTTTGTAAGGTCTGCAAGTTTGGTTTGGAGTTGGAGGTTGAACCATACAAAAAGCCATACAAAATCCATACAAAAACCATTAAAAAGGCCACAAAAAGAAGTAGCCTGCCCTTGGAATCATGATGGAAGAAGGCAAAGCAAACCATGTTGCATTCTTGCCAAGAAGTTTCTACACAAACGTGGTCGTGAGGTCTGCCAGAACTGGAGTAGAAAACCTACCACGCTGGAGGTTTTGAAGAAAAGATTGGACCACCTCTTGTCTGAAATGTTCTATCTCCTGCCTGAGCAGGGCGATTGGACTAGACAACCTCCAAGGCCCCCTTCCACTTCAGCTATTTGGTTCTGTAAAACCAATCTAATTCTGTAAAACCATCTAATTCAGCATGGAAAATACTCTGAGATTTAAACTTTTTTAAGAGAACGTTTTTTAAGTAATTCTTCTCATTATTATCTCCACTTCTTTTCCTCTGAAGTTCTCGTAACTTTTCGGAAGACCCTTCTCACCCTACTCAAACCCAGAGCCACCCGAGCTCTGCTCTGTCTCAAGACACTAACTGCCACTTCGATGGCACTCTCAAGGTCGCTAGCCTTTCTCCCGTCCATTTCATTCATCCCTTCTCCAACTTTACAAGCGGGAGTAAGGTAGTGGACAGCGGGAGCAGTAGGCACACTCCTTCAGGAGACTTCAAAGCCAGCCTCATTATGTGTGTGTGTGTGTATGTGTGTGTGTGTGTTTTCTCCCCTCCCTAAGTATGATGGCCATGATAGATGTGACATCAGCTAGAGACAACTGCAAGGGACCCAGGCTGGTCATTGTTCTGTGCCAGTGTGAGGTGATGTCCGTCGCCTAGGAATCTTGGGTTGAGTCACAAAAGCATGCTTTTATCTCCCTGGTCTGCTCAGCTGGCAAAAAGGATCTTTTCCAAGGCACCAGCCTGGGGAGACATCCTGGGCTCCTAGCAGAAGGAGCACAAATAAGACCCAGACGACAGGCGCATATGCGCCTGCCCCCCCCCCCCTTCATATCCATGCCTTCTCCCAGCCTTTCTGCCCCACAGGAGAAAACTCGCCTCCTAAGCCCTTTGGGCTGTATTTATTCCAATTAACATTTCAAAGCCGTTTTCTCACTTCTGAGTAGGTCTTCTCCTGCTCAGAGTGATCTGGAGCCTGCTGAAGAAACTATGATTCTTGGTGGGTTGGTTTGAGGAATGTTGGCCAATGCAATTTGCCAGGCAAGGTGGGGAAAAAAATTGCACTACGAAAGAAAGGTGAAATAAATCTCTTTCTAAATGCTCCAAAGTCTCTCCTTTCTTTCCAACATCCACTATAATTATAAGCACTCGACTGCAAATGACATTTTTTTCCCAAGATAGGGAAGAATTCCCATTCCTACCTTGCGTTTTGGTCATTACTTGTATTAGTTCTCTCCGGTGCTTCATCTGTTCCAAACTTTGATTATTCACTAAGAGAATGGCTAAAAATAAATGAGGATTAGAACATGTGTTAAGGTTGCCAAGAGCACCCGTTTCTCATATTTGTGTTGCTCAGTGTGTTGATAAAAGACTGCAACCAATTTCAACAACCGTCTTGATGGAACAGGCACATAAAAATAGTCATTGTTGCCATCCATGGTACACTTTTAATTACTTTATCGTAGTAGCATATCAAGGAGAGAATAGAGGAAGAAGAGGAGGAGGAGAGAAAGGAGGAGGAGGAGAGAATGGAAGAGGAGGAGAATGGAGGAGAAGGAGGGGGAGAGAAGAGAGGGGAGGGGAGGAGGAGGAGGAGGAGGAGGAGGAGGAGAAGAAGAAGAAGGAGAAGGAGAAGGAGAAGGAGAAGGAGAAGGAGAAGGAGAAG
>BLBF01000067.1:4307886-4323300 GCA_015471245.1 Laticauda colubrina
TTCTCTCCTTGGTCAGTTTCCATCCGTTGTATATTTTCCTCCCTCTCTTTTTAAGGATTCCACATATTTTCTCCGAAGAAAGAAGTAACCTAGAACTAAGGAGAAATTGTGAGAGCAATCAACCAATGGAATAGCTTGCCTTCAGAAGTTGTTGGTGGGCAGAGGGCAGGAAAAGAAACAACGGATGGAAACTGACCAAGGAGAGAAGCAACCTGGAATGAAGGAGAAACGTCTTAACAGTGAGGACCATTAACTAGTGCAACGGCTTGCCACCGGAAGTTCTGGGTGCTCCATCACTGGAGGTTTTCAAGAAGAGACTGGACAGCCACTTGTCTGAAATGGTATAAGGGTCTCTTGCTGAAGCAGAGAGTCAGACTAGAAGACTTTCAAGATCCCTTCCAACTCTATTGTTCTGTGTTCTACTTCTGATGTGTTTCCTCCCACGTTGGGTATTGCAATCCACCCCTCTTCAACTTGCTAAGGTTAAGAAGAAACACTGTCTGGTTCAGACATTCATCACTGTGGCCCTTTATAAAATAATGTAATCTTCCCCTGACCCCAAACTGCAAACATCAATCATGAGCCTTCTCTGGATCTTCTCAAAAGCCTCTTTGATTTCTGGATATCAAAACTAGGGGACTGGAGGCTAAAACATATGAAGAACAGTTACAGGAACTGGGCTTGGCTAGTCTAGTGAAGAGAAGGACCAGGGGAGGCAGGACAGCACTCTTCCAATATTTGAGGGGCTGCCCCAGAGAGGAGGAGGGGGTCAAGCTATTTTCCAAAGCACCTGAAGGCCAGACAAGAAACAATGGATGGAAACTGAACAAGGAGGGATTCAACCTGGAAATCAGGAGGAATTTTCTGACAGTGAGAACAATCAACTAATGGAACTGAAGTTGCCTTCAGAAGTTGTGGGAGCTTCATCACTTGAGACTTTCAAGAAGAGATTGGACTGCCATTTGTCAGAAATGGTATCGGGTCTCCCTCTTGGGTGGGGGAGGAGTTAGACTAGATGACCTATAAAGTCCCTTCCAACTCTGATTATCTGTTATCAGCTAAAATCTTACAAATTCACCACCATTCCTGACTACCCATATTCCACAAAGATGCATTATGTTCCCTCCCTTGTCAATATGCTTGTATCCGGCAACAACCGATCCAGCCATATGGGTTCAGTTTAATTTTGAGACCTTGATTTCAAAACTTCTCATCCCATTCCCAACCACTGATGTTCTCAAGCTGGAGAAAAACTAAACTGGCCATTTCTAAACCCCACACACATTTTAGAAGAATCATAAGGCTGGAAGGGACCTGGGAGGTCTTCCAGTCCAACCCCCTGATCAATGCAAGGAGCCGTACACCATCCCAGTCAAATGGTTGTCTGGTCTGTTTTGGAAACCTTCCAGGGATGGCGCACCACAACTCCCAAGAGGCAAGCTACAGGTAATCTTCAACTTACAACAGTTCATTTAGTGACCGTTCGAAATTGCAACGGCCCTGAAAAAAGTGACTTATGACCAGTTTTCACACTTGCAACCATTTCAGCATCCCCATCCTCTTGTGATCAAAATTCAGGTGCTTGGCAACTGACTCATATTTAGGATGGCTGCAGTCTCCTGGGGAGTCATGGGATCTCCTTTGGCGACCTTCTGACAAGCAAACTCAACGGGGAAGCCAGATTCACTTCGCAACTCATTTAACACCTGCAGCGATTCACTTTTAACAACTCTGGCAAGAACGCTTGTAAAATGGGTCAAAACTCACTTAACCAATATCTCGCTTCAACCACAGATTGGACTGAATTGCAGTCGCAAGTTGAGGGATGGGCTTCAAAATTGTTAGCAACGGGTTCTCTGCCCGGTTGCTGGGTAGGTGTGGCTTAGTTGGCCTCCTGCATCATGGCAGGGGAGGGGGCTTTATGCCCTCCCCAGGCTCCTCAGGCTTTCCTCGAGCCCCCAGGTGGGTAAAAACGGACTCCCTGAGCTCTGGAGACTCTCTGGAAGCCAGAAATGGGCCCATTTCTGGCCTTACCGAACTTCCAGGAGGCCTGTTTTTTGCCTTCCCTGAGCCTCCAAGAACATCCTGGACTTACCTGCATCCAAAACGGCCCACGTGGAGACTCCTGGAAGGGGAGGGGCAGGGTGGGCAGGTCCAGCCAGGAGTGGGATTTGGAGGTTCTCCAAACTGCACATAATCTTAGTTAGGGGCTCTCCCGGACCCCCAGCAGCCCACCCCTGGATGGGGGTGCATTCCAATGATTCGTTGTTCTCATGGTGAGGGAATTTCTCCTTATTTCTAGGTTAGCTCTCTCTTTAACAAGGTTCCACCTGTTACTTTTTGTCCTGCCCTCTGGTCCTTTGGAGTACAAATCAATCCCTACTTCTCTGGGACCACCCCTCTCCAGGACCACTATGCTGTGCAGGACTTGCCCTGCTCTGGAGGATCTCTACATCTATGAGTTAAGTCTTCTGAGGAAAGGTTTTATTTTTTTTTGGGGGGGGGGGGAGGAAGTGATACAAGGATGTGCTACTCCCTCTACCTTCTCCCCAAGTTCTCCAGGCCTGGTGTCTGACTGGCTTTTCATGCCTTTTGGAGGAAGTGACTGGCACGCAGAAGAATGCTTCTTTCCCCTCAATGGTGTCAGAAAAAAAAAGCAGCTGTGTATCTAATCTTTGGCATCTGTTCAGGGTTGATGTCAGTGGGGAGCAATTCAGAGGTTAAGGAGGTGAGAGGAGCTCTGGTTTGTTCTCCCTCCCTCTTCCCTTGGCACAGATGTTGACTTCTTGCTGTAGTATCTTGACTTGAAAAGTATGGCAGATATAACCCTCGGATGACAGGTTTATTTCTTCAGCTTCCCCTTTCGGCAGGAGGGGATGGTGATAGACTGTCTGCCTTGGTGGGGCATTTAAGGGCACCTGTCTTCATAGCAGATTTGCTCCTCTTGCAACTTGAAGGTGGGCTTCTGAATATTTCCACCTGCACTGACAACTTGGCAATTATTCTCATTTCGCAGATGGGAGAATAGAAAGACTGAGATCCAGGATCTTGCTGGAGTTACTTGACAGATGGGCAAGCAGATGACCTCAGATCTCTCTTGTCCATCCAGGAACCATTCTTATGCAATGTTTCAGAGATGGCTTGTGGCCCAATCTGAAAATGTATAAATTCCCATAATCACGGCAAGGTTCCTGCATTGTGAGATGGGTGAGCTTAATGAATCTTTTTTCTGCAGCTCATGCAGTATTTTTTGGAAGATTCTTTGGAAGAGATCAGTTCAGACGTGTGCTCAAAGTGGGTTAAAAAGCCAAGATAGTGGTTGCAATAGTCCAATTCAAACCCTACCTCTATCTTATGTGGATGTTTTACATTGTGGTAGCTCTCTTTTTTTTAACCATACCCTCTGACACCCAGTGATCCTGCAACCCTCTGCTAGTGAAAATGGAGACCGAGAGGGCCACATGTGGCCCTCCTGAGCTCCATTTTTGCTGGCAGAGGCACCGCGAGTCGGTCCTTTGCTGTTTCCAGGGTGGCTCCCGCAGGCCAGATCTGACCCCCAGGCCTTGAGTTTGACACCCCAGGTATAAGGTGTCTTACTTTGAACATAGGGTTGATTAGAAGACTTAAGAGGTCCCTAAAAGGGCCATGATTCTATGTTCTATGTTTTCCACCCTTTAATCTTAGTGAACGTTGTTGTTGTTGTTAGTTGCAAAGTTATGTCATCTCCTGGAGTCCATTTAAGCTCACACCGACTGTTTCAGTGACTCCATCCAGCCTCCTCCTCCTCCTCTGCCATCCCCTTCTTCTTCTTTTGCCCTAAATTGGTTCCAGCATTTGGCTCTTCTCCAACGAGTCCTTCCTTCTCGTGAGGTGGCCAAAGTCTTTGAGTTTCATCTTCAGGATCTGGCCTTCTAAAGAGCAGTCAGGGTTGATCTCCTCTTGGACTGACCAGTTGAATTGCCTTGCAGTCCAAGGGACTTGCAGGAGTCTTCTCCAGCACCAGAGTTCAAAGGCCTCCATTCTTTGGCACTCAGTCTTCCTTATGGTCCAAATTTCACAGCCATACATTGCAGCTGGGAAAACCATAGCCTTGACTATATGCCCTTTTGTTGTCAGGTTGATGTCTCTGCATTTTATTATGCTGTCTGGATTTGCCATCACTTTCCTCCCCAAGAGCAAGCCATTTCTAAGCTGCAATCCCCATCTGTGGTGATCTTGGAGCCCAGGAACATAAAATCTGTCACTACCTCCATGTTTTCCCCATCTATTTTCCAAGAATTGAGAGGACCGGATGCTATGATCCTTTGGAGTGAAGTAAGAAGGTCAAATTCTAGGTTCAAATAAGAGAGCCAGGAAGAACAATGTCAATGCTCCAAAAAAAGAACCTTCATCATCTGGAGAGATCTGGGCACTCTACCTGACCACCGCTGAACGAGATTAAATAAATACCAAAACAGAGCTGTGCTCTAAGCAATTATTCCTAAAAGGATGTAGACTTCAATTTTGGAGTTTTGAGAATCTGAGCAGAGCAGGGCAAGGGCCTTTTTGAAGGTGAGCAAGAGGGTCCCAATCCCATTTTAATTTATTGTGTTCGAAGAGGACATCACCTTTCCCCCCAGGATTGGTTGCACCTGCTTTGTGGTGTGAGCTTCAGGTTTGCTTTGGAAGCTGTCGAGAGTCCTTTCCCCCTACAATATGAATTCATCAACTTCAACATGTGCCAGGCATTTGTGCTGGAAGCAAGCAACGTGTGCCGTGAAGACTCTTTGGCATTGGTGGAAGATATATTTATATACATATATTTCCCTTCCATCTCCTGATGCATTTTCTCCCATCTAGACAATGGAAATCAGCTGTCTCACCCCTTCTTCTCCTCCTCACAGAAAGCAAGAATATCTCAAAAAACGTTGTTGTGGCAGGCCACCAAAAATTGCAATGGGGAGATGGTTTGAGTTGTCCTTTTTCCTTCTTGATCTCACCCATGAGTTGTAAGGCCAACAGCTTTTTGGAAATAATATTATTATCTTTTTTAGTGGTTCCTTCTCAGATCTCCCAATTAGGAAATAAGAATGAGCAGCACTCTTCCATAAAACGATGACAATTTCCTGGAAATGGGGAGCGCTGCCACATTCTGTGTGGTTAACATCATTGTAAATACAGGCCGGTTGCCCCAGCAACGGAACGTTGATCACGTGACTGTGGAAACGCAATGTTCATAGTGTGAGGACCCAGTGTAGGTGACTTTTTTCAGTCCTCTTGAAACTTTCAACGGTTGCTAAACCAATAGTTGTAAATCAGGGACTCTCTGCACTAGAATTTGTGCAGGCAATCCTCGACTTACAACAATTGAGCCCAACATTTCCTTTTGCAAAGCAAGGCAGTTCTGAAATGAGATATGTTCCGTCCGGAAAAACGCGAGGTAGACCAGGTTCCAACAATAAAGTCTTTATTATTTACAGCAGTGGGAAAACGGAACATTGGCTCAAGCCGCGGCAGCCTTTTTATAGGGATTTGCCTGCCGGCTGGTAGCCAATAACAGGTATTTAGTTTTGCCGCCTTTTGAGCGGTTTCTTGGATTGGTTCCTATTGAACCAATCCCCATTCAGGTTTTTTAGCCAATCAGAATCCTGTATTAGGAGTCTACTATTCTTTATACAGAACACCCCTCCCCTCTTGGTTTAGTCCTACGTGGTGACGTAGTCGCGCAGGTAGGTGGGGCTTCTTTTGACTCGACTGGACTTACACGGTTCATTCCTGCTGAAGACTTCGACTGGTTCGGATGGGGTTGCTGTCTCTCCGGTCCTTCTCCATGGAACCGCCTGGAAGGGTGAGTCAGCCATTTTACTGCCGCCTGAGTTTCTTAGGCCGGCGGTTTTGCCGCTCCCTCCTGGTTTCTCCGGGCAGGTCGAGCTGGCCTGGCTGGCCCCTTTGAGTGGACTTTTCTCGCAACTTTCTTCTAACTGTAAGTCTCTTTTTTGCTCTTTTTGTTTGTTATCATATTCTGTGTTTAATTTAAACGGTTCTTTATTATTTTCTTGTATTTCCCCCCCCCTCCCTGGTTTGATTTTCGTCGTTTTTTAATATTTGTGGTTGTGTGTTTGTACTTCTTTCTATGTTTCGGGACCGAAGCTGGTCTATGTGCCGCTTCCATTCCCTGCCGTCGTCTATGGTTAGTCGGTAGGACCGGGGGCCTGTAATTTGAGTTATTGTACCTGGAAGCCATAATGGGTCCCCGGTAAAATTTCTTGCATAGACTAGGTCGCCTATTTCAAATGTCCTGAAACGGGTGGAGGAGTCGGTGGGGGGGGTTTCTGGCGTATAGTTTGGGTGCAATCTGTCTAGATGCGACCTCAGTTTTCTCCCCATTAGTAATTCAGCCGGGCTTTTGTTTGTTATCGTACCCGGTGTAATATGCTGGAAGGTGAGTAGGCGATTTATTTTTTCTTGGACATCCCCAATGTCCATTTTTTCTAACCCTTCTTTGGTAAACCTGACCATTCTCTCTGCCCTACCGTTTGCAGCCAGGTGGGCCGGCGCGGTCAGGGCATGTCTAATACCTAGGGAGGCTAGGTATTGTTCGAATTGGATACTTGTTAACTGTGGCCCGTTGTCGGACACTAGGACGTCCAGCAGGCCATGGGTTGCGAAAAGTTTGCCAAGTTGTTTAATAACGGTTTCTGTTGTCGTAGATGGCATAATTTTAACCTCCAGCCAATTCGAGTATGCATCTACGACAATTAGGAAAGTATGCCCCTTAGTGGGACCCGCAAAGTCAATGTGAATTTGTGACCAGGGGCCTCATGGGGTTTCCCAGTCCCTAATGGGTGCTTTTGGTGGGGAAGGTCTGGTTCTTTGGCATTTGTTGCAAGAATTTACCCAGTATTCGATGTCCCTGTCTATACCCGGCCACCAGACATAGCTTCTAGCAAGGCTTTTCATTTTAACAATTCCAGGGTGGCCTTCGTGAAGCATACCCAGTACCTTAGTTTGTAATTTGGAGGGAATAATTACCCAATCACCCCACAACAAACAACCCTTTTGAATTGAGAGTTCGGTTTGTCTGGTCTGGAAAGGTTTAAAGTTCTCAGTTTTTTTATTTTCCGGCCAGCCTTTACCTACCCAGTTCAGTACACGGGCAGTCAATGGGTCTTTTGCAGTGGCTCTGGCTACATCATTTGCAGATATGGGTAGGTCGGGGCATGTTTCTATCTGCAAGGTGTTCATCGTCAGTGCCGGGTCTTCCTCTATATTCGGTAATGGTGCTCTGCTCAACGCGTCTGCATGGGAAATTTGTTTCCCGGGGCGATGTGTCAGAGTATACGAGTAGGCTGCTAGGAATTCTGACCATCTAGTCATTCGCGGGGACAAAATGTTCGGTGTCGGCTTGTTTCCCGCCAAAATTCCCAGTAGCGGTTTATGGTCCGTTACAATCAAAAATGTTCTTCCATATAGATATTCGTGGAAGCGTTTCACTCCGGCGACGATTGCCAGGGCCTCTCTGTCCAATTGGCTATAATTACGCTCGGTTTTAGACAGAGTCTTTGAATAGTATGCGATGGGTACCTCTCTCCCATCTGGCAATTGGTGGCTCAGGATGGCACCGACTCCGAATGGTGAGGCGTCGTAGGTCACCGTCAATGGAAGTGTGTTACTAAACTGGATAAGGACGGTGTTTGATGTTAATAAGTTTTTTATTTTTTGGAAGGCTTTCTTTTCTCTATAACACCAAGTCCAAATTGTTTTTTTATCCAGTAATCGGTGTATTGGTTCCACTATTGTTGCTTTGTGGGGTAGGAACACGTTATAAAAATTTATTAGTCCCAAAAATGCCTGTAGTTCAGTTTTATTCCTTGGTTCTGGTGCGTCTTTAATAGCTTTGACTTTTTTGTCAGTAGGGTGTATACCCTCTCCGTCTATTAAGTAGCCCAGGAATTCGACGCGATCAGTCATTAAGCAGCATTTTTCTTTTTTTACTTTTAGGCCAGATTCTGAATTTAGTTAGTACGTCTTTTAGTCGGGTCGCATCTTTGGCCGAAATTAGGACATCGTCGAAATATGGTACGACCCCTTTTATACCATTTAATAGGTGTTCCATGAGGCTCTGGAAAACGCCTGGGGCTACACTCACTCCAAACTGGAGTCTGTTGCACTTGAATGCCCCTTTGTGGGTCACTATAGTTTGTGCTTCAGTCGTTAATGGGTCCACTGGGAGCTGTTGGTAAGCTTGAGCTAGGTCTAGTTTAGCAAAAACTTTTCCTCCCCCAAGAGAATGAAATAAGTGTTGTACGACTGGCACCGGGTATGCGCTTTGTTACAATGCGTGGTTCAGAGTAGCCTTGTAGTCACCACAAATTCGAACCGACCCGTCTGGTTTAATTGGTGTTACGATCGGCGTTTCCCACTTAGCATGGTCCACAGGTTCTAAAACCCCTTGGTCTATTAATTTATTTAGTTGTTCCTCTATTTTTGCTTTCAGAGCAAAAGGAACTCGTCTGGCCTTTAGTCTTCTAGGGATACCTGGGGGTCTAGACTAAAGAAAATTGGGGTCCCCCGATACCTGCCTAGGGAGCCGTCGAAAACATCCTGGAACTCTTGGATCAGGCTTTCTTCCCAGTTGGTTGCGGCCACCCGGTCTACTCCGGTCATCCCGATGCCCAATGGTGCGAACCATTCAATGCCCAGTAGGCTTGGTCGGTCTCGGTCGACTATTGTCAATAGTAGGAATTCAGTTTCCTTGGTAGTCCTTCAGGGTTAATTTTTGTCTCTGGAGTTCTTTGAGTTTGATATCTGGGACCAGTTGTTTGATAGTGTCCCATGATACCATTGATAGGAAAGACCCAGAGTCTACCTCCATTTCGCAGGGGCTGCCTTCTATTTTTACGATTATTTTTACTTTCTTCCCGCTTTCCGTCGGAGCGCTTCCGATAGTGAAAGTCTGATGTGCTTTCTCTCGGTTAGTGGCTCGCTTGTTCCGCTGCCACTTTCTCTCAATTTGTTTTGGCTCAGTTTGTGCGGGGGAGTTGCTGCGTCTGTTTGGGCTGTACTTTTTTTTGTTCCTGCAGACTTTCTCAATATGCCCTCTTTTCTTGCAAGCCCTGCAAATGGCATCAAGAAATCTGCAGTTGGCCCGAGGATGGTTCCCTCCGCAGCCAGCGCATTCCCGCCAATTCTTTTTTTTGCGCCCTTTCTTGTTGGCGTATAGGCGGTGGACTTCGTCGTCTTCCTCCCCAGATTCTGATGTCTCATCAATATCCTCGTGGTGAGTGGTGGTGGGAAATTGTTTCTTCCCTCTGTCCAGGCTCGTTTCGTCGTTGTTCGTGTTCATCTGTTTCATTTTGACCGCCGATTTTTTCGCGGCTTCAGCGGCTGTGGCTTCGGCGATGTCTTCGGCTACGGTTATGTTGGGTTTATTTAGCAGTTTGCTCTGTATATTAGAGTCTCTTAAACCCAGTATTACTCGATCCCGCATCGCCTCATCTAAATTTAGAAATTCACACGCTCGCCCTATTTGTCGGAGGGCTGCCACAAAGTCACCAAAGTCTCGCCTTCTTTCTGGTCTCTTCAGTAGAACTCGTGCCGCTTTATTAGGTTTGATACCACTGGTGCGTAGTGAGCCTTTAGTATTCTTTGGAGCTCTGGCCAAGTCAATTGCTTCACATCTCGGGGCTTCACCAAAGCCCTGGCCATCTTGAAGATTGTGGGCCCGCAGTGTGTCAAGAAAACAGCTCTCTTACGCTGGTCTGAGATCTCTGCCATCTCGTTACTTTCCAAATACATCTGGAAACGGTCTACGTAGGATTCCCAATCCTCTTCATTGGGATTGAAGGGTGTGGGCGGCGCGTTATTTCTTGCCATAGTTCTTTGTCTAGTTTTATTTGTCACCGCGTGCTCAGTCTCGCGTTTAGGACGATCCCACCTTCGTCGCCAGTGTTCCGTCCGGAAAAATGCAAGGTAGACCGGGTTTCAACAACAAAGTCCTTATTAAATACAGCAGTGGAAAAACGGAACATTGGCTCAAGCTGCGGTAGCCTTTTTATAGGGATTTGCCTGCCGGCTTGTAGCCAATGACAGGTATTTAGTTTTGCCGCCTTTTGAGCGGTTTCTTGGATTGGTTCCTATTGAACCAATCCCCATTCAGGTTTTTTAGCCAATCAGAATCCTGTGTTAGGAGTCTACTATTTTATATACAGAACAAGATATATCCCCTATTTTTACGACCTTTCTTGCCACCGTTGTTAAATGAATCCCTGCAGTGGTTAAGTTAGGAACATGATTGTTAACTAAATCTGGCTTCCCCACGGACTTTGCTTCTGAGAAGGTCACAAAAGAAGATCCCATGACACTGCAAGCATCATAAATATGAGTCTGTTGCCAAGCAGCTGAATTTTGATCAGGTGCCCATGGGGATGCTGCAAAGGTAGTGTGAAAAACGGTCATAAATCACTTTTCTCAACGCCGTTGTAGCTTTGATTGGCCACTGAAAGAAAGACTCTAAGTCAAGGAGTTCCGACAGTAGATTGTGAGCTCATGATTAACAGATTAACAGAGTTGGAAGGGACCTGGTAGGTCAGCTACTCCAACCCCCTACCCAAGCAGGAGACCCTACACCATTTCTGACAAATGGCAGTCCAGTCTCTTCCTGAAAGTCTCAAGTGATGACGCTCCCACAGCTTCTGAGGGCAACTTCTGTTCCATGAGCTGATTGTTCTCACTGTCAGAAAATTTCTCCTTATTTCCAGGTTGAATCTCTCCTGGATCAGTTTCCATCCATTGTTCCTTGTCTGACCTGTGGGTGCCTTGGAAAATAGATTGATCCCTTTCTCCTCTCTGTGGCAGCCCCTCAATTATTGGAAAACTGCTCTCGTGTCTCCCCTGGTCCTTCTCTTCTCTAGACTAGCCAGGCCCAGTTCCTGCAACTGTTCATAGTATGTTTTATAATTATCCATCCTTTCCATTTTTCTGTCTGCTGTGCCCATCCTCAGGGAATCCATGGAAGGAAACCTCTCCATCTTTAATCCAGTGTCACAGATTGGGGAGGGGGGGTGGAATCAGGGATCCGTCTAAAGTAAGCAAACCAGATATCTGGCATTACTGCAATGACTCTAGCCACTGAGTATTTACAACTCCAGCCGTAGTGTTTATTTCCATTTCTCCAAGGGCAGAACAACTTTGCCTGCAAAGCCTTCTTGGTCAACGACAACGTCCAACATCTGAGGCAGTTTGCTGCTTTCTGTTTGTTTAGTTGCTATCCCTGGAACCATGAAGTCATCCAGAAAATGGGATTCCATGAATTGACATCCTAGGAAAAAACTGCACACAGTAAGGAAGAAGGAGAAAAGGACGAGTGGGATGTATGTCTGGAGTATTTTTAAAGACGTCTGTGTGTGTTTTTAGAAAGATGAGAGAGTGCTAAGAAGAACAACAAAGATGGTTAGAGGACTGGAAGCTAGAGCATATGAAGAACGGTTGCAGGAACTGGGCCTGGCTAGTCTAGGGAAGAGAAGGACCAGAGGAGACATGATAGCAGCCTTCCAATATCTGAGGGGTTGCCCCAAAGAAGAGGGGTTCAAGCTATTTTCCAAAGCATCCGAAGGTAGGACAAGAAGCAACAGATGGAAACTAAGCAAGGAGAGAAGCAACATAGGACTAAGGAGCAATTTCCTGACAGTCAGAACAATGAATCCATGGAAATTTTGTTTAGAGTTTCCCAATTTTATTTTATTTTTTCATTATCCAAAACCATTTACCATGAAGGTTTGTCAATCTTCAAGGACCAGCCATGGGTCCCTTTCTTCAACACCATCGTGACATTGAAAGATTACTGAACGAATAGTCATAACCCGAGGACTACTTAGATCATTAAAAACAACATCATTGAATGATCTTGATCAACTTTGCAACTGTTTTGTAGTGCTTTATTTTCTGGCTGAGGGAGGTGTCACATTTCGGGCCTGGAAACTAAAACATGAAGAATGACTGAAGGATCTGGGTTTGGCTAGTCTCAAGAAAAGAAGTATTGGAGGTGACATGATAGCAGTATCCCAGTATTTGAGGGCTTGCCACAAAGAAGAGGAGTGGGTCAAATTATTCTCCAAAGCACGAGAAGGCAAGGCAAGAGACAATGGTTGGAAACTAATGGTTGGAAACTAACTCCAATGGTTGGAGAGGAGCAACCTGGAATTAAGGAGAAACTTCCTCACAGGGAGGACAATTAAGCAGTGGAATGGCTTGCCACCAGAAGTTGTGGGTGCTCCTCCACTGGAGATTTTAAAGAAGAGTCTAGACAGTCACTTATCTGAAATGGTCTATGTTCCCCTGCTTGAGCAGGGAGCTGGACTAGAAGACCTCCAGGGTCCCTTCCAGATTCTATTCTATTCTATTCTATCCTATCCTATCCTGTATTAAATGCTACTGACACAGGACCATCTATTAACAAAATATTCCTTTCCATCATATAAATCCTGAAGGAGGTCCCCACCATGACTACATGCAAGGCTCTTTAACAGAAAACAACTTCTCCAAAGATTAATTGAGGAAGGGGAAATAAGATGATTATCATTCTTGAGAAGATGGCTCAGTTCATTTTTTTTCTTGGAACAGGAGGAGGAAAATTACTCTGCATATAAGTGAGGAATTTTTAAAAATATCAATAATGACCTCAGCTGGATATGAACAGCTCAGGTAGTACAACATTTGCCTTCAAAATGTTACGTTTATCATTGAAAGGGTATAATGTATGTGCTTGTGTATGACATATCCATACGAAAAATGCTCTTTAGTTTTGTAGCCTCTGTGCCAAATTATTTTCTTATTCCCTTCCTTCCTTTGTTTATACTTTTCCCAACAGGCAAACTCCAAAATTAATCAAAGATAATCACCATCTCCTCTTTCCCCCCCTCCTTTTGGAGGGACTTTTGATCATTTTGGTATTTTCTACAATCAGAGGTCTTCTATGGAAACTTTCCGCTTCCTCAAAGCAATGTTCTCTTTGATGCTGAAGAACGTCTTGTGCTTCAACATCATTTTGTAAGAATGATGGATCTTCCCAAGAAAGAATTTTTTTTTTTCTACCGTAAGACCTGGCATGCGTACTAAGCAGAACATCAAATGATGACTAAGGACTTTCTAGATGTTCTCCTCCATTGTTCAACAATCAAAATATTGGCTGTGTTAAAACTGACTGGACCTAAAACAATCTTTTTTTAAAAAAAAATAAAATCCAGTGGTTTCCAGCATCCCCTGCAGAAAAGATGCCAAGCATCGTGCCAGGCTAGACTGTGTGGGAAGTGATTTTTAGAACTGACCACCCACAAAAGAAGTCCATTCATCAGGCATCACTTGGCTCAACTCCAAATGTTGAAGAGATTCAAACATTCACATCTGAAGATGATTTCAGAAGGTGGATAATGGTCTGCAGAGAAAACAATTTGGAAATTCAAAAGTAAGTAGCCTTTTATCCCAAAGATGCTTTTAAAGAAGGAATTGGACTTTCTGGTTTTTCTTTGCTTCTCATCCAAGAAAAGAAAGGAAAAAAAAATCCAGCTTTGATCTGGATGACTTAGAATCTCCATAGACCTAAGTAATCTTTAATTCTGTTCAAAACTCTATTGGCCATTCACATAAATATTTCAAATCTAGTCTAATGTGTGTTCTCTATACCTTATTCTGATGAGAGAACAGACTAGAATAATAGGGTTGGAAGGTACCTTGGAGGTCTTCTAGTCCAACCCCTGCTTAGGCAGAAAACCTTACACTACTTCAGACAAATGGTTGCCCAATCTCTTCTTAAAAACTTCCTGTGTTGGAGCATTTACAACTTCTGAAGTCAAATTATTCCATTGATTACTTGTTCTAACTGCCAGGAAATTTCTTCCCTCAGGTGCTTTGGAGAATAGCTTGACTCACTCTTCTTTGTGGCAACTCCTGAGATTTTGGAACACGGCACTCATGTCACCCCTAGTCCTTCTTTTCATAATTTGATGGTGATGATGATGTTATCCATTCAGTTGTGTCTGACTCTTGGTAATTCAGTTGGCTAGATCTCTCCATGACTTCCAATCTTTCACCATTTCTTTGAGTTTTTCTATGCTCAGGCTGGCCTCAACTTTGATGGTGTACCTGATCCTAATCAATATGTTGGTTGATGTATACCACACAGGTGGACCCTACCTTTAAATACCATTTCCCAAGGTCCCCAGTTGTTCTTTTTTAAAAAAAAAATAATGTGTATAATTCCTACAGGAGTGTCCTTGGGAAATAAAATTTCTCATGCATTCCTATGGTACGTTTAGATGTTAAACCTGGAATCTAAACCTCTCTAAACTTCCTTCTCGGTGCCCTGTCTGTTTGTGAAATTGGTGGTTTATAAGTTTCATAAAATACAATTCATTTTGAGTGGAATTTGGCAAAATGGATGGCTTGGTGATAAACAGGTTTCCTATAGAGTCCCTGAACTATGGTTCACTGTCCTCCGGAGAATATGCTTGTCTAATGTAAATATTTTAGTTTATTTATAAGGCTTTGTGAAATATGAAGTTGCCTTGTTTGCGATTTAACATAGTTTATGAGGCAGTTGATCCAATTAAACCATAATTGGCCAGGCAGAGATGAGCCAAGCAATATTACTAATGCAGAGTTTGGGGTGAATGCTTATCAGTTGTGTGTTTGGATGGTGTGTGTACACTGCATTAAACAAAACAGACTGAATTTGGAGTCCAAGAAAACCCAAATGAGCCTTGGGATTGTTTTGTGGTGCCTAACAGAGCTGCTTAAACTGATATGAAAGGCACTGTTTTTCTTTCTTGTACCCTTCAGTAGAGTACAACAGAATAGAATAGACTAACAGAGTTGGAAGGGACCTTGTATGGAGGTCTTCTAATAATCCACTGCTCAGGCAGGAAACCCTATAGGAAGGAAGGGAGGGAGGAAGGAAGGAAGGGGAGAAAGAGGAGGGAGAAAGAGAAGAGCAGGAGAAAGGGAAGGAAGGGAGGAAGGGGAGGGAGGGAGAGAGAAGAGCAGGAGAAAGGGAAGGAAGGAAGGGAGGGAGGGAGGGAGGGAGGAGAGAAAGAGGAGGGACTGAGAGAAGGAACAGAAGAAAGGGAAGGAGGGAGGGAGGGGAGGAAGGGAGGGAGAGAGAAGAGCAGGAGAAAGGGAAGGGAGGGAGGAAGGAAGGAAGGAAGGGGAGAAAGAGGAGGGACTGAGAGAAGGAACAGAAGATAGGGAAGGAAGGAGGGAGGGAGGGGAGGGAGGGAGAGAGAAGAGCAGGAGAAAGGGAAGGAAGGGAGGGAGGGAGGGAGGGAGGGAGGAAGGAAGGGGAGAAAGAGGAGGGACTGAGAGAAGGAACAGAAGAAAGGGAAGGAAGGAGGGAGGGAGGGGAGGAAGGGAGGGAGAGAGAAGAGCAGGAGAAAGGGAAGG
>BLBF01000067.1:4332448-4345450 GCA_015471245.1 Laticauda colubrina
AAGAAAGAAAGAAAGAAAGAAAGAAAGAAAGAAAGAAAGAAAGAAAGTTTCAAACTCAACAACTTTTAAGTGGTGTGGACTTCAGCTCCAGAATTTCCCAGGCTTCACCAGCTGGGGAAATCTGGGAGTGAAGTCCATACCTCTTAAAGTTGTCCAGTTTGAAGTACCCTTCTCTGGAGGTGAAGGTGCTGGATTATGAGCTTTAAAAAATCTGAGTTCTAATCCTGCTTTAGGCACAAATCCAGCTAGGTGATTTGGGGCCAGCACTCTCATTTTACTTACAGCAAATCTTGCCAGCAAAACTGCAGGGACTTGTCCAGTCAACCCCCAGAAGTCAAAAATAACCTGAAGGCACCAATTTAGATAAAGATCACAGATATATCAAGTTCTGTCAAGTAAAAATAGTGCATCTTTGCTATCTTCCTAACAGCATAGCAAAATCCAGAAAGAAATAAACTCTTACTAGAACATAGAATAACAAGGCTGGAAGGGACCTTTGAGGTCTTCTAGTCCAGCCCCCTGATCAAGTAGAAGGGCTTATGCCATTTCAGACAAATGGCCGTCCGGTCTCTTCTTCAAAACCTCCAGTGATGGAGCACCCACAACTTCCAGAGGTAAGTAGTTCCACTGGTTAATTGTTCAGGAAATTTCTCCTTGATTCTAGGTTGGATCTCTCTTTGATAAGCTTCCACCCATTACTTCATGCCCTCCTTCAGGTGTTTTGGAGAATAGCCCCCTCGTCTCTGCAACAGCCCCTCAAATATTGAAGACTGCTAGTTAGTCTTCTGGCGAACCTTCAGAATCTTGGATCTCGAAGGAGCTGAAATTCTAGCATTCAATTACTTGTGACTTCTTGTTAAGGTGGGTTTCTGAGAGCTACCTTTCATCTCCTTTCTCCCAGAACATAAAATCAAAGGGCTAAATGTCCCTTTTGCAGATATGATGACCTTGAAATAATCATCTGCATCGTGTTATTCGTATTTCGATTTATACCCATTTCTTTTGCAACTCCAAAGGAAGTTTCTAGGTTTTCTTTCAGTGCCACCCCTCTTCACTATCTCTGTCACTTTCCATTCTTGCTTCCATGCTTCATGTACAGGTACTCTTCAACACATGACTACAATTGAGCTCCACATTTCTGTGGCTAAGTGAGACAGTTGTTAAGTGAGGTTTGCCCCATTTTAAGGGGCTTCCTTGCTCCAAGCGAGTCAAACTGCAGTTGCTTCAGTTAGTAACCCAGTTGTTAAGTGAATCTGGCTTCTCCAGGGACTTGGCCACTCAGAAGGTTGCAAAAGGGGATCACGTGGCCCCTTTTATGACACTGCAACCATCATAAGTACAAGTCAGTTGCCAAGCACCTGAATTTTGATGGGGAATTCTGCAAAGATCGTACCTGTGAAAAAATGGTCACACGTCACTTTTTTCAGTGCCGTTGCATCTTTGAACTTCGAAAGGAACTGTTGTAAGTTCAACAGTGGGAGGAGTGTCTGTATTGTAACTTTGAACTGTCACAGTACAAATGGTTTTTCAGTCAAGGACTACCTGTTAGATAGGCAATTCCATCAGCTAAGCAGACCTGTATTTTAGCATTTCTTCATTTACACCTTTAAGACTTGTGGACTTCAACTCCCAGATTTTCTCCTCCAATCATGTTAGCTCAGGAATTTTGGGAGTTGAAGTCCACAAGTCTTAAACTTGCCAAGTTTGAAGACCCTCGACATAGAGCAATAATAGGGCTGGAAGGGACCATGGAGGTCTTCTAGTCCAACCCCTCCTGGAGCAGGAGAGACTTTAAATCAGGGGTCCCCAAACATGGCAACTTGAAGACTTGTGGACTTCAGCTCCCTGGAGAATTCTGGGAGTTGAAGTACACAAATCTTAATCTTGCCAAGTTTGAAGTTCCTTGATTTAGAAATTCTACATCTATTCCAAACATTTTTCAATATTTGCAGAGGTGCAAATCCTTATTTCCAATCATGAAAATCATCAGCTCAGCTCAAATCATGAAATCATCAGCTCAGCTCACGGATACCCGTGACTTCCTCCGTACCATCCTAGAGAGAACTTGATCTCAATCGATTAACACATTCCCTTCCTGTGCAGGGATCAATACTAGGCTGAACCAATTGTGCTGAAAAGACTTCTGGAAGGACTGTTTCAAGCCCCCCCCCCCGCCCCCGCCTCCAGATTAGGGCATCGCTTGGCCCAAGGCTGTCTTTCAAAGTGAGGATATTAGTCCCAGAACTGACAAATCTCATTTATTTGAATTAGATTTAAATATAAATGCATCTGCCCATCTCATTCTTATAAGTGTAGAGGGAAGGTAGAATGGCCTTGAGGGATAGGAGAAAGAGGCAGCCTTACCAAGACAATGGTCCAGTGGTGGGATTATTATTTTTTTACTACCAATTCTGTGGGTGTGGCAGGGGAAGGATACCGTAAAATCTCCAGTCAGAGGTGGTATTTTCCAGTTCTCTGAACTACTTAAAATTTCCCGCTACCAGTTCTCCAGAACTGGCCAGAACCTGCTGGAATACCACCGCTGCAATGGTCAAATAAAAGTAATCTGAGTCTGGTCCAGAAATGTAATTTGAGAAAGTATTTAAGACAAGAACTTCCCTAATTCACTGAAAAATAAAAAGAGGGGAGAAGGCACATTCATATCTGCAAAATTCTATTTATTCATCCATCCATCATCTATCCATCTATCTTTTATCATCCACCTACCTACCTATCATAATAACCTTTATTTTCATTGCACATGTACACAATTAAATTGATTATCTATCTTATCATCTAACTCTATCTGTACATCTAACTCTGTCTATCTGTTTATCATCTTTGTATCATCTATATCTATCTCTCTCTCTCTATCTATCTGTCTATCTATCTATCTATCATCTATATCTATCCATCTATCCATCTATCAGTTATCTATTTCTCATGTTTCTAGATTACCCCTCGCCTCCCCTGTTACTATATCTTTCGGGTAAAACGACTTGATTTCCTAGTTTGCTCTACCTTGAAGAACTGACAATGTAGAAGGGGGGAAAAAATCAAAAGTTTGGCGTCATAAGAGATTTCCCGGAACTTAAATCCTCTTTGCGCTGAACTAAACTGACTCAAAGGACAATGGGTGAGACAATGGGGACAAGTCTGGGCTTCTAGTCTTTTAAGAGATTGGAAACTTAAGCCCTATAAAAAGAACATCGGGCAATCTGGGCAAAAGAAACATTTGCCTTGAATCATGGAATAACAGAGTTGGAAGGGACCTTGGAGGTCATCTACTCCAACCCCCTGATCAAGCAGGAGGTTCTATTCTAAATATTAGCCTCTACCTAGGATTGAACTCACAGCCTCCTGATTGTGAGGCGAGAGCTCCATCTCTAAGACTGGTTGTCGGGAAGTGCAGGCTGAAGAGAGGCTGAATGAGTTTTGCCCCATTTTAAGAACTTTCTTGACCCAGTTGTTAAGTTAGCAACATGATTGCTGAGTGAATCCAGCTTCCCATTGGCTTGACTTGTCAGAAAGTCACAAGTGGTGATCATGTGACACTGCAACTATCGTAAATAGGAGTCAGTTGCCGTAGGAATACCACCGTGATGGTCGTAACTATGAAAAAAATGGCCATAAGTTGAGGGTTACCTGTGTAGTTTATCCTCCCCGGTCTTGAAACATGATAGCAGGATCGTGAGCTACAGGAGGAAGAAAATTCAAGCAAAAAGGCTAGGAAAAAACTGGTCCCCATCAGAACAATTTCAAGAGAAGCATGATATCCTTTTGACCGAAGCGATCCTTTCCACAAATGTGTCCAAACCGATTGGAGATGTTTTAATTTGGGATTCCTGTAGGGGGTTGAGATGGATGACCTTAGAACTCCCCCTCCCTCCCTCCCTTCACCCGAGCATTCTTAGACTGTCCTTTGAGCAGAAGCAAACAAACTGGACAAAACCTGGCAACTTTTTCTCAGCTGCTATTAACACCTGCCAGAGAGAGCAAAATATCACAGTATTCCCAAGCAACAAAAAACAAAAGACACCAGCAAAGAAATGTTCTCTTTAAATTCATCTGCATCTGGTTAAAGTTTAAGGCACATGAGCAAAATCAATCCGGGCGAAAAACAAGCCTAATTCAAGGGGGTGTGTGGAAAGTAGAACCAAATGCCTTCAATCATACCGGCACGTCATTATGACTTTCTGGAATTGGGCTTTGGGACTTTAAAGTGAAATTATGCCCAGCTTTCATGGAAAAAACAACAGGTGTGAACCATGCACCACCAAAAGAAAAGCCTTCGGAAGCAGGGCAAGAGATGGATGACTTTCAGAGGAATGTTGAAATTTGTAAAACAAATTGTTTAAAAAAAAAAAAAAAAAGCCCCAGCAATATTAACAAGGGGAGGTCTCACAAACATACCCCCTCCTCTTTTTTTAAAATAATTTTTATTGTGCATTTTTCCTTTATATACATAACTGTTCCAATTATACAACGTCATTGCATACTGGTTGAATCAAATCCCTCCCCCCCCCTTTCTATCATGTTATACATCCCAGTTAAAACTATCACACAGTATAATCTCTCCATCATATTATACATCCGAATTATAACTATTATTTGATCATTTCTACTGTAGTACGCTACTACAATTCTCACTTTGTGCACTTTGTAGCTCCTGCTGCCTTAAGAAAGTTCAAAACATTCTCAAAAATCCATCTCATCCGGGGAGCCCCCCCCCCCCCTTTTTTTTTTTTTTTTTTTTTTACTATTACCACCTGGCAGACAGTACAGAATAATCGAAACAAGCACAAATAGGCTGAAAAACAGCTTCTATCTCAGGGCAGTAGCTCCATTGAATTCTACTGTATAGTGCAGTGTTGGTGCGGTGTTGGGGTTTTTGATTCAATGTATGGAGAGTGAAGGGTGTGTGTTTGTGTTTATTTTCATGGTCATGATGTGCACTGAAGAGGGTGTTTGATTTCATTGTATGAGGTGCAATGACAATAAAGTAAACTCAACTCAACTCAACTTCATGCTATATTCACGTACAGTTCAATAATACGATTTCTTGCATTGTTTATCCTTACATCTTCCCCTATTGCTGCATATATTTGTATTTTGTTAATTTTCTTTCCTTATGGAACACTAATCTCTGCTTCTATTATTTATCCAGTTATACAATAGGTGTCCCATGTTAGGTGATATTCTAATTCCTCTTTATCCTTAGTTCCATTGTAAGACTGTCCAGTTTGGTTATACTCTACACCCCACTCCTCTTTGGATGCCAGGCAAGGCAGAGCATGTGAGGACAAAACGGATAATTCAGGAAGAGGATGTCGAAGGGAACGGCTGGTGCTCATAACGGCTAGAAACATGAAGAGGAAGGATGCACAGCAACAACTTGAACTGGAATTCTCTCGTTAAATATAATAGTGGTGCTAACCCGAGGGTGCTTTTAAGGCCATTGTACCCATTTGCCCACTTCTTGACCTTGACTTGGCTCCAGGGAAAGTGGGATCTTACACACATAGTATTCCTGGGGACATCTGAACCTGAGAAAAGTTCAGTTTCACCAGAAATTGACTGGAAATAGATTTTAATTTTTTCTTCCAGAAAACTTAAGACAGCTGATTTAAAAAAAAAAAAAAATTCTCAGGACAAAAACCACACAGAAGGTTTGGCTAAGATAAAGCTACTGGTTACAGTTACCCAGGACTTTGTTTATTTGTTTGTTTGTTTTCCACTTTATTATTTTTACAAATAACACGAACCTATCGATCATGCTTTCTTCCCCTTCTTTTCCCTATGACAACCATTCTGTGAGGTAAGTAGGCAGGGCTGAAGGAGAGAGAAAGCGATTGCTCCAAAATTACCTAGGACTAGAACTCACCATCTCCTGGTGATTGGCTCCAAGTCAGCCAGCCAGTTTTCATGACAAAGCAGGACTAGTACTCACCATCTCCTGGTGATTGGCTCCATGTCAGCCAGCCAGTTTTCATGACAAAGAAGGACTAGAACTCACCATCGCCTGTTTTCTAGCCTAGTGCCTTCCCCATTACACCAAACTGGCTTTCTGAATGATTGTGGCTGAATGAGAGTTCAGTCCCAGGTATGTTCTCCAAGCTGAGTTTTGTCATTACTACAACGTAACAGAGGCCCTATATTGGCTGACTTCTGCAGCCACTTGTTATTTCCATGACCCATTTCAGGCAGCATTGCCACAGGTGAAGTTTTCCCATAGGTGCGAAGTTGTATCACAACAACTAAAGTTTCTCTCGATCACAGAAGTGGGCAGGGAATCCAAAGGGCTTCCTTTCTCCAGAGAAGTGATCTTGACCAGGAGTGATGCAAAACTGGCTTTCTCAGAATAGGTACCTCATTATTGCCAGCTATTACAGGTACTGTAATAGTTCAAGAGGACTTTTGAGCCAAAAATGGATGTCGCTAAGCGAGACATTTGTTAAGGGAGCGTTGACGTTGGCTTTCCTTGCCAGAGTTCTTAAGTGAATCACTGCAGTTGTTGAGTTAGTAACGCCGTCGTTCAGTGGATCTGGCTTCCCTGTTGACTTTTCGCTTGTCAGAAAGTCACAAAATCACATGACCCCGGGATACTACGACCGTCAAAAATGAGAGTCAGTTGCTGAGTGAGTTGCTCATTTTTGATCATGTGTCCATGGGGATGCTGCAATGGTCGTAAGTGTGAAAAACGGTCACAAGTCGCTGTTTGTGCTGTTGTAACTTTGAATGGTCGCTGAACAACCGTTGTAAGTCAAGGACTACCTCATAACAGAATCCAACTAGTTGTAACAATTATATACTTTTATAAAAAGTATATACTTTTATACTACAACTTCTCAACTCGGAACCATTCTTTGAAGTTTACAACAGCACTGAACCCAACTTTATTTTATTTATTCACTTATTTTAGAAAATATTGCCGCCTACTTGCCTAGCCATTTGTGCATGCACGTGAGTCACAGCCAAACTTATCTGCATTGTGCATGTGCGTGCCTCCCAGCTGATTTTTGGCCCAATTGAGGCCATTTTCGCCCTCCCGGAGGCTCGAGAGAAGCCACTGCAGCCTCAGGAGGCTGGAAAATGGGCCTTCCGGAAATATTGGAAGTGCCAAAACGGGCCCGTTTTCAGCCTCCCGAGGCTCCAGGAGGCTTCCTTCGAGCCTCTTGGAGGCTGAAAACAGCCTCCCCTGGGTTCCGGAGGCCCTCCGGAGGCCGAAAATGGGCACGTCTGGTATTTCCAGAAGGTCTGTTTTTCGGCCTCCCGAGGCTGCAGCAGCTTTCCTTGAGACTCCGGGAGGGCAAAAACAGCCTCAAATGGGCCGAAAATCAGCTGGGAGGCACGCGCATGCACAATGTAGGTAAGGGTCAAGGCAGGGGTGTTGTGCGCTCATGCATGCAGGGGAGGGTGGGGCACATTGCATTGTGGGTGCTGGCATGCACATGCGGGCTATCGCACACACACATGCTTTTGGCACACCACAACCAAAAGGTTCGCCATCACTGGCCTAGGGCACCCCAAGGCGGCTGACACGAATATAAAAACGTCACATAAAAATAAAAATAACCAAAGAAAAGAGTTAAAAAATTTAAAAAAATAATGCATTAATAACAAATATAGCACCCACCCACCTAAAATACTTATAGCTTTCCACCAGTCCTCAATGTATGCCCCATGGTCCCATCATGCAAATTTACAATCTTCCCAGCCAGTTTCTGACAAGGAAAATAACCAGGAGAAGCTGGGCTCATTTAACGACCGCTTTTAAACGATTGGCTTCACAATTGCAGTGATTCGCTTTACAATGGTTCCCCCCCAAAATAAATAAATAAATAAATAAATACATACATACATACATACATACATAGATACATACATACATACATACATAAAAGCTTGTTGAATTGGTCACTGAACAACTGCTACGGGCGTGACTCGTTCCACAACGGCCTGGGTGGTTCTGTTCCCAATCGCGGTCGTACGTCGAGGACTACCTAAATTGAACTTCTGCCTGAGAGCGGAGAGAAAGGTGGTGGGTCCTGGAAATGAGAAGGGCAGCTCGTCTTGGGAGAGGAGCAACATCTGGGGAATGGACAGTGAACATCTGTAGAAGGCTTGGAGGCGGTGGGGGAGGGTCTTCTGGGAAAATATGCCTGGCCTAATCCCAGCCGTATCTGGTGTAATAGGATTTGGTTACAAACGGCCCCTCGGTGTCTTACCACATTTTGTTCTGCTGCGTTTCCAGGGGTGGGCACGGACCCCCCTCGCATTGCAGGGTCTTGGGAAATAAGCTGAGGGAAGGATTGATGGCTGACGTGGTTGCTGAAGGGAAAGAATATATAACCTTTTCTTCCTTTCCTTTCCTTTTCTCTCTTTCCTTCTTCTTTCTTTCTTTCTTTCTTTCTTTCTTTCCTTCTCTCTCCTTCCTTCCTTCTTTTCCTTTCCTTTCCTTCTCTCTCTTTCCTTCCTTCTTTTTTCCCCTCCTTTCCTTTCCTTCTCTCTCTTTCCTTCCTTCTTTTTCCTTCCTTTCCTTCCCTCTCTATCCTTCCTTCCTTCTTTTTTTCCTTTCTTCCTTTCCTTTCCTTCTCTCTCTCTCTTTCCTTCCTTCCTTCTTTTTTCCTTTCTTCCTTTCCTTCTCTCTCTTTCCTTCCTTCCTTTCCTTCTTTCTCTTTCCTTCCTTCCTTCTTTTTTCCTTCTTTTCCTTTCCTTTCCTTTCCTTCTCTCTCTCTTTCCTTCCTTCCTTCTTTTTTCCTTCCTTTCTTTTCCTTCTCTCTCTTTCCTTCCTTCCTTTCCTTTCCTTCTCTCTCCTTCCTTCCTTCTTTTTTTCCTTCCTTCCCTTCTCTCTTTTCCTTCCTTCTTTCTTATTTCCTTTCCTTCCTTCCTTTCTTTTCCTTTCCTTCTCTCTCTCTGTTTCTTTCCTTTTCTTTCTCTCTCCCCACTCTCTTTCTTTTCAAACTAAAGATGTGTGCACTATACAAATGCTGATGTAGGTAGGCAGACAGAACTCAGAGATAAAGAAAGAGATAGAAAGAGAGGGAGGGAGAGAAAGGGAGGGGGAGAGAGAGAATGATAGAGAGAGAGATAATGATAGAAAGATAAATATGATAGATGGATGGAGAGAAGAACAGATAGAAAAACAAAAGGACAAAAATTCATGTTAGACATATAGATATGATCCATATCTTCATTTTATAAACACTTCATTTGAAGAATACCGATGTAAGTGTATAGACAGATGACAGACAGACAGACATGTTAGACTATACTGTGAGTAGGATTCATGCCTTTATTTTATCTCGATATCTATAAAAGAATGAACTTGTACGCCAATATTTTTTTGTTCATCCACTAACAATTCTCATTTATTTGGTGAGATGGTATTTGCACGCAGAGAGTGAAGACACAGATTTCTTGTTGGTTTAAAAAAATGTGTCAGCTTTCCCTCTTTAAATTTTTTGTTACACAATGTTCCAACTCCCTTACCCGATAATTAAGTAATTAACATTTTAAAAGAGGGAGATAGTTGAACTTAACATGCATATATGAGCATTTGGAGGGAGATGCATTTAAAAGGGTCTTGCTGTATTTTTGCAACATCTTTCAAGACCATTGTGGGGGGGGAAACCCTCTTCTTTTCTCCCAGAGCAAGGAAAATTGTGAAATTGTGTTTAGGAAATCTTTTCTCCTTTCCCCCCCCTCTGGAGATATAGAATTTCTCTGCCTGGCTGAGAGACGCCATCCAAACATGTATCTATTTATTGTATTTATACCCACCACAATCATAAAATCATGTCCCTCTGGGCAAATGTGCAGCAACCACCAAAACATGCTGCCTCAACAAAAATGTCTCTTTTCAAGATCCTTCAGACAATAGAACTGTGATGGCGAACCTATGACACACCTGCTATCAGTGGCACGCAGAGCCATTTGTGCTGGCATGCGAGCCACAGGCAAACTTACCTCACTGCGCATGCGCGTGCCTCACAGCTGATTTTTTTTCCCCCAGTTGGTTTGAAGCCTTTTTCGGCTTCCCAGAGGCTTGGAAAAACCTCTGCAAGGCTTTTCAGGCCAAATTATAGGCCCATTTTGTCACTTCCTGTCAGCTGTGAGGCGCAGTGCAGGTAAGGGGGTGGTGGGGGAGAATTGCGCGTGCATGTGCAGGGGCGTGGAGAGGGGCACGTGCATTGCATTCTGGGTGCTGCCACAGGAGCCCAAAAAGGTTAGCCACCACTGCAATAGAACATAGACCTCTGAGGTCTTCTAGTCCAACCTGCTACTTGAGCAGGAGACCCTATGCCATTTCAGACAAATGGTTGTCCCGTCTCTTTTTGAAAGCCTCCAGTAATGGAGCACCCACAACTACTCAAGGCAAAAGAGTTGATTGCTCTCATTGTTAGGAAATTTCTCCTTAATTTTAGATGGCTTCTTTCCTTAGTTAGTTTCCATCCATTGCTTCTTGTCTTGCCTTTTGTTGTTTTGGAAAATAGTTTGACCTCCTCATCTTTGTCGGAACTCCTCAAATATTGGAGCAATATTATTGCTAGACCATGGATACCTATGGAGATTCTCAGTCATCCAGGTCATGGTTTTCCCAAAGGTGCTTTTCCAAGAGGACTTTCAACTGGACTTCCTTGTTTTTCTTTGAAGACATTTTGCTTCTCATCCAAGAAGCTTCTTGAGCTCTGACTATCTATTCCCCACCATCCAGTTAGAGCTGAAGAAGCTTCTTGGATAAGAAGCAAAACATCTCCTAAGAAAAACAAGGAAGTCCAGTTGGACGTCCTCTTGTAAAAGCACCTTTGGGAGAACCATGACCTGGATGACTGAAAACCATGGATAGTTGGATCAAGCCAAAGTAAAATGATAAACATGATGCTAACCCGTAATTCACATTGTGTCAGGCACAAAGGATCAGGGTCATTAAGTAGCAACAGAGAAGGTTTATTCAAGCCTATATACAAGAAACTAGTCAGCTAAATTTGAACGCTGATTTGGCGCCAGATAAGGATCAAGAGAATTCAACAGGGGTTGGATAACCACTGTAACAACTCTAAACTGATGATGCACTTGACTCCACCTTCAGCTCTGCCTGATTTTCTCCGACACAGCAGCTGGGTTCATCCAACATAGTCAACTTCAAACTATTGAACCTCATGGCTATACAAACCTAGTTAGCAAGAGGGAAAGGTAGACCAAAAAAACCAAGAATGCGATGAGAGATAGAGAAGACCTCTGACATCATCTACAATGCCTACAAATCTCAGCTTCTATTATCATAGCTGTCTGTGTTGGTTAATATGTTGATTCATCACTTATATCTTTTATGTACATTGGGAGCTTATGCACCAAAGACAAATTCCTTCTGTGTCCAATCACACTTGGCCAATAAAAATTCTATTCTATTCTATTCTAATGTTGTAGACAGTTGCAGTCCACTAGCCCCTTATTAAAACCTAGAGATGATCCCGTAAGCATTTAATGAACAGATTTCAAAGTCATTTTCGACTGTAGATTAATCTACTGGGAAATTAAATCACAGTCACTCGCTCACTCACTCTCTGAAGACGTTGCAGGCATGCTCTCTGGTAAACCCTTCTTTAAAACCCACCTTCAAGGCAGAAGGATTTCTTGATTCTAAGCAAGTTCTCCCATCTAGTGGCAAAATGCTACACTGCAAGAATAAAAGCTCCACTAAAAGCCAGCTACCTCCTGGAGAAAAGAGGACAACAGCATAGCAAGAGCATTTAGACTTGTGTACCACTTCGTAGTGCTTTCCAGCCCTTTCTAAGCGGTTTACAGAGTCAGCCTCTTTTCCCCCAACAGTCTGGGTTGTGATTTAACCCACCTTAGAAGGATGGAAGGCTGAGCCAACCTTTATAGAATAACAGACTCTATATGATGATCTTTGTAGTCCAGCCAGTCCAGCAGTTGGCGATGCTTTTGTTGAGTTTCTCAAAGGCATTCTGCAATTTTGCATTCTTTCTTTTTGATGGGAGGATCCAAGGTTGGTTGCCAAGAATAAGAAGAGAGTGGATTAGGTAGGATGACTGCAAAGCTAGAAGTATGATGATGATGTTGAGGATGATTATACCCATTCAGTCGTGTCCAACTCTTGACAAGTCTATGGGCCAGATTTCTCCACGTCAGTGGTGGGATTCAAATTTTTTTAATACTGCTTCTGTGGACGTGGCTTGGTGGATGTGGTGTGCTTGGTGGGCGTTGCAGGGGAAGGATACTATAAAATCCCCATCCCCACCCCACTCCTGGGGGAAGATTACTGTAAAATCCCGTTCCTTCCCCACCCCCACTAACCTGCTTTCCAGCTCCGTTCTCCTATGCAAGGCAACCAAAGAAGATCCAGCTGGTCAACTGGAACTCCGGAGGCAGAAAATAGATGGGGTTGGTGGGGCCTGTCAGAGGTGGGATTTGACGGTTCTCCAAACTACTCAAAATTTCCACTCCCGGTTCTCCAGAATGGGTCAGAACCAGCTGAATACCACCTCTGCTCCACATCTTCTGATCTTGCACTACTTCTTTGAGTTGTTCTATGCTTTGGCTGGTGTCAGCTTTGATGATGTCCAGCCATTGTGTTCTTTGGGAGAACCTGGTTTCCTTTGACTGTTAACTTTTCCAAACATAATTGCTTTCTCCAGTGAATTCCCCCGCATGACATGGCCAAAATAAGTGAGAAGCAATTTTGTGATTTTCCTTTCCAGGGACATATCTGGTGCTATGTAGAGCCATGATGGCACAGGGGTTAGAATGCAGTATTGCAGGCTAACTGACTGCTCACTGCCAGGAGACTGATCCTGACCGGCTCAAGGTTGACTCAGCCATCCATCTTTCCAAGTCCAGTAAAATGAGGACCCAGGGCAATAGGCTGATTCTGTAAATCACTTAGAGAGGGCTGGAAAGCACTGTGAAGTCTATTGCTATTGCTCTTCTTTTCCTTCCTTCCTTCCTTCCTTCCTTCCTTCCTTCCTTCCTTCCTTC
>BLBF01000067.1:4345460-4357299 GCA_015471245.1 Laticauda colubrina
TTCCTTCCTTCCTTCCTTCCTTCCTTCCTTCCTTCCTTCCTTCCTTCCTTCCTTCCTTCCTTCCTTCCTTCCTTCTATGGTGTGCAGTGGGTATGTAGTATTACAGGCCAACTCTGCCAACTGTCAGCAGTTCAATCCTGACCACCTCAAGGTTGACTCAGCCTTCCATCCTTCTGAGGTGGGTAAAATAAGGACCCAGATTGTTGGGGGCAAATAGGCTGATTCTGTAAACCACTTAGAGAGGGTTGTAAAAACACTGTGAAGCAGGATGTAAGTCTAAGTGCTATCGCTATGGCTATGCAGTCCAGCATTTGCTTGAGAAGTCTGCTTATGGGCACTTGCAATACAACTTCCTCTTAGAAACTGGTTGGAGAAGATTTCACAGCGTTCACAGCATTGGTGCAGATATTATGGAAAGTAGTCATGGGAAGAGAGAACAACATCAGAACAGCATAACTCCTCCAGAAAGGTCAGATTAATCCAACATAAGTGTACATGCTCCAGGGTGCTCAAAAAAATATATGTGGTTTTGGCAAGCAAGTGGATGCTAGAATCTTGCTACTTGTTCACACCATAGATTTATACCCAAAATTTGGCACAAAGAAAGCCCACGAGGAGATCAAATGAAGATCTCCCTGTGCTTTAAAGCATGGGCACATTATATATTCCATCATGTATTCTTGATTCAACAACATGCTTGTGTGAGATTTCAGGATGGGGAAAGCAGAAAAAGACTAGATTTTGGGGAGGGGGATATATTTAGCCTTGCACATATTTTACTTAAATCTATTGCAATGGATTCCTAGCAGGTTGGTGATTCCATCCTTTAAAAAAAATAGGGGCATTTGAGTGATGGTTCAAGTGGAAAATTGGTGAGAGAAAGGATAACAGATAACAGATAATAACAGATTAATAGAGTTGGAAGGGACCTTGTAGATCATCCAGTCCAGCCCCCTGCCCAAGCGGGAGACCCTACACCATTTCTGAAAAATGGCAGTCCGATCTCTTCTTGAAGGTCTCAAGTGATGATGCTCCCACAGGGCAACTTCTGTTCCATGGGTCGATTGTTCTCACTGTCAGAAAATTTCTCCTTATTTCTAGCTTGAATTTCCCCTTGATCAGTTTCCATCCCTTATTCCTTGTCTGGCCTTTGGGTGCTTTGGAAAACAGCTTGCTCCCTTCCTCTCTGTGGCAGCCCCTCAAGTATTGGAAGGCTGCTCTCCTTTCTCTTCCCTAGACTAGCCAGGCCCAGTTCCAGTTTTATCCATACGATAAAACATTCATCATATGTTTTAGTCTCCAGTCTCCTAATCATCCTGGTTGCTCTTCTCTGCACTTTTTCTCAACATCTCAAAGGGACATTTTCTGTATCCCTTTCATGGTGTGGGACCAATCTCTAGTAGAGATGTTCAAAAAGCAGATTGTCTGGAGCTTATTTGGAAGAAGGACTCAGAGAAATCCCGGACTTTCTTCAACCAAGGAGGAATAACTCATCTCACAAATGGAAAGCAAATATACGTGTCCCAGAATAAGGATCCAAATTGGGTCAGTCAGCAGGTTTATCATCTGAGCTTTCAGATTCACATTAGAGCCCATCCTCAGGAAACTTATCTCTACATCCTGCTAGAGAGAAGTTCCCTGAGGATGGGCTCCAGCATGAGTCCAAAAGCTCGGAAGACATTCAGGGGTCCTAATAACCGACCCCGATTGGATTCTGTAATAAGTGGTATCATCTGCTAGAGGAAAACTGACATTGTAAATGGTTTGCAAGTCTTCCACAAATTTGGGAGTAGAGAAAGCAGATGGTTGATTTCTCTGGGGGAGACTAGAACTTACTACTTCCTGGTAATTGGCCCCAAATCACCCTGCTGGTTTTCATGACTAAGGCAGGACTAGAATTCACCATCTCCTGGTGATTGGCCCAAAATCACCCTGCTGTCATTCACAGCTAAGGCTCAACTTGAACTCACAGTCTCTGGCTTTCTAGCCTCATGCTTTAATCACTAGAACATCTGGCTCTCCATTTAGCCATCCAGTCCAGTCAAACCATCCAAATGATGGACACGAACCCAACTCTGGCGTGAGATTCCACACTTGTGCATTGTGTTTTTTTGAAAAAGGGATTTCTCTTCAGGCAGAGCTAAATCCCCCTGTATTTGGTTTCCAGTTTGCTGCTCCTGTGTTCAGTTCTCCTTTGCTCCCATAGCAAAACATCCTTAAAAGCTGTGAGATTTTCTGTGTAGGAAGGCCATTTCAGGCTCCTAATTATTTTGGTGGTCCTCCTCTGCCTTTTTTTTTTTTTTTTAAGAGGCAGCAACCAAAACAGAACACCGCTGTCCTGTGTGGTCTCATCATAGATCTGTGCAAAGGCATTATGGCCCTGACAGTTTTATTATCAGTCCCTTTCCTAAGGAGTCGCCATGAAAGACAGAACATTCATTCACACACAAACACACTCCCGCATCCTCTCTAACAGCCAAAAGTACAACCTCAACTTGGAGCATTTTTTTTTCCAGGCATTTTGGACTTGCAAAAGACACTTAAGGAACAAAGTCATTTTTCTCCAGCTGAGGATAAAAAATGCACAGAGGTTGGAAGGGAAAAAAAATGGCAAGATAATTTCTCTGCTCAGCATCAATTAAAATGCATTCTTTGTAGCTGCGAGGGAAGGAAATGCTAACGAGTCTTTTTAAATCTGTCCATGACAGATTAGTATGTTCGGAGTTAAACAATGGAGAAAGTCACTGTAGTGTCGGTCCTTTAAAATTATTTTTATTTTAGTAGGTTTTACTGTTCAAATGCTGTATTTTGCTGAAACTCTGAGAATGCTCTGTTTGTTTGTAACATATAATATGGACCTGTACCAATGTGATTTAGGTTAACTTTGGCTATTTTTATACAGATACTTAACTTTGTGATGGTCTGATGACTCGTTACAAATAAGCAGACCTGCTTATGATGGTTTGCAGGTCTAAAAAAGTTGTCACAGATACGGTATTTGTGTCATCTTACATCAGCTCAAAAAGTCAGTGTTCCCCTTCCAGTTCTCTGCAGTTTTAAAAATGTGTACTTTTGGGGTTTGTTAAGGAAAACAGCAGGGGGAAAAAAGGCATATATGATGTGTGTGTGTGTGTGTGTGTGTGTGTATATATATATCTGTATGCTGTTCAGCTTCCTTTGGGAATGTTTCCTCTGAAACGTTGCTACAACTTTAAAAGCACTACAATGACGTGGGATAATACCCGAAGGAAGCTGAACAGCACACATGTAAGTACCCGCAAAAGCTTTAAAAAACACACATATATATACATATATATATGTGTGTGTGTGTGTGTGTATGAAGATTCTGGAATTAGAGGGACACCCCAAAATTAGCAAAAGAGAGGCTTGAAAAGATGAATAGACCTCAGCAATTTTTAAAAAGAAAAGAATCTGTAATGGATATATGCTGGCTTGTAAAACTTCTAATGCGTTAAGAAGGAATGCCTTGATCTCTAGAGAAGGTAAGAACAATAGGGTGGACTTTTATGTGAAGATAACCAAGGTGGGTTTTGACTGTGTATTGCAAATCAGTTTAAGCAGTGAGGTTCTAAGGAAGCATTGAAGGCCCCTGATGTGGACGTTCTGGTGGTATCATCAAACAGTGAGAAGGTTGGTGTTTTTCAAGAAAATTAAGGAATGATTTTTTTTTCTTTTTTGAAGGCTTTTGCTTAACTGGATGTTCTCCTCCAAAAAATCTGATGATAGTTCTTTCTCTTGTGCTTGTTCTAAACATTGGCTTTGCCTGTCTTGGTGTCATTTGGTCAATGGAGCATCTCCATGATCTCCAAATAGAATAAAATAGAGTAGAGCAGAGCAGAGTACAGTAGAGTAAAATAGAATAAAATTCTTTATTGGCCAAGTATGATTGGACACCCAAGGAACTTTTTTTCGGAGCATAGGCTTGGTACATAAAAAATACATTCATCAAGGATCATAAAATACAACACTTAGTGATAGTCAGAGGATACTAAATAAGCAATGGAAATCCTATAAGGAAACTAAATAAAACAATATAAATAGAAGCAGCAAGGTTATAGTCATAAGTAGGAGGAGATAAGTAATAGGAATAATAATCATAATAATCATAATAATAATCATAAAAATAATCTAACCCTTCCCTTGAGTTTTATCAAGCACCAAGTTAGTGCTGACCATTAGTTGACTAGATTATTGTAATCATCTTAACGGGTGATCTTGATTCTTCATGCCTGACAGATTTACAAAACGCATAAATATCAGTTTCTCCCAAGGAATTGGTGAGGTTGATTCTAATATAAAAGCTGCTATCATTTGCAGCCATGGTCTTATATTGCTTTATTCTGCAATTGGATTCTATACATTGCCTAGAGAATCCTACAGATTGAGAGCCCATAAATAAACCTCATAAATAAATGTTTCCTTTGCTCATCTCTGAGCAGTCCTGCATTCCTGGTTTTTAAATGAAAGGGTCACCTTCAAAAGTTGTAGGTGCTCCATCACTGGAGGGTTTTTCGAAGAGGCTGGACAGCCACTCATCTGGAATGATATCGGGTCTCCTGCTAGAGCATGATGACCTCAGAGGTCCAACTGTGATTCTGTTATTCTAAATAGGACACATTCTCAAAACACCCTTATTTTTTTTCTGACCAAGTATCCTGCCTTTGAATGAAATGAAAATGTCTAGGTAACCAGCAGAGGGCACACGAAGCTCATCTAAACTCCTAAAGCAACCCTGGATGTAACTGTAAGAATTAAACCAACATAGACTTCTTAAAAGTCTGTTTCCTTTTCACAGAAAAGATCTCTTCCAGGTAAATTCACACATCTTGATAAGGCCTAATAACATGTTATTTGCTTTTGGCTTAGCAAGTTGATAAATCCAGCCATTTAAAACCATCCCAGCCATTTGTAGCTTATGTAAACTATGGTTTGTTGTGACATGTGGATGTAACTTGTATTGTTCCTTGTAACAGTCTGCTCAAAAATACCAAATTCTTTATTCCAGGACTGTTAGGGCAGACTCTAGACCAAGGGTCTCCAAATTTGGCAACTTTAAGACTTGTGGTCTTCAACTCCACAAGTTTAAGACTTGTGGAGTTGAAGTCCACAAGTCTTTAAAGTTGCCAAGTTTGGAGCCCTCTGCTCTAGATCAAGCTTTTTCTTTTATTACCACTGGTTAAAAAGTTGTATTGAACTTTGAGGACCCATTCTTAAGACACTTCCTCAACTTCCAAATGCAGTTTTACCCTCTGGTGGGAGACATTTTGCTTTATGAAGTTTTATATGTGCCTTCAAGTCATTTTGGACTCCTGGTGGCCTAACCACTACCCTAAATTGCCTCTCACTTTAGTCTTTAGGAACCTAAATGAAATGAAAACCATTCTGATCCAACCTTTATCCTTGAAATGTTGAAAATCCTACAATCTACTGTCAGGGCTACAGGGAATGCCAATATAAAACCTGACGGATTTTGGAATAGCAACTCAAGGTATCTTCTAGGAATCGAGAACATTTTTTTACTCATACTTTGAATCTTTGCAGCCCCATACTGAACATGTTGTCTGTCTGCCTGCCTGCCTATCTAAATTAAATTAACAAATTAACAGAGTTGGAAGGGACTTGTAGGTCATCTATTCCAACCCTCAGCCCAAGAAGGAGACCTTACATCATTTCTGACAGATGGCAGTCCAATCTCTTCTTGAAAGCCTCCAGGGATGAAGCTCCCACAACTTCTGAAGGAAAGCTGTTCCATTGTTCTCACTGTCAGAAAATTTCTCCTTATTTCCAGATTGAATCTCTCTCCTTGTTCAGTTTCTATCCATTGTTCCTTGTCTGGCCTTTGGGTGCCTTGGAAAATAGCTTGACCCCCTTCCTCCTCTCTGGGGCAGCCCCTCAAATATTGGAAGACTGCTATCTAGTCTGTCTGTCTGTCTATCATCTATCTATCCCATTATCTATTATCTATTTAATCTATTTATCTATTATCTCTCTCATCTCTCCATCCTCTATCTACCATCAATCCTTCAATCCATCCATCCATTCTCTCTCCCTCTCCCCCTCTCCCTCCCCCCCCCTCTCTCTCTCTCTCTCTCTCTCTCTCTCTCATTTGTCTGTCTATCTAATCTCCCTCATCTATCATCTTATCTGCCGGTTTCCATTTTCTATCATCTGATCTATCTATCTATCTATCATCTGTCTACCTGATCAATTATCTATCCATCCTATCAAATTTACATGCTGACCCATCTCACGGAAAGTGACTCTGGGCAGCATACAATAAATAGTTACTACAAGTACTTTGAACCAGGTTCAATGGAAATGCCAGCTGTTTTCTGTGGACATTGCATGTGTGATATACACAGATAACATGTCACGCTTTGATTACTTCATCATAGCTGCCATCTTGATTTTTTTTTTTTCCCGTTCCCTGCCCGTCTTTATTTCTATTGGCCTCGTACAGAGCTATAAACTCCTGGCTTTTTGAAGCAGCTTCTTGGATGAGAACTGTAGAAGCTTCTTGGATGAGAAGAAAAACATTTTCAAAGGACAAAAAAACAAGAAAGTCCCAGTTCTCTTTTGGAAATGCACCTTTGGGGCTCAGTGGTGTGTGTGTTTCTCCCTCCACATCAGATCTCCTGAGATTTCATGACTGACTTTGTAACTTGTCAATCAATATTCTGGTTCCATTCTAAAATTCCTGTGTCCATTGTAAGGATCTCAAACAAGATAGGTGAAATAGGGAAGAGGAACTAATCAGGGAATCTCCAAAATTTAGGGGACCACTTCTTGTGTCCACTTGACTTGTAACAAGAGACATTCTTCCTTGTTGAGGTCCACATCAAAAATTTGAGGCAATTAGAGAAGGATGAAATCTGGGTTAAGGACTCGGTGTTGCCTTCAACTCAATTTGCAGAGTATTGAGAAAGTTGCAGATTCATAGCCATAGTTGATGAGCACTGAATTTGAGGTCTTTTTTGGAGAAAGGAGGCCAGTCTAATTATCCTTCCTTCCTTCCAAAACAACACAACATAACTTGTTGGGGGGTGGGAGGGAGGAGGACATTGAAATGTACAACTTGAGAAGACCATGAATTTCTGTGCTTTCCTCTCTCCCATGTCCATTTCTTGAATGTTTGGACTATCCTTATTTGTTTCCCGTGTTCAATCAAACGTAGCAGCAGCAATGTAATTAAAACCTTACTCTTCTTTTCAAAGAAGGAATCTGGGATTCCCCTCTCCCCCTCCCACCCCCGGATCCTATAACCAAGAAAAAAGGGAAAGCTAAAAAGTTAGGATTTAGCAAACTGTTGCATGCTAATTTTGAAATTCATTGATGAGGATATTAGGATGGAAAAATTGTGGGTGTGATAAGAAGAGGGAACTTCAAAAAATGGAGCTGAACAACAGAGGAACAATAGATTTCTCTACCTGTTTATTCAAAGTAAGCATGGATAACTTTCATCATGATCATCATTTAACGGCCCCATAATCCCTTGCGGGATGAAGCCTGGGCAACTGAATGGAGCTTGTAGAGTATTTACTGGCCGGGTGCACTTCCTGTCACCACTGTGGAGTTTTGTTCAGCAGATATATTCTCATTATGCTCAGAGAGAGAAATACCTGCCTCTACTACTCACAGCCTCCTGATGGTGAGGTGAGAGCTCCACCTCTGGGCCACCGCACCACTCTAATCATAGATATCTTTCTTGAGTGTACGATGAAACAACCTGCTGTTGTAAGCCATGATTCAGAGCCTGACTTTGACCTGGAAATGGACAAGCATGCTCCAGCTGAGTGTATGAGAACTCACCATGACCAACTCGCCCCAGGACAAGAGTTACACTAATATCGAAGAAATAGTGGAATAGAATAATTAAAGAAAGAATGTGAAAGGAGGGATGAGATAAAATGTGAATGACAAAAATTCAAATAATTGTTGAAATGTCCCAGAGCGAGTTGCCCCATGTGGCCAGTTGGCCGTGGCTGAGCCTGTGCTTCAGGATGGTCAGTGTCAGGAATCAACGGAGGGCTGATCAACCACCCAGATCTCCTGTTCCACAGGCATAGTCAGATGCTGACGTACAATCCCCAAGTTCCAGGTCGAGGAGCATCCAGAGGTGAGCAGAGCAACGTTCTTCAATGAGCCTCCTCCCTAAGCCTTGAGTAACTGCAGCTAGCTGACTACAGCGATTTAGTTGCCTCTTTGCTTGAGTTCCTAGCTCTTGCATCTAGGAGTACCACAAGCCATGGTGGCGCAGTGGTTCAAGTGCAGTACTGCAGGCTACTTCTGCCGGCTGCCTGCCTGCAATTTGGCAGTTTGAATCTCACCAGGCTCAAGGTTGATTCTGTAAACTGCTTAGAAGGGGCTGTAAAAAGCTCTGTGAAGCAGTATATAAGTCTAAGTGCTATGGCTATTTTTCTTCCTTCCTTCCTTCTTTGGTGCACAGTGGGTAGAATGCAGCACTGCAGACTAAGTCTGCCCACTGCCAGCAGTTCGATCCTGACTGGCTCAAGGTTGATTCAGCCTTCCATCCTTCCCAGGTGGGTAAAATGAGGAGCCAAATTGTTGGGGGCAAGAGGCTGACTCTTCTGTAAACCACTTAGAGAAAGCTGTAAAATCACTGTGAAGCGGTATTTAAGTCTAAGGGCTATTGCTATCTAGTTCCTGCTTGTTTAACCATTGGACTATCTGATTTGGTATATTGTGACTCTGGGAGCATATTTGAACTACAGGTAGTCTTTCGAATGCTGGTCAGATGATGGAGTACAATAATTATGCAAGAGTTGCCCTTTTAAATCTCCCATAATGTCCTGGGGAACACTACCACAGGTAGTTCTTGACTTATGGCCTCGATTGGAACCGGAACATCTGTTGCAAAGCCGTGAAGTTGTCCAGTGAGTTGCGCTCGTCATTGTGACCCCTTTTTTTTTTTTTATATGGTTGTTGGATTGCTGCAGTCAATAAGTGAATCACATGGTCATGAAATGGATCTGGCTTCCCACATCAACTTGCTGTTGGAAAGTTGCAAATGGGGGTCGCATGGCTCTGGGATGCTGCAACCATTATAAATACAGTCCATTGGCACATTGATTTTCTGTATGTCCCTAACTTTGTCTTTCCACTGTAGCTGAGAGCATCCACCCTTGACCTCCTATTCTAATCTTCCCTTCCATCCTTCCCAGAAGGATGGAAGGATGGAACTCCTTCTGCAGAGAGGTCTTTGCATTGAAGTTGGGGTCAACTCTTAAGAGTCCTCATAGACAGACTTTCTCCAGAGGATCTCACCTTGATCCTCCAGGTCTTCCAATGGTATCTCCATCATCACTGTAGCTGAGTCTTTCCTTGCTCTTGTTAGTCCTCCTCATCTTCTCCTTCTTTCCACCTTTTCCAATAACTTCTCTGAGTGTTGTATGGTTTTCCTGGATAGAAATGTAGTATGTACCATCAAGTCAGCTCTTATTAAGCACATCACTGGAACTTCTCCAGGAGGATCTGTCCCCACATTGGTCCTTCAGTTCTTCAATGGTCTCCAATGGTCTTTGCATTGATTGGTGGATGGACGATGTGTTAAGGAGTTGGGGTCAACTCTTAAGAATCCACATAGATAGACTTTCTTTAGAGGATCTGTCCCACCCTGATCCTCCAGGTCTTCCAACGGTGTCTCCATCATCACTGTAACCATACACCTTGCTGCTTGGTCATCCTCATCTTCACCTTTCTTCTACCTTTCCCAATATTATGAACTTCTCAGGGTATTCTGTGGTTTTCCTAGATAGAAAATTATTATGTACCATCCAGTCATTTTTTAGCATCATCTCTGGACCTTCTCCAGGGGGATCTGTGTCCACCTTAGTCCTTCAGTTCTTCCAATGATGCCCCCATCACCACCATAACTAAGTCTCTTGGCCATGCTGCTGGTCACCTTCTCCTTCCTTCTACCATTCCCAAGATTTAACTTCTCTGCATACTTTATGGCTTTTCTAGATAGAAATGTATTATGTACTACCAGTGCTTAGCAAGCACATTGTGGGCCTCCTGCAAGAAGATCTGTCCCTACTTTGGTCCTTCAGATATTCCAATGGCGCCCCCCTCACCACCATAACTGAGTCTTGCTGTTGGAAAGATTCTAATCTTTCCTCCCACCCTTCCCAGAATTATCTCCTTCTGCAGAGAGCTAGGTCTTTGCATTGATTGATGGATGGATGATGTGCCATCAAGTTGGTGTCAACTCTTAGAGCAGAGGTCTCCAAACTTGGCAACTTTAAAACTTGTGGACTTTAACTCCCAAAGTTCCTGAGCTAACATGATTGGAGGAAGAATTCTGGGAGTTGAAGTCCACAAGTCTTACAGCTGTCAAGTTTGAACACCCCTGTCTTAGAGTCTACAGATTGATTTTCTCCAGGAGGATCTGTCCCCAACCAGATTCTTTTGGTCTTCCAATGGTGTCTCCATCACCACTGTAGCCAATGACCCTTGCAACTGGTCATCCTCTTCTTTGCTTTCCTTCCAAAGACATAGCTGCCGTGCATACCTGAAGAGCATTGTAGAATTGGGATGAGTTGTGTCATATGTGTCACAATGACATCATGCTGTGTGTGACATCACTGCCCTTCCTTACCTGCCCCTGTAGAAACCTATGGCCATAGCATAGATCACTGGAAGTTTTTGCAAACAGCCATTCTATGTTCTAGCAAAGATTCCAGTTTCCACTTGGTAAGAGCTGGCTAACCCAAATAAAGGTTTTTTTTCTCCTTTGATCTCAGTTGGCCATCCTGTAAAAAAGGAGGGGGATATGACAGAATGGCCATGGAGTAGGGAGACAAGACAAGGAGGTCTGTTCAGAACAAGTCCAAGAAGAACGACATCTCCATCAGCCCCCCACCTCCTATTCCACAGGTGTGGCCCTCGACTCTGCCACAAAAGGGAGGCCAGCTGTCCCCCATCACACCCAGCCCCCTCCTTTCCCCTCCCCACAAAGCAAGCTTTCTCCCTCCACCCCTACCCACCTTTTCCAGGAGGAGACCAACCTCCTGGAAAACCAGCCCCTCCTTTTTCAATTTCCTAAAAGCTTCCAGCAACCCAATGGCCTGTGAAGCTCCAAAAGGTGGGGGGGGGGAGGACGATGGCGAGGGGAGAGCGACAGAACTCATAATAAAAATTTCCTGCCTCTCCTCCCCTCTCTGCCTTTCCAGAAAGTCGGAGGTTCAACCCAAAAGTTGGAGAGCTCTTTCCTTTCTCCCCTCCCCAGCCCAGAAACCGACTTTCCCTTCGGAAAAGGCGAGCTCGTTTCTATTTCCATCTTCCTTCTCCCCCATCACCCATCCTCCCCCACCCGTTCCAGTTAAGGCAGCTCGGTTTGGGACCCAGCCTTTCTAACTTCCTTTGGGGGTCTTCTAACTTACGGGATCTTCTCCTCTCCCCTTTTGCTGGCACTTTCGGAGCTTCTCTTGGTTGGGGGTGGGGTGGGCGGGGGGTGGGGGACACACGACAACCTAACGACCCCCTCCCCTTTAAAAAAGAACCCCAAAGCCAGGAAAAACAGAGAGAGGAGGAGAAGCAGCAGCAGCAGCAGCAGCAGCAGCAGCAGCAGCAGCAGCAGATCGCCCAGGGAAGGGGGGGAGGGCGGGGGGGGGGGGGGCTTTCCTGCCTTCCACGCGCAAACCCCGCGACCCACAGCTCTGCGGGGGGGGCATTAAACGTTCTCTAGAAATCTGCTTCCCATTTTCCGCGGGGAATTGGCGTTCTCTACCCCCCCCCCCCGCCGCCTTCTTATTTAACCCTTGGATCTATTGAACCTTCCTTCTCATCCCCCCCCCCC